>OY294068.1:48024032-48343444 GCA_958510875.1 Endomychus coccineus
AGACATATACTTAGTTCTTTGAACCTTCTGAATTGTTTTCCAACTTTATTATTAGTGTCTATGGATGTTCCAGATGTGATGAGAGTCAATTGTTATTCTCAAATATTTTGTATTGTTGGTGCACTTCAATTCATTATCACAATTACATATTTCATGAATTGGACAGTTATTGCCATGTACCATGCCATGCAGTAATTTAGAGTTCTGGTAATTCAGTTAGATGGAAGGAAAAAATATGAAGCAAGCATTTTTCACATTTAAGGTAAGTGAATAATATGAATTTACTCCTAAAATTGTATTTTCATGTTGCATTCAATTTTGGTTCAATTTTTGTCTCTGAATAAAAGTACTGTTCCGTCAGGAAATGGAATAATAAGATAGTTGGAACATTAAAAAAATAGGTTATTGTTACATAGAAGAATTAATTTTTCACCGAACAAATTAAAACAAATTTATAGCTGATTTGAACCGATAACTGAATTTTAATATCATAATCGTGTTCAACTACTTCAACTCCCTCAAATTCATTACTGTATTGATAATAATTCAATATCAACCTATAAGGCACATTCCATTTGTTTCATACAATCTTATTCGAAATTGTTGCTCTGATACGTAAGAAATAATCCTCATAATCCACTAAAAATTAAGTTCTGAGGGCCTTCCAGCTACCAAATAGACATCGTTAGAGTAACATTCAATAGATTGATTGAGAGTGCGACATCTTTCGAATCATTGGTATTATTCGAAAAATTTCTTAGTACATGGCTTTTTTCTGACTTCTTCAATTAGTGTGTTCATGTGAATATTCCATTTGAGATGAGAATCAATTGTTAATGTTAAATAATTTGTGTTGTTGGTGCATTGCAATTCATCATAATTTTTAATCAATTGGACAGTTCTTTTTATGTGAATTAATGTAGTGGAATAGTGGTAATCCAGTGTAATATTGACATTGTTACTTCAACAATGAAAGGAGGTCAATATTAGGTATTTTTTACATCAGATGTATAGTCATAGAAGTAAAAAAAAACATGGTAATATAAATTTTGGTTCTTTTCTCGAAATGTACTGTAATTTCTTATTGAACATTGTTGAATAAGTAATAAACGTGAGTGCAAGAGAATAGAACATCTTTTGAAAGGACCTCATAATGAACCAATTCTACTAGTTATCCCTCCTTAATATTCCGATAATAAACATTGATCTGTAGATGAATAATTTCTTTGGACTGTTATGTTTCTAGTTCTACGTGCTTTCATAGATGTGAGAGAATTGGGAAACGTTCCAAAGTCCTCCATAAGAGATACCGAAATAGGTAGCACAAGGAGTGGTTCCATAAGTCATTCATTTAAACATTCAACGTAAACGAAATAGACGGAGGAAAACCAAGAACTGTACATTCATGAAACCGACTCAAAAAAAAAAGGAAGATGAACGTTCAGACGTATGTGCTAACAATCATTTGCCTGCTAAAAGTGTATATTCTAGACCAACTTCTGACAGGCCATTCTGTATCTGCTTTGGCCTGGCAGAGCAAAGCTTTACCACAAACTCAATGCAGATACCGGTTCTTGGAAATTTGCATAGCTAGGAAGGTACAATATGGATTTGTTATGTTCCGTTGGTGACAATATGAAATTTCCCCTTGCGCTGAACGTTTCATTAGATAGTTTGTGACATATATTGTCTTGCATTATATTGGAAAAATTTGTACCCTGCGACCTAATAGATCTATCGTGGCCCTTCCTCCTGCTAGGCCGTTCGGAATGTCTCAACGGCTACAGCATTTCTTCCAAGCCCTGTAGCCCTGTAGAGGAAGCTTATGAAGATGGCTTCAAGCTAGGTATATCTTCTATTCAATATAAGCTCCAGTATCGTGCCTTTGGGTTGAGCAAGGTAGGGCATTCTGAAGAGAAGCACACTCTTCTTTCTCTGCTAATTCAAGCTTCTTAAGCTTAGGATGATGCAGTCGTTAGATCTCTTCTGCTGTAGGTTCTCATAAGTATCTTTGTCTGCCTCAGTCCTTGTGGTTCTATCCAATTAAGGAATCTTCTATTGTGTAGGTACTTCTTACTTATCCCGGAGAAGGGTTCAGGCCCATTTTCTGACTTTTTGCATTACTTCGGAATTTGCAGAAGGTTAATTGCATTATTCTTTCTTGTTTCTTATAGTTTCTCTAAGCATTCTCAGACCATCTTGTAGCTGATCACGTGAGTGCTCAGCGTATCGATGGCTACTTGACCGTTCGACGTAATGATCAAAATCCTTGTGTACGGAAAATTCTTTCCATAATAAATTGGACACTGGTCTCACTTGAATCTATGATATTTTAGTCTGATCTCATCGGTCCTATTTGGTCATATCATAGTTTGGTATCGAAGTGAATTTGGTTAGCTACTCTGTGACTTCTCAGTATAACTAGTTTGTAAAGAATCCTTTCTTGGTGTTAACTCCAAAACTCAAGAGGAGACATTATGCACATGCCTGGTCCGGGATCTCGTGAATATCGGTAAGCTACTCCTACAACCTATGACTTGGACATACTTTTCTATCCGAGTATTCCTCAAGCATTGATGATTGAGTCATAAGTTTATTAGTGCAATTTCAACATCGCTTCGGCTATGACACATCGAACAACATTTTCTGGAAGACTATAACAAATCTGTTCAGAAATTATAAATACTGCTACGTAAGATCGTCTTTATCATCCTTCGAATTTCTTATTGCAAATGTTGGTTATACCATGCATATTTAACGACAGTATAATCTTCTCAGTCACTTTTCCATGGCTGTATTGCAAATGGGCAAATTTATACATCACATCGTTTTATTTTCAGTTTTCGAGGAAAGTGATGCAGACCCAAAGGATGTTTTAGCATTAGTATCTTCCAACATCACTACTCCAGAGGTAGGTGTCATTATGCTGCACAGAACTCATCTCCTACATCTTTCATCTGGTTATACAAAAATGTCGTGGAAGGAATCTACATTTAAAGAGAACTAAATGTTTCACCATTGAGCATGTGTATTTCAAAAACTTGGAACGTTCGAACAGAGGAACCCTTTATAGGGAAGCTATACTAGATCGAGATTTGTTCAACATCAAAATCTCATCAGGGATGTATCCAAAGTCTATAGCGAAACAGATTAACGAATATAGTTCCGCCAGCGAGAACTTTCATCTGGTCATGTGAATAAAATGTAAGCATAAAATGGCGCATGAGCAAGGATAAATCGAGAACAATATAGTCAAGACACAGGAATGGCAACGGTTTTCACATTCTCTTTTGTAGAGGAACATACTTAAGAGGCATGTGTTCGAAAGATGTCCACCTATAATGACTAATCGGGGCGTACAAAGGAGTTAAATCAGCTGCTTATTTATGCGTGTGCACGTACGTCACATAGCGAATCAAAATATTCGAGATTTTGCTTTTATTTTTGGTGTTGTCATGCAAATGGTGAATTACGAGGTGAGTTTATTGCCATTAGGTCAGTATGTGCGATTATATTGTTAGAAACAAACAGTTTCTTTTCCCCTCAATTCATGACCTTAGTCTAAAAAATTGTGAACAAACAATGGATTCAAAGAATGTGTCGTTATTATATTTTGCAGTATCATCAGAAAGTGATTGGTGGGTACTATATAAAAGTGAGGCTTATTCATACTTGTATTTTTTTGTAATAACTGAGCTGCATTCACCTGAACTGAGCAGTGTTCAATGAAAAAAACACCTTCATTCATCATTTTTCGCGTTATTATACTAATGTGACACTTTAAATCGACATTTCTTCCAACTATTGGTTGAGTTTCCAGGTAGAGAATGATAATTATATCAGGTAAAAACGAGTATATTGTTTATACATTCAATAAGTTATGACAATTTAGAGTGATTCATGAAGATTTATGGAGAATTGTAAGGATGTATGGTAGTCTTGAGAATTTGTTGGTGATTTGTATGGATTTATAATAATAATAATGATAATATAACAAATTACTTTTATTTTGTACAAAGTAAAAAGAAAATGCAATGTAAAAAAGAGATAGTAGCTCATGCTACTCATACTTAACCTCTAAAAAAAATAACGTAAAGAGAAAGACTTGAAAGAAAAGAGGAAAAAATAATAATCTAATAATCTAAAGTTTGTTACAGAGAAAAGAAATGAATTCATGCAATAGTAAATGAAATATTTCACAAACTGCTATATACTGTTCTTTTTGTAAGTCCAGTAGCGTCGATTTGAGTTTCCTCTTGAGAAAACCTTCTATACCTGTTTTGAATGCAGGGGGTATTATATATTTCAACTGCATTGTAGGTGGAACATCTATTTGACCAAGCACTACGGAATTTAGGAAAGTCTGAATTGTGAGTATGACGTATGCAGCGGACATGCAAACTTCCTCTATATATTAGTCTACTTTTGGGGTACGGGGGAACGGAGGAGGGAAGTACACGAGCGCGAGCTCATATGATATTTGATCAAATCTTCGATCCTAAGCCAGCCTAGATTGTTGATTTCAACTGATACTCTGTCATATTAACGGAGACCAAGAACAGATCCAGTGATTTTTAATTTGTTGGAGGCGATATTTAGTAGTTTCGAAGCAAGATTGCTAAAAACTAAGCCGTAGGATAGATAACACTAAACATTCACAAAGTTTTTTCGCTGAATTAAAACCTATCAATTTCCTATGCCTTGTCTTAAGACAAGGTAGGACTTTTTAACCAATAACATTATATACTCCTCAAAGCGTAGTATGCAGTCAAATATCACTCCAAGATTTCTAGCTATTTGAAGCTTTCAGAACCTCGAAATCTTAAGCCACATATCAATATCATCATCCACATCAGCCATCAGACCAGAATTGAAGATGATATGGCAGCATTTGCTCGGGTTTAAAGTCAGATTGTGAGGGTCTAGCAACACCAATGAGATTAGATGCATCCCTAGATTTAGATGAGCTATATGAAAGATGCATCATCAGCAAAAGACAGTATACTGACATATTTAACAGAATACTGTATGTCGAAGACATATTTGACATATAGAGTTGGGCCTAATATCAACCCCTGTGGCACTCCGGGCGTTACCTCTGAAGCGATCTAAGACTCACCGTTGAGGTCAACCCTCTGCCATCGAGATCTTATTTAGATAAGAGCGGAAGAATCCCACCGCCGTATCATCTAAGCCGAGAAATTCAAGTTTGGCAATCATAAGATCGAGTTCAATACTGTCAAAGGCCTTCGAGTAATTAGTAACTAGAGAAGTAAAACAACCCCTTTATTGTTGATCCGAGATGAAAGAATTCAATCCAATATAGCTAGTAATCTATTCCTTCTGATTCCTTAAGTTTCGGAACAATATTCCTCAATTATTTTCTGTTCCTTCAACTTCTACAGACAATCATATCCTTGTATCCAGAAAATACAAGATTATAAGACTAAACTTCAAGGCCTAAACGGTTTTTGCTTGAACATTCGGAAGGATGCCTTACTCATTCAGAATCAAGAATCTTTCTTTCTAGAACAGATTGTAGATTCGTAAAGGGTTCTTCCATAGTCGTTCTCGAATTGCGGTATTGGCGCGTCATGTCACCAGGTCCAAACAAAGTTCAACAACTATAAAGAAAATTGCATTGTGATTTCGTCTTACATTTGAAATCGGAAAGTCCCAACCTCATTAGCATTCGAAATCCTGAAGCCGACCCTGTAGCACTAAATGAAGCGTTTGATAATGAAAGCATTACATCATGATCGATTGAAAAGTATGACGATGTTTGGCTCCGACAGGCACCATGAGAATTGGGAAGTGCTCACCGTGTTACACTAACTTAGTAATGCATTTCTAACCATCTACCCACCCCACAGGATTCATTAAATATACACCACATCTAGTTAAGTCAATATTTCAATAAATTATCTTTGGTAGATACAAAGCTAATGCGTTTGTTTAGTTCTGACGCTAAAGTGGAATGTACATATTTAAATATCTTTACGATGTTGATGATGTTTATGTACCTCCGCATTGTTCCGTAATGGTAAAGCTTCAATACCTGAGTCGTATTTAATCCACATACTACCTACTAGAACTGAATTCACCATCTCCGTATTCTTCTTAAAATACAGAACCTATTCGAAACCGATTATATATCACCTCGTTAGCAATACACTATTGATTCATCTACATGGTTTTCTTAAGGGACGCTCCACAATAACATACAATCTTGTTAAATTTACACAGTTCATCTCTGAAATTATTGGCAATCTCAGACTATTACACGAATATCTGAATGACATTCATAAGGTGTTGATACTTATGCTTCAAAATTTGGTTCCTCTGAATCTCTTCAAAACTCTTTCCAGTTTTATCTAACCAACAGAAAACAATTTGTAGCATTTAATTGCCTCAGGTCTATCGATTATCTTGCTACACCTGGAGTCCTTCGGGGAGTAATTTAGAACCACTCGTATTCAATATTTTCATAAATGGCATAGATGAGACCTTGGATGTTGTCTATCTCCTCTACGCAGTCGATACGAAATTAATTTGGGTAATTAAATCAGTGAACGTCTGCAGACACCTGGCTCGTAATAATTAGGCCATTGGAGATCAGTGTCATCCTGTTTTTACCAAATGTAATGTTATGGCGTTCTTCTTACAAAAAACTATGATATATTTTGATTACAGTGTCAGTTTCATGACTGAGACATTTGTTAATCTTGGAGTAACTTCTGACTTTGTGTTAAACTTTAATTCACACATCGATATTTTTGAAGCCCAAATAATAATCATCAAAATATATGGTCTTATCCCTCGATGTAGTAATTTTGTTTGTTATTGTTATGTCAGATCCAAAATGGAATAAGGATCATTGGTTTAGTCTCCATGCTATATGAATCTAATTGGCAGAGTAGAGTCGGTGCAGAAAACACTTTTTATACTTTTTTGCTTGAAAATTTAGTGAGAGGATATATACTTCTAGAGGTATAGACCATGATCACCACTTGAAACTCATATAATATTGTCTTATGTGTTCAGTCAAAGTTATTGCATTGAAAAATGAACTTACAAATTACCAACCAACACTACCGCTTGGAGTTAATTTATATTCTCTTATTATTTCAACATTGAAACATATCCTCAAGCTGAAGAATCACCCACTAACTTATATAATGTGTTCAGTTAGCGTTAACTTTCAACCAACCTGCTAACCTAGAATTGTCGTTATATCTGTTTAGTTAATGTTATTGGACTAACATATAGGATTTGAAAGTTATACTGGTATTTTTGGTAAATTTACATACGTTAACTGGAGATAGGACTTAATTGAATTGAAACTCAAGATTTCTCTGTATATCAGATTTGTATCATGCTGCTACATCATTTGAAAAATCTAATTTTACAGTAAACATACTAGAATGCAACAAAGTGGTTAATTGACTCTGAATTTCCCTGTTTATTTTATTCAAAGTGCATAGTACGCCCTTTCACATTTTTTTGAGTTATTTCTCTTACCATTCAACTACAATAATCGGTATGCATTTCGGTGATCTTTTAATATTTATTTATCTAGCCAAAATATTTGCTAGTACAGAACAGATTAAGTTTTTACATCGTTGAGAAAGAAAGAAAGACATTGCTTCGGTACATACTATTTAATAGTAATAACTACATAAACTGAATAAATATTTATAAACTGAATAAATATTTATATGTTAAATTACATATTTCCAATTTTTTTTCTCAAATCTTACACTCACAGCATCTTTAGTTTGTATTGATGAGTTATTGTTCCTTTTTAAACCATCTATAAAAGAAGATTTTGGTAATATATCTGTGTGACAGTTATCAACAAAATAATTACTTTCACTTCTTAGGTTGTATTCCATCATATCTTTTCATTTTATTGAATGTTTTGACAGGTACATAGGTACTTGGTTATTACTATTACCGTAAAATGGGGTGAGGTTGATTTCGGGGGGCCAGTTTAAATTTGTGCTAATTGCATGATAGTATCACTATTTCTACACGTAAAATCATCGATATTTCGAGGTTAAATCTTAAGGTTTATTTGAAATAATGCGATAAGCGTCGTGGGGCGAGTTTGATCCACCCAGTGGATTGAAAGAAACTTTATTAATTTAGGGGGTTAATAATAATTTATTGGGATTTTCAGATGATGCGAAAGTACGAGCGCAAGCCAGGCACCCGGAACTATAGAAATTATACCAATCAACAATTGAATGAAGCAGTTGAAAAAGTAGCTAACGCGGAGCTTTCAATAAAAATGGCCTCACAGCGATACAAAATACCATATGGGACTTTACACATAAGAAATACTGGCGGCCAGCCTATTTTCACAAAGCTTGAAGAAAGAGCTATTCTTAATTCAGCTCTAATGTGCGCAGATTGGGGCTTCCCACTTGATCTCTTAGAGATAAGAATGCTTGCGAAAAAGTATCTTGATGGAAGGGGAAGGAAGGTAGACAAATTTTCAAATGATCTTCCTGAGAAAGATTGGGCTGTAAGTTTATTGGAACGCCATAAAGATCAAGTATCGCAACGTGTCGCTGGAAATATAAAAAAAGCCCGAGCAAAAGTTTCCAGAGAAACTCTGTCAACTTACTTTGACAATTTACAGGAAACCTTAAACAATGTTCCTCCCAGTTATATATTCAATTTTGACGAAACAAATGTTGGTGACGACCCAGGGAGTAAAAAGCTTATTTATAGAAGAGGAGAATGTCATTAATTATTCGAAAAGCTGCACATCTATAATGATTTGCGAATCTGCTGATTGAACTCTTCCGCCACCATACGTTATATACAAAAGCGAACATCTTTATACTAGGTGGAAAGAAGGCGGAATAAGCGGCTATCCATGCTGCACCAAAGCATGTTGCTCCCAAGGCTGTTCTGTTTAACAGAACGTCACACGGTTGGATGAATGCTGTGACATCTGAAGATTGGTTCTCCTCGTCATTTCTGCCACATGCCAAACGATTCCAAGGCAGGAAAGTGCTTATTGGCGACAACTTGGCATCCCATTTTAATGATCGGATTCTAGCCCAATGTGAAGATAACAATATAGCATTCGTCTGCCTAGTACCACATTCTACACATATTTGCCAGCCACTCGATGTGGCCTTCTTTAAACCATTCAAGGTATACTGGCGAAATATTTTGACATCGTACAAACTTAAAAATCATAACACTACTGGAATTGCCAAAGAGGTTTTCCCGTCTTTATTGAAATCTGCAATAGAGAAAATGGACAAGGTAAAGACTCAGAGTAAAGACCAACCTAGAGATCAAGAAACTGGTGTAAAAAGAAATGTTATAAATGGTTTTTATGCCACTGGCATATTCCCAATGAATCGTTATAAAGTTTTGGACAAAATTCCGGATTTAAATCATAATCCAGAACAAGAAATCAACGATATATTAGGTGAGCTATTGCGAGAAAAAAAATATGGAACTAATGATAATACGGAAAGGGTTAGACAAAGAAGACAAAGACTTAATGTTATACCGGGAAAAAGTGTTGGCACGAGAGATCCCGAAGAAACGAGTAGCGATGAAGATGAAGAGAAAGAGCATATTACGGCAGACACTGAAGAGAGAGGAGAGGATGTTGATGAAAGTTTACATGAAATAGACTACATACAACCTGACAAAAATTTGTTGAAACCCGAAACATTCGTTCTTGCCAAATTTTTTGCTGGGAAAACAAAGTCAACATGTTTTAAATAAGTCTGCCAGATTTTAACACAATTTTCAAATTTCAAATTCAATTTAGTTGGTTTCAAGTCTACCAATCCCAAACGGTCTATATTTAAATTGGTGGAAAATGATCTTAGTACAATCCCCGAAGCTGATATAATAGCAGTTATACCAAACCCTGTTAGGCTGGATGACAATAAATATGAATTTCCTGCTACAGTTGATGTTAAAGAACTATAGAATATTTAAGTTACCTACCTAAAATACTTAGAATATTGGTTTTTATTCTATTTATACATAAACATATTCATAGAAGATGTAAAATGTTTGGTTTTCATATTTTTATGTAAATAAATAGCATATAAATAAAAAGTGTTGCAATCTTACACTACATAGCAATCTCGCCCCATCGATAAGATTCTTCATACAGAAGAATCTGGCGAGTCAAATTGAAAACGGGGTGAGATCGACTTGTTTCATCCAAAGACACATAGATTAACGCAATTTCAAAGAGGGTATCAAACTCGCCCCATTCCGAGGTTAAGATTGATACGACTTATTATAATTTTTTTTGTTGCTCTCTATCCACATTTTTTGTTTTTCGGGTCACCAAATAACTGCCGTCATATAACCACATACTATGGCGTTTTCAAAATAATAGAAAAATGAATCGGAACGTTTTGATCTCAAAAAATATTTCTAAAACTATCAATCTCGCCCCGTTCAAGGAGTGATTAGCCTAAGTACCCGTAGATACTACCAGTTGGTTCTTTTCATTGCCAAATTAATTACTAGCCGATTTGAAGATTCTCACTTTTCTGAATTGAATTTCAATATCTGTAGGTTATCATCGTGCGGAAAATAGGTTTTATCTTCCTACTTCTAGAAGTAATGTACCAATTCCTAAATTATCCCCGATGTAGCACACTTGCAACAGCATAGGTGATCAGACAGATATTTTGAATGCAAATTGATGTACAAAGACTTTTGTGTTAGATTCAAAGTTTGATTTCTCCTAGTTGAACGACACGTCTATTCGTTCCAGACAGTTGAATCGCTCTTCTCATCGCTGGGCCCGATCCACTGATGAACTCACTGATCAACCATCTCCCGCAGAGGTATAAGTACCACTATATTCTAAACAACATCATTTCTAGAGAAGAATCTTCATTTTACAACTGGCTTACCGTCTGAAATGTTCGTATTGAATGTTTTATTCTGATAAATTATGTTGTATTCATACATACCATCCCGATTTGTAAATGATTTTGTCCGTGGGTGTTGTAATAAATAAATAAATAAATTATACCTATATACAACTATGCATTAAATATGTTCAGTTATACTAGGAAGAATGAACTGTATGATGCTTTTATTCATTAGAGCTCGTCATCAACTTCTGCTATCTACTAGGATTTGCCCGATCCCAATCTACTAGAATTTGCATATAGATTGATGGACAGTCATCCTGGTGACCAAAAACAGCTGATGATGAAACGAGTACCAATAGTAGGGGTTAAATGCTTCAGAAATATCCATCTCACGATTCTAGCGACCTCTAGGTATGGGATGAGCTCAATGTTGATTGCAACCTCTTACTCTTAGAAATTACAGCTGGGAAACATACCAAGTCCGTATCAAAAGATAAACAATCTACAGAAAACGGGTGTTAATTCTGGGGCACATTCCTTGAAGACACTTGCCAGAATTACGTCTTGCCTTGTTGGTATTGAAATGAAAGTGAAATTTCTTCCAATTGCCTTGGCGGAGGCCCAAACCAAACGGGAGCTATTTGGGCATTCGATGAACTTTTATCTTATTTTGGCGTTGTATACCTCTTTAGATGGGTCCATTCAGTGATTTCAGATATTCCTGGCTTCTACAGTGTGTCCACATTAAGAATTTACCACCCTTGTAACTTTTGTATTTTTTGACGGATTTTGATAAACTTCTTCTTGTTAGGTTGGTATTCGAAATGTGCATTAAACTAGTGGATAACTCCAGTTATGGGTTGTAATCATGACCACCTACGACCACTTTAGTTGGCTTAAATTCCAGAAAGTATTATTAGGGATTCTTTCAGAAAAAAACAGATGACGGATTCTTATTCAGCGTAACGTTAAACTTACCTATACCGATTTTCAGTGTTTCAAACTACCGGGTGTCTAAGAAAAGAAAATTTACTTTTATCGACACTAATTTAATTATTAAACAATTTTATCGTTAGATTAACAAATGAGAAATTTGAAAAAAGTTGAATTTTTGAAATCCACCTCTTGGGATTTTCAGTGTTTCAAACTACAGGGTGTCTAAGAAAAGAAAATTTACTTTTATCGACACTAATTTAATTATTAAACAAT
The DNA here is from genome assembly GCA_958510875.1 of Endomychus coccineus. Lineage (NCBI taxonomy): Eukaryota > Metazoa > Arthropoda > Insecta > Coleoptera > Endomychidae > Endomychus > Endomychus coccineus. The sequence goes on from OY294068.1 coordinate 48,036,122, forward strand.
TTTATCGTTAGATTAACAAATGAGAAATTTGAAAAAAGTTGAATTTTTGAAATCCACCCTGTTCCTTGATACAATTGTGAATTCGTCGCCGATTATTCCTTATCACATTTTTTAACTGCTGTCGAGTTATACTGTGACAAGTTCTTCTCAGTTCTGAGGTCTTGTATCATACACTTCATTCTTTATTGTCCTCCAAAGAAAGAAATCAAGCGGCGTAATGTCTGGGGATCTCGGTGGCAAACGAATAAGAGGACTACTGCGTCCCATCCAACAAAATTATCATTTTACCACTGTCTCACATTAACAGCGTTATGGATAGCTGCTCCATAGTCGATGTGAGTACAAATTGTCGCGGGAAACAAGAGGGAAGCCATCAACTGCATCGGTAAACATTTACCTCCACATTATGATATTTTGTGATGATACAATCCCGTTGGTCGTAAATGTAGCCTCAACCGTGTTCAAAATGTTTTTTTTTAAATCCAGATGCTTCAACATCTCTAGCTTCAAGAAGAAAATTTCGGTTTAAAAGGTTTCTTACTGCTTTTCTTCAAACATTTCCAGATTTGGATTTTGGAAATATTTAAATTTCTGCATCCCTGAGACTTGAATATGGATTATTATTGAAATATCTGAGAATCAATTGGTTTCCTTAATTATTATCGACTGACAGCTTTCAACTAAGATGACATTCCTTGTTCCCACAGCACACTAAGCTTATCACCGAATTGTAATCGAATGATATAATGCAAGGAAAAGAGGATATTGTTCGAGTACGGCCAACGTTTTATTTGTTTTCATAATATATATGTGTAATAAAGAATCAAATTATTGTTTCTTGATTATTTCAATGATAATTCCTATTCAAACTTTAGAGATACTGGTAGGAATATACATTATGAATTTCTAAAATCAAAATATACTAACATTTTAATTTCTTGGACACCCTGTATTTCAGAACAATCGAAATCGATACAGGTAAGCTTAACGTTATCCTAAATCAGAATTCGTTATCTGTTCTTCTTTAGAAAAATTCCTAATAATACTTTCTGAAACTCAAGTCATTAAGAGTGGTCGTAGGTGGCCATGATTACAGCCCAAAACTAAAGTTATCCTCTAGTTTAATGCACATTTTGAATACCAACCTAACAAAGAAGTGAAAAAATACAAAAGTTACAACGGTGGTTAGTCCTTAACGTGGACACACTGTATATGTTCTAAATAGAAATACCATAATCATGATATCAAGTGTTATATATTACTGCTATTTCCATATCAAATCTCGAAAAAACTGTTCTGAATATGAGGTACAAAATAGCAGCTGGTATTTAATATTACAAAAAATATGCGGAGTTGCTTTTATAAAACAAACAGTTGATGAATAACAACGATCGCTGGATAACAACCCATCTCTAATTGTAACTAACTAACAAATCGACCTGTGTAATGCACACTCCCCTTCCCCTGTCGCACAACACAAGTTATCTTCTGTTTATCTTATCAACAATACCCTCTCTCTCCCTCTCTCACTCTCTTATTCAAATATAAGATTGAATCATGAATATCACAAATTCATAGAGTAACGATTCACCAGTTGGATGATAGAATAAATAATTCTATCGCTTCACCCTTTACTATTGTAAAACTAAACACATCGTCATGTTGACGATGTAATTGGATATAATTCCAGTGCCTTGAACAAATATTCAGGACATCAATTCATTTCCGGTTATACCGGAAGTCGACTCTAACTGATGAAGAAGAATTATTCAGGAAAACTTCTGATGGCAAAATGTTATTTGGGTAATGAAGTCCAGGCTATGAACCGGAAAAAAAATGTGAGTTCGAATTAAAAAATGTTCATCGCATTAGCTTCAGGAGGTTCTCAGGATCATTCATACACCTTAAAACCTCTTGGGAACCCAAACCCACCCATTGAGGGCGAAAATGGCCCGAAATCTCCAAGTCTTGAATTGTATTTTCTTCAAAAAAAGGGATTTTGGTATTTCGAGTGCACCTAGGAGGTTTTTTGGGTCGCTGAACACGAATCCGAAGTCACATTCACTTGCAATCCATCGTTGGGGTGGTAAAATCTACAAAATTGGCCAATTTTGCACACCTAATGAAATAATGGCGTACGATGCACAGTGAACTGTACATATTGCGAAGGTTCTACTTGTGCCAATGTTGACACCGAGACGTCTGCCAATGATGAGGAAGATGATGATACATAACTATATCATAATATAGATTTTACCAACTGCGAAGATGAAGATGAAGATGGAGATCAACGAGATAATAATAATAGAGGCGAGCCAATTCTTGAAAATGATGATTCTGATGACGAATATCAAGTATTGTAAATAATTATATAGAAAAAATAAGGTTAAGATTGAAGAACAATATAGTAATTAAATATTTGTGTTCCTTTTCAAACAATTACTAATATTCCTATTCTCTTAATATTAAAAAAGGAGAAAACTTCGAAGTAATTTTAAAATGCAAAAATAATAAAAATTTAGAAGCGTGTCAACTGTCAAATTAGCCATTTTTGTGAATGTCACACCCCTACGATGATATTCGAGTAAATCTGGCTTCGGAATCGTATTCAGCGACCCAAAAAACCTCCTTGGTGCATTCGAAATGCCTAAAACGTAAATTGCGAAATAACATATTAGGGGTGCGAAATTGTCCAATTTTGTCGATTTGACCACCCCTACGATAGATTTCAAGTAAATCTGGCTACGGATTCGTGTTCAGCGACCCAAAAAACCCATTAGGTGCGCTCGAAATGCCAAAATACCTCTTTTTGTAGAAAATACAATTCAAGACTTGGAGATTTTGGGCCATTTTCGCCCCCAACGGGTGGGGTTGAGGTTCTCAAGAGGTTTTAAAGTGTATGAATGATCCTGAGAACCTCCTGAAGCTAATGCAAAAAAAAATTTTGATTTGAACTTACACGTTTTTTTTTTATTATAGCTAAAATCCCGGTTCACAGCCTGGACTATATAGCGAAACACTGATTCGAGGCAATTATGTCTATTCATGTGGAATTTACCTACGATGAGTCGATATTCCACTCTGATTGTACCGGGATATCAAAAATTATCTTGGTCAAGGGTGGTTGTGGGATCTAAAACGTGTGTCTTACTCTACGTTTGAAATAATTATGTCACTGTCACACTGACATCATCAATAACCTACAAATTTCATACCTATTTATTTCAGTTGTAAAACAATAATGAACTACAAATTATGAAATAATTATGTGAACTTTGAACCTTTTCAGAGGTCGTGATAGCCACAATTCGTGTCAAAAACTGTTTTGAAATAGTTAATTTTCCGTAAATCGAATGACGTTCACGTGAGAAGCCCGTAGCACGCGAGTTAGAAAAGTGCAAACTGGTTGTACCTAATACGGCTTTACGACTAATTTTCGCGTGCCGTTTTTGCTCCATGTAGTTAGATGTAGTATCGGACCGTGCCCGGTGGCCCTTCTTTTTTCGATAAATATGCATTAAATAGGAAAATCTAATTAAAACAGTTTGAGCTATTCTCAGATCTCAGCTACTTGCGTTTAACGTGCGACGTACCAAAGGGAATTATCTCACGACTAAAATATACACGAAGCGGGTAGGAGCTAGCGGTCCATAGCCACTTTATCACAACTGGCGCTGGTCGCACGGGGCAAGAAACGGCCCCAAATTCGTAACTAATTACATAGGACGACTGGCGTTAATGCAATTATGTTTTTAGATAATTCGAACCTTCTTATTTCTTTAATCCACGTGGAAATCCCGGAGTCCCAAGCGCTAAAGACTTCTGAGTGTTACAATATTTGTATAAAATTGCGAAATTTCGCACTTTAAGAAACTATGATTTATTTATGACATAATTATTTCAAACGTAAAGTAAGACATACGTTTCAGATTCCACAACCACCCTTGACCAAGATAATTTTTGATGTCCCGGTACTAGAGCTATCGAAATGTACCACAGAATCAATAATTGTAGGACTTCTTGCACAGAATGAAGACAAAAAACAGATCGAAACGTCACATCGATGACTTCACTTGAATCTTAAAGTGAGAATGTGACACTTCTGCAGTTTGAATATATACACGTGATATATATATGTATAACCAGGAAACCACGATTATCCTTACGGTTCAATAAAATACCATAATTTCATGTGAAAAATGGAGATCTATGTCAGGAATACTACTGGAGGTATTCCTGACGAATATTTTCCATCCTTATTCGTCTAGCTATCGCACGCCTCTCGGGGCTTCTAGCGGCGATTGAATCAACAGATGATATACCGAATTCAATGTTCATGTTGCAACAGCGATGATAGTCTCGCCGGTCACCTACTCCAACCTATTCTGCATATTTTATTCCGATAGCGTAGGCTCACCACTCCAAGCAACAACGTTGTCGTAGGTTAGTTTGATACATTTTTATGTATTTTTGGGAACACCAGGTAAGTAGGTTATTCGTACACATGTAGGAATTTCCAAGCGGCATTGTAATTGTAGGTGAGTTTGTGAAATTTTTATTTATTTGAGGAATACTATGTTAGTAGGTTTATCAAAAGTTTGTTTCGGCAATTGATTGATTTTTCTTGCCCTTGTGCACATGCAGGAAACTTCTAGCGACAAGGTTATCGCAAGTACCTTCGTTAAATTTTTATATGTTTTTGGGAATACTAGGTCATTTGAAAGTTTGTTTTTGTTATTGATGATTGATTGCCTTTGCCCTTGTACATATGCAGGAAGCTTCAAGCGGCTACGTTAACGTTCCTGCATTTTTTTTTATTCTTGGGAATACTAGGTTAGTAGGTTATTAGAAAGTTTGTTTTTGTAATTGATTGATTTTCCTTGGTACTACCCCGTGCTAAAACAATAAAGTTCTCATTTTCACTAATTTCAAATCGATACGACAAATAGGAACGGCGCAATCGTCTCCATCATAGTGGGTTAGGCACATAGGTACGTACACCCACACAAACATAATGTTATGACGTACCTTGCTTTTTTTTGGCGATTTCCATTTAGTACGGCTTCAATACTCCTTCAAGTCTAGATCCGATTGACTTTCATCTTGGTTTCTCGGGCGCCAGATTTTTGTGAAGGTCTACTACTCGTTAAGGGCTTTGCTAGGGCCCCTACCACAAAGCGTATCACTGTGCTATCTATGGATACCCTTGTCCCAGGATAGTCTCAGTGGAGTGAGCGATCCAAAGAGTTCTATATCTAGAGAAGACAAGTTGTATCGTTTGTATATAAAGGGAACGTATTTTGGGAGTCCAGCGCGGTTACCCTCTCTCCGCGTCCCAAGCGATCGAGTCGACTAGTTTTTGCAAGTGAACTTGGGTGAAGCAACATTGTTTCACACCACAATTTCCGTCGTTCAAGATTTTCAGAAAAGCTGTAAAATAAATAGATAATAATACATAAATAACAAACAAATTGAGGTTAAATCACTCAAAAACAATAATATAAACAAAACGAAATAACGAAAATAACTTTATTCTGCTGCAATAGCGTCATAAACGAATAGTCGTCTGCCTCGATCATGCGTAATGAACGAAAAAAGGGAGACTCCCAAAATACGGTATAAATCCGACTTGTCTTCTCTAGATATAGAACTCTTTGGAGCGATCAGGGGTCAATAGGGCAGACTGAATAGCATTAGAATTGCAGGCTTCAATTTCAACTAGTACTTGACTTCTTGACTAATTAAATGCTGTTGCAGAAAGTCATTTTAGATAAACACGGATTTTCCCAATAATAAGTTTATTCATAGCTTCAACATAAATAAACATTTGACTCCCTGTATAAAAATAATTTATCCTGACCGGGGGGAAATACAAGGAAGCTCAGATGCAATAATCGAAAAGAAAGCGGTCCAAGCAGGTTATTTTCCTTATTATAGTCTTGCAAACAAATAGTCTTTTCATGCACTAATTATTAGAATTACCCAATACTTCAATGGTAACTGGCGGAAGACTTACTTTTGGTAGCACAACTGGTTGTTTTCACTCACTGATTCTTCAGTTGTCTTACTGACTATAATCGTAATAATTCCATTCAAGCTTGCGAGGCGTTATTTTATACCAATTGAGGTGCTGGTCACATACATCAGCTCCAGCCGATCCCTTTTTTGCTCATTCCGCGCTCATGATGGTCCACCAGTTCCTCGATTTTGTGCCGTTTTTATGGTTACATCTGTTCCGATAACTTTTGTTGACACGAAATATGTACGTTTCTGGATTGAATCAAAATATACGCGACTTATGAATGAAACCGTATGCAAATCTGACACTCAAACTACACGGATGTCACTGCCCGATACTATCTATCTTCCTATACAACAATATAATTATTCGGAATTATCAATTCGAAATACTAACATGAACGAAATCTGGAATTTACTACTAGTTACGTGTTTCCCATTAAATAATTATTCAAGACTTAGAGCTTCGTTACAATGTCAAATGTAGTCTAAATTCGGAAACGCTCAAAACGATGTATCCGCGAAAATAGGAAGAACAGTTTGAGTCGTTTACAATACATAGCTTACAGGAAAATATTCACTCCTCTATCACCTTGAAAGATCAATACATTCAAAACACTCAATCATAAATATTTTTTAATAATGATTCTTGATCCAAGTATGAATTATATATGAATTCTCGGGAAATGGGTCACACTTATAAATATGCTTATTATTTTTGTCTTGACGTACGTGAAGACGACAATAATAAGCATTGTGTTAGTGTGATCTATTTTCCGAGAATTTATATATGAAATATTTTTTGAGAGGCCAATGATAACAATGATGTTTCATCCTGAGATCAACATTGTGGAGAATTTATATCGATGTATGATTGTAAATCAAAATGTAGAGGTGTTTGAATAAATATATCTCACTTCACTCCTTGTATTTTGTTTCTAATATAAACGTGTAGGAGTTGTAGCCTGTTGCAACGTGCCGCATCAATGGCAATTTAAAGTTAACGTAGTATTAAGGAACTTTCATGTAAATGTCTCTACGTATTTATAAATTCATCCTAATGTTACTAACAATTATGTGGAAGTTCTTGAGGCTGCAATCCAATTGGCACGTCCTTTTTACCCAAGCGAGTCGTTAGTGACCTCCATTTGCATTTACATCTGTGTTAGAAACTATAGAAACCGTTGACATGACCAAGGCGGCGTGTTAAGATTGGAATTGAGATAAGACGCTCCTTAACTATTTAATAAGATCCCAGAGGGTCGGCTCCCACTACATTAATTTATTCCCCATGTATTTTCCCTTTGACACAGTTCTTGTTAGAGATTTATTAATAGCTTGTGTCGCAGTAGGTTCTAGATTGTTCATCTTCGTTAACAAATATTTATTTTCTCCAAATATTCACTCTCGCAAATCATAATACATTCCATGATAGTTTCATAATAATTGACTCCCAATGGAATAAACTCTAAGCTTGATGGTTGTATTGCATAATTGTTCGTCCTTACTAACTAGGAACTCGGTCACTATGCTGGGAATGCCCGAAACCTACCTTTTCATTAAATTTGTTAATGTTTCAAACAAAATTGCATGTTTGTACTAAATGGGAAAACCGCGACGTGAGTAGAGATTGCAACGTTCAATCGAACCGCTGGAATAATCGCTTATCTCATTCAGATTGAACAATCATATCGAAATCTTTACTTCGAATAATTGATAATTGAATAATGATTTACTCATTTAATGACAGTAGCACCACGGACCGGCTTCGCTGAATTATTCCTCAACCTGTCGGACGCTATTCGCAGTGACGACATAGATTTACCTATCAGGAAAATAATTAGTTCGTTGTTAGTGTGGTAGTCATTTGGAATTAATCAAACATCATTCGTTGATGTTTCAATTTTCATTGGAATGCATCCTCCTCAGGTAATGAGTATTTCAGAATAAATTGACAATAAAGTTTCAGTGAAATGCAAATTGTGCTAAAAAAGTCTTCCACAAATCCTGCAGGTTTTTTTATATGATTCAATCAGTCAATGATTACTGTAGTTCGATTAGTCAATTGACCGATTAATCGATTAATCCACATTTATTACAATCTTTACATGTGAGTATTCTGTTCACGTGCGCTCTATCTTGGAAAGGGATAGTCTATTATCCACAGATCCATGAAGATGAATCAATCGACATTGAAAATAGAAGCAGCTTTGGCACGTTTGGCTCTGGTACGTGCACAAAAGTTATTTCTCTCTATAATCGACCAGGTAGTTACAGCACTTCAGAATGCGTGGTATTTCTATGGACCGCTCTGCTCAATAATTCGAAAATGACTCAAGGTACGACTTTGAATTTGTATGCCTGTAAATTTTGAGCATTCCTAGTTTGTGTCAATGATTCAAGTGGATTGCATTTGGCCGCTACACCAGGGCATACCTTTTGTCATATAATTCGATTCAAGAGAAGACTGCGTGCGCTAACGCTCACTCCGTCTTAACGAAACATTGCTAAATCCGTATGAAACCATTAGAGCTCATATTTCCAGCTATAATTCATATTAGAATTTCATAGGAAGTTTTTAGATTTCGCCTGAATAGATTACAGTATGTATTTTAATTCTCGAAATTTACAAGGCTTTTTATATATTTCTCTATATATACTGGAACCTAGATTGATTGATGGAATTCATGTAGATTGTGGTCAGTACAACAATACAATATCAAATATTATACATATCAGATTACACGTTCCATGCAAAAATAGTATTTACTGAGGATGCAGCGTTCCCTAGAATGAAAAATAATATTATTATTCTTCATAATGCTTGCAATTGTGCATGGGTAGAAATCTGTTACAATGAATCAGTCATATTGGTACAGCAAAGACCTTTTTTATGTATCATGAATTTCGAACACATCAGTGTAACATTGTACTTGAAGCAAAGGGATCTAGGTTGTCAGACTGTTTTTTCTCATCTTCGAGATATGATGTCTATAACTATGGAAACGTTACTGTGTTGTGGCTTTTTGAAACATATTCATATATTTAAGACATTAATGTGTTACAATTCCAGTTATTTTTGTTTCGTTTGTCTTCAAAGGTCTCCTGATGATGTTCGTGAGACCGAAACATATGTAAAGACGAAAATGTATTAGACAAAAGTGTTGATGTGAACTATTTCTCAAGAATGTACATATAATTCAAACCTCAACTATCATTATCATAATGGAATCAACAGAAAAAAAATTATAATGATATGGTGGACCACTCATTTTCTTGCCAACTTTCACAATGTTACCCTGGAAGCACTATAATTTCTATTAAAACAGTGGAAATGGGTGAAAGTTGATCACAATAAGAATATTAATATAGTTTCCTTCGAGACCTAAACAATAACTAGAAAAAAAACATATGGTTTTGAGAATTCGGTGATGAACTTATTCATCATCATAATTGTGTATTTCCATATGTATGAAAAATTTTCCAGTTGAAATTCCTCATATCGATTTGCTTACAATTCAACAGGTGAGTCATTCGAATATAGAGAAAGAAGTTAGAGATTCAATAACACATTGTGAACTGAACATTTAATAGGGATACTTCTCTTTGACTCCATAGAAGAGATGACAATACAATCAAAGAACGAAGAGACGCATTATTCCGATGATACAATCTGATACAATAACTTAAATAGTGTTGACAAGTTTGTTCCATGAGCCATATAAAAATTTAGTATTGTGACATCACTACGCATGTAGATTTTTAGTCGGATGGCGATATTTCGGCATCTTCACTGGTTATCGGCCGGCCCCAACTTTTTTGTATCTCATTGAAAGGATTGATGAATCTTCTGGTTCCGATAAAACCAAAGAAGTCAGTTCTGTTACAAAGTTATCACAAGCGAATGCTTCGCCATGCCTCTAACACTGCTAATCCCTGAATACATGAGGGAATTATTTTCTGTTATTTCACTATTCGCTGGTCTTCTCCAAAAAATTATAACTCTTTGGAAAATGAGGTCCATAATCTAGTTTTCATCAAAATCTCGAATACAAACATTTCTTCCACTATTCTGATTTAATTTGTAATGTATGTCAATACAAATGTATCCTTCCCAGGTCCCGACTATTTCCGAACATACGTACTTAATTCCGAAGTAAACGGATATCACGTAGTAAGAAATAGAATATTTCAGATATGTTGTGTATCAATAAACTCTATAGGACTAGGCCTGAAAGCTCGATCGTGACGTCACAAGCCAGAGGTTATTTTGCAGCCGTACGTTACACGGTAGAATCCTGCAATACCGACAGTAAAACCAAAGTTTAATTTATTCTCTAGGACTCATTCATGAACTTTCTGTTTAAGCGGAGTTGCCAGGCGTGAACTGAGTCCTTAGTTGCACACCATTTGTTCATATTGATGTGAAAAAACCTTTCTTCTAACGGTTCTGTTTGAAATTTTCCCAACAACATGTAATTTAAATTAGGCTCATTGGAAGAATACGGCATTATTTATAAATTTCCGTGAAATGTGTGTTACCATGCAGTATGTGTGTGTGTGTTGTTAATTTATTTTGAGCCGGTCTAGACTTCCACTTATCTGACCAATTCAATAAATTATTTCAATACTTGCAGTACCTTAATCGTTGCCTTTTGAGTAGAAAATTCGCATTCATTATTTTCCACCAACGTTAACACAGTATTTATGAATTGGGCTGTGGATATAGAATGCTCTATATTTGAACCAAATTCAAGTAGAGCCTACATACCTATATTGATTGAATACTTTAAGGGCTACTTTAACATTTTGACGTTCCAAATTTGTAAGATAGAGCGCTTTAAAGTTAAAAGAATATGCAAATTCTAACAACTTATCATCTTCTGGTTCATAGATTTTTTTAATGCATAAAATGCAAGAAGTTGGATTTGATTGGGTTTTGAATTCAGTAATTTTTTTCACACATTTTAGAATGTGAAACGAATCGAATGATACAATTACGGTCTTGAATTACCAATTGGATGGGGTTACACGATACTTAATTTGATATGTTTAGAAAAATTGCTCAAGGCTTTCCCATTGAGTGCATTATTGTACTCATAATACAGAATATTTTGCATCCAATTTGTTCTAATTTCAAAATAATTGACAAAATTCACACTTACCGCACCACCACGATGATCTTGTTCTGTTATTGTTGTTACCATGAATTATTTCACAGGGACAGCCGATATCCATTATTTCCATACTTTGGAAAAACCAAACATTTGAACTATTGGCTCATTGCCATAATTTTTGCAACTAGGAGCACAATATTTATTCGGCATATCTAATTTATTAACAAACTGTATGTAAAACATAAAACGGGGGATAAGAATCAACATATACATTCACTAGGGAGCCATATTGCAATGCACTTCATTCACTCCTATGAACATCTACTCCTGCTAGTCCCAAAAACTGTAAGTTGGATTGAGAATGATATTTTTATGAATTTTGTATGACTTTTGGATAGAAATGAAATTTAATATATTTATGCACTTCTTTCTAGCTAAACTAAACTTTTTAATGAAGACCCGTACAATAACTAGGAGGTTCAAGGAGGAGTTTGCCTAATGGCCCAAAATTTCAGCTACGTTACTGAGTTTGAAACTTCGAAATAGGAGTAATATAAAATTATTATGCCCTAAAACACTTACTATATGAGTAGTAATGATACTGCCACGAGACATTTTTTTAGTGGAGCTGGAAGATTTTAAGTGGACATTGGTTTGTGGATGAGAGACGTGGCGTAACCCTGAGTACCTTTGTTAGGGATGAGTTCAATCTGAGTTGAGAGAAGCATTTGTGAAATTAAAACTTAATAATATTTATAAAAGAAATAACAAGTGAAGTATAACATAATAATGAATATTTTCGAAATAAGTCCGGTTCAAATTGTTGATAGTGAATAAACATGTTGATGAATAATTTGAAAATAAGTTCAATCAATTGTCCATTTGATGTGAATCAGAAAATATTACTTACATAATTCAGATCGAAGTTTTCACGCGCGAGAGTGATAATAGGAATAATCGTGACTTACAATAATGAAGAAAAATACGGATTGGTAACAATTGAATCTGGTAAAAAACGAAAACGTGACAATACGAACATCAAAAAGTAAGTTTTTCATCTCCAGAACATTTGAAATAGAGGAGTTAGTTTACAGTTACTAGACTTGATACGAGTAGTATGTGTTCGGATATATCCAGAAAATACCACTAGCAAAAGCAATCCAAGAATATGAAATTAAAAGGCGTTTATGTGGAAGGACCTTACGATATCTTAATATCTATCTGGTGCTCTCTCATATTCCAAGTAAAACCATGCACCATGTAAACATTATCAACTTCACGTTTTCCTACCAAAAGTAACTAAAATAAATAGTTCCTTGTTTGGTTACCTCAGTCTCACGATTATCACACTAATGATAAACATACGATATCTATTTATGCATGAGACCATGGATCACTTGACAGATTCAGTTGATCATAATAAACATGCACTAATAATAAGAATTTATTGCAGCGGCTAAGTGCACTAGAAATACATGAGAGCACAGAAGCGCCAGTGTGGTTTGTTCAACCGCAGGAAATTGTTGAGCAAACACAATCCAAACAGATAGTACCCTCATTTGAAAGATGCTATCATTGGGATGCCTCCATTACCGTCCTCCTGTTCGAATTAGATATATCAGATTTCATCCTACCCTATAGCATTCTTCTATCACCAAAAGTTGAATTCTGTCTAAAATCCAGATACTGTTGCCATCACACTCTCAAGTCTCAAACACACTCATGTCAAGGTAAAAATATGTCCCAATCACACTAGGACACCTCAGGAAGAGGTACAACATATAATTGTCCACATGACTATAAAACTGTGTTAAATTGCAATATTTATCACCCGTCACAGTCAAAAACGGCAACACTACTTCCATGAGCTTAGTAAGCCTATTGTTGATGACCCCAGACTCATTTTTGTACTCAGCGTATATTCCTTGTACTTCAGAAGGTATTGGGTGTATACGTGTATGATGTTTCAGATATTCAAGTTATACCTCGGTATAGTTTCGTGAAAAAATGTAACACAAAAATTATTTTTCTGAACATTTTAAATGATGCCTCATCCAAGTTAGTGTCGACACAGTGTTCTACTCGGGGTCATAGCATATTTTGAAGCGTGTGTGGCTGATTGTTTTGTTCGTCGTTAGCGGTGATTTACAGTGCAGTTAATTCCAACTCTGTTACTTCTATGTATCAGATTAATTGATTTTTCATGTGAGGCATTATGTTGTACCTACATTCAAATAATGAATGCATTTCTTGTGAATGCTGTAGCCCTTCGAACAATGAGCGGCTCTCGTTCGATAGAACTCCCATTCACAGCATGCAAAATACCTAATATTCACACAGAATCATAATCCAGATGCCTTGTAGAACCCGGGATTGTTAATGTTATCTCGGTCATTGTTTAATTATCTGCAGAGTCCAGTGATATTGCTGGCAATATGTAAACACCGTCGGAGTTAACCGAAGGGGGAATGAGGTTGTGAGAATTCAAAACGATCTTAGCTTGGCCGGAACATGAAACTTTCTTATCTGACTTCCTATTGTTCCCTTAATGAATTCAAATCTAGGAGGCGGTTCGCTAAAATGCCGGCTTTGCATCTATTTGCATAATTGTATATATTGATGTTCCTTAACGAATGTTGTTCGGCCAAGTTTGACTAGACTTGAACTCATCCAAGTATGCGAAGGAATTTTAAATTCATTCGATGTAACAGTATTTCAATCCAAATGGATTACACGGCCAGTAAAGTATTTTAATTTTCTCCATCGTTTTGGTTTTATCATCAAATCATTGTAAAGTTGTACTTCAACTTCAAACTTTATAGCTTTGATATTTCGAATTCCAGATATACAGTTGGAATATTTATTTCTGAGACCGTGTTGCTTGGCTAATTTCGAAACTTAACAACTTCTGGAATTATGTAAATTACTGCTTTAAACGTGAATCATTTCTACGAGGCGCAAGTAAGCGGACGGTTATAATTGAAACAATGTTTAATACAATCGTTCACGATAAACCAAACATTAATATTGGAATTAGAAAGTTTTAACATAATAGCTTTTATTGTGACACATATACAATAATCACCTCTGTTGATTAAATTAGTCAATTATTCAATTAGTGCAATTTAAAATAACAGAAATTGCTTTCCCTTACTATATGTAAATATCTTATCTACAAATTCCCATCTCTCCCAATTTGAATAAACTTCCAGCAGTCCTATGAATTTTATAAAATGAGTGGACGTCTCGGACTCTTAATTCGCAGATATTTGAAGAGGTTCTCAAGTTTTTTTGATCAATTATGCAGAATTAACGAAAACAAAAGAATTAAAATTGAGAGTATATGTATAAAAAACAATATGAAATAATAGCACTAATCATAATATACACATTCATGTATTATGATTAGATATATGCAAGATGTATATACACTGAATGCTTTTTTGATATAATTGCATATGCCGGTGCATATTTAAATGTTTCAGAGTATATTATAGAATGTTTGTATATTGTAATATTAAATGAACAATGGAGAAAATTAAAACGACCTTGTTACAAATACTAATAAGTACGAAATAATTACCTTCATTCACTGAAAATACTATTCAAGTACTAAGGAACTATAAGCTACCAAGTAGGTACCCATCATCAGAGTAAATCAAATTAGAAAACGAATTGTACTTGTTTCAATACCATTTGGGGTTAATAATGCAAACAAGAGGTTACCCGGCTGGAAATAAATCTGAATTTAATAAATTGATTTGTCACTTATACATTTGAGTTTTTGGCTTTTAGACACATACAAATATCGTGGTGGTTTGAGAAGATAAGATGCGTTTTTATCCAGTATAATCCAGTGGCGTCGAGAGAATTTGGAAGAGAGGTGCAATTTCGATTTGTATTTTTTTGATTGTTCGCATTTAAATTTGGAGGGGGTGGAAAGGAAGTATATTGAACTTGACGAGAAAATATTGGCAAGGACTACAAAAAAATATGAAACACAATAAGCAACTAATAGTAGTGATCCTTTTTTATTCTTTTATGTACGATTTGTACAAAACTTGGACTGTTCGCAACATCAGAAAGTTCAATTACATCATTCTATAAATTCTTCGTAATTCAATATTCGTCGACCTAGTAGCCATTCCTATGTTAGAATGGTGTCGTACAATTGATTCACATAGAAGACTCTTTCAATCAACGTTAACAGTCATTGAGCTCCATAATTTGGTGATCTCAGAAAGGAACACATGGTTGGCCAATTCGTCATAACTGGAGCCGTTAACTAGCTATGTGGTTATGCGTATACTTTATTTTCAAGTTATCTACTATCTGAGTAACTTTGTCATCACTGTACTGTTGCCTCCCAACACGATTCGTAGCTTCCAAGAACAGGCTACGCACCATTGTTTAATAGAGAAACATAAAAGTTGGTGTGAGGATAGTACATTGTATAACGAAACGATTAGTTCACCAAATCCTAATGTTAATAAAGTATAAGCAGCCAACAAACGTATTTAATTTTCTCCGATTCTAATGTGCTAACGACAAATGTCAAGACAAGAAGATTTCTCCCAAAATAGTGGGTGTTTTGAAATCAAGACTGAACTAATTATTATCAATATATTGAACAACGATTGTGATACATTAGGGTTTGTGAGAGACAGCATTATTGGATGCGTCATCTTCATTTATTTGCTTTTAAACTCACAGGAACTTAGATGAAAGATGTAATTGTTTAGTTCAAATATTTGAACTTCGACGCACCACGTTTGGGAAATTTATAGCACACAAAAATTCTAACATGGAATCAGAATGCCAGGTTGGTAGAGTATAGCAAATCTTCATGGGAATTCTGCTGAAATACCAAGATATCTATTTCTCCGCTGAACTATGGAAAATCAATTGAATACCCTTTTCTTTAGATTTCCGAATTATTCAGTTTCTGATCGAAATTAATAGATGTAACTACGAATCGTGGTGAAATATGAATATTATATTTATCTCGTGATTGTGTAAAATTACTACAGAAATTGGCCAAGAGTATAGATTTACCTTTAAATTATGGGTATATAGTTGGCTATGGTTTAGTTAAAACGGATTTTTTTTCTCTTTCTGACTATATATCATATGTACTATATTACATTTTGCATTTTCTTATATTTATTCCAAATAGGTAGGTGTCATCCATGACAATGTTCATCCGTTTGTCCTTCATAATAACAATTAACAGTTATTCGTAAAAGTGAAGATGTCTCAAGAAAATACCGGGAAATAAGATATGTTAGAAAGCTTCATTGAGAGTAACAATTGTGATATTGCATCTGAAATATGTTTCAATCGATATCCAGAGAGAAGACAACCTAATAAAGCTATTCCAAAGAGGTGAAAAGAAAATGTTATTAATTGTGGCTCCTTCAAGCCAATACAAAGAAATCAGATGTTTATATCTGATTTTGTAATACGTTACAACTATAAAATGGGAATACTAATTGAAGTAAATGTTCAAACTGTTTTCCGTTATGTTAAATACATAAATCACTTTTCTTTATAACACTGTGAACTGCATTATAAACAACAAGATTTGAAACAGAATTCACTTAGTCTATAAAATTTTTGAGTTCAATTATGTCAGTACAGGTTTTCTTGTATAATTTCTCTTTAATGTAGCCCCAAGAGAGAAAACCTAGTGACGTTAAGTCAGGTAGTCGTGTTGGCCATCTCACTGGTATATTACTTTTCATTAAGTTATTTCCAAAATTGGTATTCAATAATTCTTAAACGGTCCTGATATTATGAGGTGGTGCATCGTCTTGTCGGAAGAGCGGATTCCTTGCCTCGATTAAGTGTGTACATTGTCCATTAATTCCTTATTAACTCTCTGGTTTGAGATTCCGTAATACCGCCATTGATTTTCTTGATATATGTGATATGGTTGAATAAAAAAGTTGAAAAATACTTCCTTCTGACATCCACTGTCTTTCCGTCATTTAATACAAAAGTATATATAGTTATTGGTATTTGGATTTGATGCAAGCGGAACCAATAAGTTTTTGTTCTTCACACATTTGGTTAACACTACCAAAGTTGGTGTATTATTTGATATAATGGATGAAGAATTCCTAAATTTGTTACCACTGTTTATTGTATTAAATGAGTTGTATTAAAAAACCATGAAAACTAGCTCAACCTGACAACAATGGCTGACCTTGTTCCATGACGTCATATCATTGGTTCGGTGAATAAGATATATAATCATTTGCAAGGACTGCGCGTTGCGGCGTTGCGCTTCTCTCGCGTGAGACACGTAATCGACGATTGAAATTGCGAATGTCGGAGACATTCGAATTCAACTACTCATGTCATATTCTAGTTGAAGGACCAATATTTTTGATGCTTTCTGGACGAATTTATCTAATCATATAAACTCGTTAGCTGGGGTGTCTCAGAAAATGGACATTACATAATCCACTTAATTGTTTTAGATATTGCACTTAAAATAGAAACAGGATGTCCAGTTAACATCATCTCTTCAATAAAACGTAATTTAATCATCTAAATGACAATGCATTTATTATGAATTACCTTCAAATTAGGTAAGTCAGCTTTCATACAAAAATATCCGAAATAATATAATCATTGAGAAGATGAATCCTCAATGGTGTTAAACATTTTACCCTGATACTTGGTAGCTCGAACGTACTTTAACATTATTTTTAGTGTATAAGAGTGTTTGTGTCTTATTATAGTCTGAAATCTTGGTTAATTATATCAGACAAATTAAGGTGAAATGAAAAAAGAAAGGGGATGAATGAATATGAAATTCCCATCAGCATTATTAATATAATTCAACCATTTCAATATATGCAATATGAAGAGTATGTAGCAGAACTACTACTACACCTTTTAAACATATGCATGATGTTGGGAGGTACACATTTTGCAAAATTCTGCTATCGCACTAGTCCCAATAATAAATGACTGAGTTCATGCATGCAAATACCGAGGTATATTACACTGATACAAACAGTAGTCCAGCTGTTGGTGTTATTAATTTTAAAATAATCCAGTGGTCCACAAATCACGGCCACATTTAACTGTTATATAGTGGGAAATTGATACTAAATTTGAAACTTGCCAACGTCCGGTGGAATAGTTATATTATGCTCTATCTCTTGTATAAACACATAGGTTCACTTATATTGTTTGCGAATCCAGCGCGAGTGTAGTCCTCTATTTACCTAAAACTGAGAGCAAGATTAAATGACTATTATTCTTGCTTAATGTAATTTTCTAACCAAATCAGTGTAATTGAGTTCGGTTTGATTTACCAATTGATTAAAGTTGAAATTAGAGTAGGTACGGAGACCACATAATAGATGATGTCAGTGTGGGGTAAAACAGTTCCTATTTTATTTAGAACGAGATTTCTTCTAATTCTGTAACACAATTAGAGACAAAAATTGTACATATATCTACCGTCTGTGCAGTTTTGATTCCATGTGCTCATTTATTTGAGAATGAACTCGAAAATACCTATAACTATCAAGAAGAATGATTGACAACATTATTACCACAAGTATGAAGCCAATTTTTGCTCATTTGTTTCCTATAAAATGAAATCTAGGTAGTCCAGTCAAAAGTGTGAAAAAACAGGGGTCATTACTGAAATGTTGTAGACCGCACGAAGATTCAAAATTCTTTTTGATTCGTGTCCAGGATGGCTTACACATCGTTAGTCGATAAAAAAAGGTGGGCTCGTGATTATCACTATTAATAAACAATGAAAAACGTTTTTCAATTGACAGATGGAACTTTTTTTATAACAAAGGGAATATTTCAGACACTTTCACTCCAAAGTTTCTTAAATTGGTTATCGGGAGGTTTTTGGTCCGCTGAACCGGAATCTCAAGTCGGAAAATTGAAAATCCGCCTCGTATGCCGGAAAACCCTGACAATTTCACCAAATCTTAGTAACGAACAACATTTTTTCTCGGTTCGTGGTATTGAAATATTAAGATGCCGTGACGTGTCTCGGTACAATTTTACCTGAAAGGAGGAATTCTGGGAAATTGGTGGAAAATTGCTTCGTTTTTCTTCATATTTCTATCTCGGTCCCTCGTCCAACGGGTCTAATTACATCTTTTCGTAGTCGCTGAGTATTATTTCATATCATAAAATCAAAAGCAACGATAGTTCCCTGGAAAACTCGAGAAAATGGAAATTTCATATTTCTACACGACAAACTTTAATTCATTTGTTGTTCGAAAAATCTACTCAGAGTTATTGAAATAATAAGGTACCGTGATGGTTTTTGGTACAAATTTTATATAAAGAAGGAAAATTCTGGCAAATTGGGTCGTTTTCCTCCATATTCCTGTCTCAGTCCTCGTCCAACGTGTCAAATTATAGGTTTTTGTGGTCGCTGAGTATTGCTTTTTTTTGTTTTTAAAATCAAAAGCAACCGTAGTTTTCTGTAAGACCCCAATTTTTCGACATCAGATTCGGGTTCAGCGGACCAAAAAAAAACCACGATAACAAATTTAAGAAACTTTGGATTAAGAGCCCGAGACATTCCATTTGAAAATGATTTTTCATTGGTAATCAATAGTAATGATCACAACCCCCCCCCCCCCTCCCCCTCCTTCTGTTCCTGAGCAGCAATATGTAAGCCATCCTGAACACGATGTAAAAAGATTTTCGTGCCGTCCATAAAATTTTAGATGTTTTTCGCACTTTTGTCTGAACAAAGCCCATTTGATTTACAAACCAAGAGAAACGTCACCCTCATCATGAGAATAATGAGAACTACTCCACCTCTTCCCCCATCCCTTGAAGCAAATACATGTCCATATTAACGGACTTCTGGAAAACTGACCTTCAAAACAAGAAGAAAGTAACTGACCACATGAGATTCAGAAAAATCTACCCGACTTCCTTTCTCTCTCCTTAAAGGGAATGAGTATTCATCTTGATGAAATTTTGCACACTTGCCTTTCAGAACAAGGCAAAAGTCATTGCCTACATGAAATTCCGCGAGGAAATACCTTCTACCCATTTTCCCCCTTGAACCAAATAAATATGTTGATGGAATGTCCCACACTTAAGCCTCAAAACAAGGAGAGAGTCACTTTCTCCATGAGATTCCGAAAACACTATCCCACTTCCTCAAAGCAGATAAGTATCAATCTTCATGAAACTTGGCACACTTGACATTTAAAACAAGAGAAAAGTATTTGAATGAGATTTCGGTGAACCGTTTTATACCCGTCTCCACCCCATGAAGCAGATAAATATTATCTTCATGAAATTTTGCATATTACCTCACCCCCTTTCCCACACCTTAAAGCAGATTAGTATCGATCTACATGAAATTTTGCATACTTGAAATTTAAAAAGAGTCATTGCCTACATGAGGGAAGTCACTATTTATATGAGTTTCCGAACAAACTATCCCACTCTTTCTTATGTCCCTCGAAGCTGATACTTCACCTTCCTTCAAAATGAGAGGGAAGTCACTGTCTCTATGAGATCCCGAAAAAACCACGCCACTCTCACTCATGTCCCTCGAAGTCGATACCGATATTGATGAAATTTTCCACGCACGATCTATAAAACAAATAACTTACTATCTGGGATAAAAATGTTCTCAGACTCCGTAGGTCAAGAAACGCCGGGTATATCAGTTTGTATCGATAATTTTCTGTTTATTAGTAATGCAACTTTGAAAAAGATATTTCATCGTCAGTAGGAACATTATCTCGACGAAAAGTAACGATTCAATGTAATTTATCACAAAACGACTGATTAATTCGTGTAAATATGTACCGATTATATGGAATATAATGAACATCGTTTCATATTTGAAAAGTTTTTGAACTTTTATGTTTCGTTTGAACGCTCGGCGGTGAACAATCCTGAAATTCGCTACTTATAGAAATATATCTTTTACTTTTTCTTAGCAGCAAAACACTTCCGTAAGTCTGTATTGATTCAATATTTTCCAATAATACTTGCTTCTTTGTACTTCGAGAATAATACTTCTAACCTTTCAACATATTTCAATAATTTTTTTCCATTTTCCCCTTTCCAATAAAATATCTCATTTATTATTTGAAAATACCGTAAATCTAGTCTACTTCTCACTCAAGTAACTTTTCCTAAAATTTGAATGAACATCGACTATCTCACATTACGCAATCACTAATTTCACTGTCTATGTTGAATGATAATTTTCCTGTACAGTGACTGATTCAGTTAATTTACTTCTATGTCCCCAAATCGGCAAACTGATGCGTTTTTCCTCCCTTTCTACGAACTTATTAAACAGAGACAGCTCGATGTAATTGATGAAGATCTAGCAACCATTTTCAAATGAGAATTTGACATATTAGTAGAGTTTAATGTAAACAAAATATAAGCTCGTATTTTCTCCAGGAAGGGTGACTGCATAATTCCTACTATGATGATGCCATCATATTCCGATGAAGTCCTTCATATCTACGCTCGGCATCATTCCCAACAGCACTCCTTCATGGTATGATCATGTGAGGTCCATTGCGAAAACCACTCCACAAAATTTTGGTTCTACCCCGTTCCATGAGCTACGTTTTATCCCAGCAGATCCTTATAATCTACCAAGTACAGATTCGAACTCTCCAGGAGTACTGTTCAGCTACCTAACCTAACATAAGCTGAAGCTCTTACAAATTAATTGACCTTTCTAGAATGTCGTAGAAAAGGAGGGCGATATCTCCCTCCCCTATAGGTATTTCCATGGTCACTGTCCATAATAAATTCCGTTTGTTATTCCACCACGAAAATTCCAGGTAGGCGAACTAGACGAGCTAAAACTGTTCGCCCTTTCATTGTCAAACACGAGACCTGCCAAACTTATTAACATACTTCATTTTATATCGAACGGCGAAGTTGTGACTAGTGAGATTTTTCCTTTTTGCCCATAACTCCCAAAATATCAAGAAATATTCGATGCTCATCTCTCCTTTGAAAATTGATTCAAACATCATAAGTTTTCCTCTCGTGTATTCAAAATATGAAAAAACAACATATCTATGTATCTCTCGTATACAAGTTCTTGAAAGAATGATGTCTTAGGTCTAGTCAACAATAATTGGAGTCCGAAACATCCAGCGCAAGTTCTAGCAAGCAGAAATTCTCAATAAAAGGAGGAAACGTACTCCTTGTTTCGAATGTGGATAGATGAAACACAATTAACTGGTTAGCTATTACAATTATGTCATAAGAAATTCTAGGTATTGCTTTCTTAAAACATCGAAACTCTTGTACCACCTGGTTTTTCTATTGATTTAGAGCCTAAAAACCTTATTTATCACAATGTATATTTTAGATCAGAATTGAAAACATGTACATTCCCGCGGAGGAGGAATCATTATACGGTTAGAGTTGAGAAATAACGCTGGAGATGTTGACTTTCAAGGATAAATAATAATTCAATACTCACCAGCATTCATTATATACAACGTAATAATCTGAGAAGGTTGTTGCAGCCGGCGTCACTAAAAAACATGGGATTGTATTTCAGTAATGAAAGATATCTTCATATTTACCATCAGTCATTACCTACAATGAGTTGGTATAGGTAAAGGTTGCTGCTGCAACACTATTGCTGGGGAAATTTAATTTTTTGAAGTCCCTTACTATGGCGGAAAAAATTCAAATATTCAACGAGCCAAACTTCAATGAAGACATCATTCGAGAAGAAACTCACACCTTCTATTGACACACAACATATTTTGGCAACAACGATGAAATTGTGATATTAATCAAGCAACAAGATGTACTGGTAGATTTAGCCTCGTCTGCTTTATTCAACGAGGCATAATTCTGGCAAGAAGCAGGTAGTGATGGTGAATGTACCCCGACCAATAACTTTAAGCGTTTTTCTTTGAATCTATCAGTTAGGAATTGAATGGAAAAGAGATAGACAAAGTTCGCGATCCTGGTATTATCAGCACCATTAGGGCTTATCTAACATATGTCGAGCATGAATCTATACCTTTAGCTATTTCTTGATGATCGTATAACGATGCATTGATTTCAGTCTACAATAATAAGATGAATCTATAGATAACGTTGAATTTTCTACTAGGCTGTTTCATTGACTATACTTTAGTGGTTATCAGAAA
The DNA here is from genome assembly GCA_958510875.1 of Endomychus coccineus. Lineage (NCBI taxonomy): Eukaryota > Metazoa > Arthropoda > Insecta > Coleoptera > Endomychidae > Endomychus > Endomychus coccineus. The sequence continues at coordinate 48,059,424 of OY294068.1, forward strand.
CCACGATTGATAAGATCTCGAACCGTTAACAATTAGTATTTTAATAGCACAGGTGTTACGGAAATAAATGTGGAGACGATAGAGCTAAAATTGCGACATGTCTTTCCAAATGATGGAGTTAAATTCTAAATTTTGGGAAATTTGACTGCTGAGAAGCCCATATTGATTCCTTTCCGAAGTTGGGATCTACATGAAAATATGTTGAAGAACGAGAGCACTCGACACATTGCATTTTTCTATCGAACAGCGAAGTTGTGCCAAGTGGGGTTTTTCCTCAACCCAATAACCTCCAAAATGTCCAACGCTGACCTCTCCTTCTAACATTACAGTATTACACCGCTGGCTCACGCGATGTTACGTATTTCTCTCGTGTAAGCAAAATAAAAAAAAAGCCTATGTATCTCTCGTGTACAAGCTTCTGGAAGTATGGTGTTAAGATGTTTTCGGTGTAGTCAACAATAATTGGAGTCTCCCAAACTTCTAGCGCTAGCTCTGGCAAGCAAAGATTCTCAATAAGAGGAGAAAACGTACTGCTGACCCAAGTTTTCGGATGTGGACAGATAAAACAGAATTACATTGTACGTTAACACCATTACGCTTATTACACTGTTAAATTGCAATTTATAACTTAACAATTCATTCTCAAGACGCACTGGTATGATTCAGAAATAGTGGATGAAATAATTTGAATAATTGAACATTCTACTAATATCTGTCGTTTTCGGTTACTTTTGATATGGTGTATTCTTCTTGCGACATAACGTGCGACATAAATAACCAATTATGTCATAAAACTTTCCAGCTATTGCTTTCTTGAAACATCGAGACTATAAAAGGTTGCGTAGTTCCAAGAACCATTAAAAAGTCTGAAATATTAGTTACAAGCTCATTAAGAAACGTGAGTATATAATGAACATGGACGATGTAATCGAGAATGAAAATTTAATTGTTGCACCACAGTGTCAGCCTTTTGTATTTACCGCTGAAAAGGCAGTAGAACACTGAAAGGTATAATTATGCTTTGTAACGTGGGTGGCCTGACAGAAGTACGACTTAAGGTCTTCCATCTACCGGACCACACTATAGTAATTAATTACCTGATAAAATACCGCCTTCAACCGTCAACCTTGCCCTACCTCATTCTATTTCTTGCATAAACAGAATAATAAGAAGCTAGCTTCTGGCTGTAACTTATCAATTAACAATATCTTGGTTACTTATTAATTAAAAGTATCTTAACTACTCGAATATAATTAAAATGTTCATGGGAATCAACTGTACAAGAGCAGCACTATAACAATTGGAAAGTTTCAATTTTGTTTGTAACTCGTTCAGAAACTTTGGTCCTTCATTTTCCACGACTTTCTTCATAACGTTAATATTTCAAAACAGCTTGTGTCACTTAAACGTCGGGACAGCGTAACTTTATTAATAGTACGTATTTAAGACAAGTTAATTTCCAGTTCTAAATTCTTCATTTATGCTTTCTGCTGTGAAAATAATAGAGCGTTTGTACGGTATTCACGTATAGCTGTGATATATTTTAACTAGTCTTATAGATTGCAGCTTAACCCAGACATTACTGATTCAATTTTTGGAAAAAAAAATTATAATTATCAATAGAAATGATTGATTATAGATTATACTGATTACATTTTCTCATACCTATTTTTTTTTATTTTCTCAATAGCAAACTTTTGAGACAAACTTGGATCCTTCTAAAAGGCTGCTAGTAATATGAATGACAGTTCTGCAAATATTTATTGTTACAAATGCAAAATATTTGAAATGTACATCACATAGTGTGGTACTCCTCAAAGCAATCCTTAGGGTGCTACCCGAGGTCACATTTGGCTCACCTAAACTGTACTTTTTTGTCGCAATTGCCACATTTTCTTTGCTTCTTTTGGTATATAATTGGATGGTCAATACCATCATATCGAGAATAGGCATGGACATTACTCGATAATCTTGGTCATCCTCTGTTTAATGGTCTCTTATAAGTATCCAGAAAATTAGTTGCAATTGCTCTTCGAAAAGTAAGTTGGACCATTTTTTCTCCTTGAAGTCGATGAATCTGCCAGGCATTCTGTACGGCCATTTCAAGGCAATGGAGGAAGAGTATAGTATATAAATCCTATAAAGCCCAATGTTTTTATCTGACCGATCAACTCCTCCCATATTTACGTTATAGCTTTTTATCAAATCTGGTTGATCGACTAGTATGTTCTTCTTCTTTTTCTGAGATTACTGCTTCACTTGACAGACAGGCTCAGATGAACATGCATTACTAGCTATAGATACTACATTATTGTGGTTACACTTACATATAAATATTTTAGCTGAATTGGACATATAGCATCATCCTTTTTTTAAATTTTCTACGAACGGATAGGGCACAAACCAAGTCTGCCTTGCTTTACAGTACCTGCAGTTTTTACGCCTCTCTGAGTAAGTACGTCTAATGGTCGAAGGCCCGTGAAAAAGTTATCGAAGTAGAAATGAAATTACAGGCTCGGTTTTGATTCATGCAGAGCATCAACAAACCGTGAAACTACACCAGGTCCTAATCCCAGGAATTGACATGTTGCTGAAATGATCCCTGCTACGGAACGCCACATAACCTAGTCAACTTGATCTTACCCAAAATTTGTTACCCCAACGAATAGGTTTTCGCGTATAAACTGCGATGTAGTAATTTTCTTCATTCGGAGAAAAGAGCATAAATCGCTGACTCAAAGCATTGAAGAGAGACCTTATTTTAGCAATGATCGTTTTTTTTTTAAAGCATTATTATCGCAGCAATGGATATTTTTCATTATATATGCAAGCCGATCTCGAGAAGTTGCTGAAGCAATCAACTTATTATGAGTGTCATTAGCAGTTTCTCAATACATAAATCATTTTGGTACTCTAACGTAGCCACTAACAATCAAAATACCAATGGAGCACTGCATTTCCTCTACGGTTATGTCTGCAGAAAGGTAGTTTTGCCTAAAGTAATTGTTGGTGTGGTGACAAAAAAGATGTAAAACATGATTATCGAGAAACAGTTTGAATGGATTTGAAGGAGAAGCAAACGATACTATGGTTTCGTAATGTTTTTTCCACGCAATAAATAATGCCTAATCAAGACGCGAGATTCACTTTTTCCCATGTTTACAAAAATCTTCAAGGTTACTTGCTTTCGATGGGTGTCAAAACAGAACTGAATAACATATGAGTCTGAAAATTTTTATGCGTTCTAGTTGGAGATGGTATATCACAAATGTCCCATGGATTCTTCGATTGTGGCCTCATTCGTTCTATTTTCAGGGACTTTTCACCTTGCCCTCGTATCTGTTCTTCAAGCTTCAACACATTTCTATATACAGGGTGTTTCAGCAAGACCCCCGTAAATTCAACGGTAGACTGACGGTAGATTTTGCAAAAATGATTTTGATTTCATTGATTTTTTCATATAAACTATGGTCCTTCTTTCGTTTCGGAGATAAAGGGCGTTGAATTTAATTTTTTTTAATCGAAATTTTGCTGTAGATCCTGTGCAGTTACAGATATTCCGTTGAAATCTAGTACTCGGGGGTTTCATAAGACGTCGAATAAGACGACTCAGGTAGTTTTTGATTATTTGGTAGAGCCCTTAACCCTTAACTTTTTCGAGGATAATTTTTTTGTTTTCTCTGCACATTTCCTGGTTCAAAATTGTATTACAAACAAATGAAGCACTCCAGTTGAGGGTCTCGAAATTTCCCCGTTTTCGAGAAAAACGCGTTTAAATGAACATAACAAAAACTCATTATCAAATTCCCTTACAGCCGGAATCGCGTAAGTTCATTTTAACGCGTTTGTCTCGAAAACAGTGAGATTTTGAGAAGCTCAACAAGAGTACATTATTTGTTTAAAATAAAGTTGCTAACCAGCAAAATGTGCAAAGAAAACAAAAAAATTATTCTCAAAAAAGTTGAGGCTAAAGAATTGCCGAAATGTCGCGCACACAACGCCCTCTACCGCATAATCTAAAACTAGCTAAACCGTCTTATTCGGCGTCTTCCGAAATCATCGAGTACCAGATTTCAACGGAATATCTCTGACTGCACAAGAGCTACAGCAAAATTTGTTTAAAAAAATTAAATTCAACGCCCTCTATCTCCGAAACGAAAGAAGATAGGACCTTAGTTTATATGAAAAATCTGATTATTTTTGTAAAATCTGTCTTTTCCTGCATTCACGGTAGGTCTTTTTGAAACACCCTGTATACATAATATAATATCGAAGGGTTAAGTGAAATGAGATATCATTTCACAATTCCTCTGAAAAAGCTTACATTATGGTACAAATTATAAACAATTGTAACTATTCTATTTCAAATTTCTACCTATATAACTGATTTGCCAATAAAACGGATGGATTTTATGGAAATCTGTGATGCGGATAGAAGCAGAGCCAACCACCGTCGTAATTATTTAATTTCATAATAATGATGAGAATTACCAGGGCGATTCAATTTGATGAGTAATACTTCGGAAAAGCACGGCTATTGAAATCATTGTTCGTTGAAAGGTTTTTGCATAGCATCAATAAAATTATTTGTTCCCATTTACTACGACTCTTCTAATCACTATTTCATTTTTATGAATTTAAAATTTGTTCTATATGCAAATGATCATTCCGGAAAAATTATGAACAGATTATTAGATGCCAATGCCATGAGTAAGTTTAATTACCAGGTGAATAAATTTAAGATTGTGAAGACGAAGTTAACGAAGTCATTTCTTAATTAAGTATGTTCTCGTGTAGCGACCAAATGGTAAATGCAATTCCCTGGAAATTTCCACACAAATTAGATATAATTCTAGAAATAAGACTCCCCTTCTTTTGGCTCATACGGCAATTTGTTGGCTTCTACATAGCTGTCAAACTGTGACTCCGATTAGAAAGAATGCGGCTCGCAGTCTTTATCGGCCACGAAGTTTTTCTTCACTCGGCTCATACGGTACGTTGTTGGTTTCTACATATTGGGCGAACGGTTACTCCGATTTAGTCCAAACAATAGACAGAAGTGCGTGCAGAAATTGATACCTGGAAGAAAAATATGAGCGTATAGGAAATTGAATTTAAAGGCGAGTTCCTGTTTCATGCATCTCGATCCCAAATGGCAAACCTAACCTAGCCTAAAAAATTGGCAAAGTCGCAAAAAGCGGTTTTTCTTGAATAAGTAAAAAACTATAGCTCGCATCGGAAAAAGTTGTAGGTATCTAATAGATCTATTTATTTTTCTCATGATTATTATCGATATGTTGCATACTTTTCGAGTTATATTGAAAAACCGTTAAAAATTGGGGTTTCTCGTTAACTATTACGTTTCCGTACTTGTTATTCGCTGTACGTATAGCCCAAGGCAAACTCAAAGAGCATTTCTTCAAATTCAAAATATTGATAATTTTTCGAAATATATCGAATTTTCGAAAAAAAGTGCTCTTATAAATTGGCTGGATCTTGTCAGCGGATCGTCCTACAGTGACGATTCTGGGCTTATTTTCTTTCTGAAGAGCTGTGCTATAACGTTATTGAAAAGCAATTTTGCTAACTTTAAGGGTAAAAAAATGACTTTTGAAAACATGCACCTTTTTTGAGCATGTTTTATTCCAGATAAGTCATATAATTCCCATTTTAGGGAAATGTCTTTGACGGAAATCAATTCCTGAGATTTTTTCACGAGTTATCAAAGAAAAATGTTCCATCTGCGAACTTCTGGACAAAAGATAACGAAGTCCTGGCTTGTTCTTGCAAAATCTCCAATATCTCGGCTTTTGGATAACGTACAAAAATCATTTTGTATTTAAACTGGGGAATATCGCTTTTTGCTTAGTGAATCATACTAATGTTGCGACACTTGTGAAAACTAATATAAGACTGCTGTATACCGCTACTTTGATTGTAAGGATTTTATAAATATTTTATAATAATTTTGTGAATAAATGAAATTTCAAACTTATCTCAATATGTTGCATTTATTTAATTTTGTATCATGAAAAATTATTTACTGAAATAATTAAATAATTGTTAAAGAGATCCGCAAGCATAACGTCAGTATGATTCAGTAATCAAAACATTTGAGGTATTACAAGGAAAATGCTGTTTTGATGATAAATAACAATTTAAATGACGTGAAAGTTAAACAAATTGGAAATGTAAAAGAAATATTTTCGAGTCTATTTTGCTTCTAAGGTGAAAATATATACGATTATCGTGTTTATCTCGTCAAGCTACCCCTGATTAGGTACAAAAGCATTGTAAGTAATCCAGAAGCCGAGATATTGAAGATTTTGCAAGCACAAGCCACTTTGAATGCACGAAATCAGTTTCCCCCAATCTGCTGCACGCTCCGGTAGCCGCGTACGCTTCACTTTGTTACTCAATTTCTAATACTATAAATCAATAAAACATATCCTAGTATTTTCTTATTGAAAATGTGGGTAGGTATTCAATTTAACATCTATAACGTACACTTCTGTGAAATGTTTATTGCGTCTTGCGATTTTTTTGGAATAAAAAAAATTATGTCTAGTCCAGAAGCTCGTAGATGGAACATTTTCTTTGGTAATTCGTGAAAAAATGCTAGGAATCGACTTCCATCAAAGACATTTTCCTAAGAATAAATTTCAAAGTGATTTTTTTACCCTTAACATTCAAAAAATTGCTATATTTCTTTGATAACATTATAGCACAACTTTTCGAAAAGGAAATAAGCCCAGAATCGTTACTCTAGGACAATCCGCTGAGAAGATGTAGCCAATTTATGAGAGCGTCTTCTTTTAGAAAATTCGATATATTTCGAAAAATTATTAATATTTTGAATTAAAAAAAAACCTCTGTTTAAGCTTGCCATGGGCTATACGTACAGCTGATGACGAATAAAAAAACGTAACAGTTAACGACTTCTGGATACCCCAATTTTTAACGGTTTTTTCAATATAACTCGAGAAGTTTGAAAGATATCGATATTTATCATGGAAGCAAATCGATAGATTCATTTGAAATCTACAACTGTTTGATACCTACACTTCTTCCATCCAATTTTTCTGATCCGAGCTATCGTTTTTTACTTATTTAAGAAAAACCGATTTTTAAAAAATTACCAATTTTTAGGTTATGTTCGCCATTTCGGATCGAGTTGCATGAAACAGAAACTCACCTTTAAATTCGATTTCTTATACGCTCATATTTTTTTTCTGGTATTAATTTCTGCAAATTTAACATTAGGCCGTCGTCTATTGCTTGGACTAATTCACCGTAACTTAATCGTAGGCAGAATATATCTATTCGTAATAGCAGGTTTCTTGTATATGATGTCCAATTCCAAATGTGTCCTGATTTGATACTCTGAAAGTTCTTTCAATTCAACAAATACGTAATCATCGATAACGAATTCGATGATCATCTAATGAAGTTTTTTTTCCGAATCGACTCTTTTAAGAATTTTTGTTTTATTTCCTCTGACAAATTTATCATCGAATTTGAACAGTGTCTAGATACATGAGTTGAATCAGTTCTCGTCTGGTTGGAACTTTATTGTGCTACAGAACGCTCTCACGATATTCGGTTTCAATCTTATATATTACAATATAATGACAGCACCGCCTTCAAGATTATTCTTTCAGATAATTTGCCATTATAATGAGGAAAATGGACTTATCGATCGAGAATTTATAAATTCTTCCGAAAATGCGGTTTATTAATTTTAAATTATGGAGTAAACTGTAGGTGCTAATACAAAAATTCCGACAGAATCAATTTGATCGAAATTAATAATCGTTGAGCACCTGATATTCTTATAATACCAGAAAAAGTGTAAATTGAAAAATTGTATGATACAACCAGTATGAGGGCAACGGCTTTCACGAAAAAAATTATACATCACTCCAGTCGAGGTTTACATTTCACACATTCTTCATGGTGGAAACATGACATCCCCATTTCAATCATCATTGGCATCCATCGAATTGTTTATTTATTTAGTAGACTGACAGTTTGTCATAGAATTAATGAAGTAGCGTAGTAATAATTGAACGTTATGATTGAACAATCACGTGTTAGAAATTGATCTAATCTACAAAAGTCCTCTTCTCTAGATCGACAAACATTGCTAAATAGCTCCAGCAGATGTTTCGCCTTCTCGGCATCATGAGCGGAGCGAGTAGAACTGTAGTTGCAAAGATCGATATATCTTCAGATGTATACATAAACCAACAACAGAAAGTGCTAGAGAGGGATATAACAACTAACACCATAACAACTTTTTCTTTTCTTTTTTTTTCCGCATTACTAAATGTTCATTGTTCAACACAACATGTTCAAAATCAATATAATAATTATAATAAGATTCATGGCTGAAGTAGATCGCAAGGTCGAATAGCCCCTAAAAACTGAATAAACGTTTTTTCATTCATTCATCCATTCATTACCGATGATTGGCATTGAAACTCTACTCTCTCCACTTATGAGCCAGAGAAGACGAAACAGCTGTCTGAAGCTATTTAGCTGTGGTGTCGATCTAGAGAGACATATACTACTAATTGTCAAAGCTATGAATATTCTATACTCTTGTAGCAGGTTAGCTATGTGATGTCTATATAATCCGGAAAAGAATTTGTGCTCAGATTTGTATTCTTGATCACTAAAGAATAGTCATCCAAAATGGCAAACGTCTGAATCAATTATGTTTACACTCTAGAAAATAGCTGAGATCTGTTCTCAACCAAGATGATTACCAGCAGTTTCACAAATCAAAGAGATAAGTTAGGATTATTGATTTTTGATTTTTTCCTCTTGTGATTTCATTTTTACTAGACAATAATTGGTTCTGAAATTGTCTTCATCAGTTGTTGTTCAACAATTATTCACAGCTCCTATAGTAGTTGATCCATTTGATATTTTCCTCTACGTGACTAATCTATCGAGATTGTTTAGACAAATGTAGGTACGTCATATTTTTCTTATGCTATGAACTTCACTGAACAAGGACTAGAAATAATGTCCATGTTCGAGCATACTAGGAGTATTCAGTCAGTGTATGAGCCCAAACTTATATGTATTACGTTAATCGTTTATGGTATCCGCAACAATTTAATGTAGAACTTTCCTTGACTCATTAGTGTTCATGGAATAACCCCTATAATTCACGAGTTCTGTCAGTACTGCTTTCGAATTTCCTCGCTTTTTTTGCTACATTTCTTCATACAATATTCTTATTATCTGATCATTCCACAACTACAGAATCTTTTGCTTGTTATCCCAAGGCTCAATAATGCGTTATTGAACAAATGCAGCTATGAATATTAAGCCTTATTTGCTACAGTTGTATGAAAGGATACATTTCAAATTACATTTTAAACTGTCAATAAAAAGGCGCCATTAATATGTTGTGTATCCTGACAAACCCACCGTTCCAGAATTCCAGGCTACTTTCCTGGGAGGAAAAAGGCAGCGGATCATTCTTGAGAGATCATTCAGTTACTGTTGATTGCAAAATTGGGGACCTGCTGAATCTGTTCCGGCGTTTTCTGATTTCCTACATTGAACTCCATCTGTTAATGTTCCTGTATTATCTTCCGGGAGGCAGACTGCTGAATGATGACAATTATTATTTCTTCAGAAATACAGTATAGGTATCCTTGCTGAATCTAGATCAGGATATGTCCATGTATGTTTCGGTTGACACCTTTCATAAGACGAGATGTTTTGTTGGTTCCCTCTACATCATTTTTGCTCCGAACTCTAGGCACATCGTCTTTCAAATTGTCCACTGAAGTAAAGGTTTAATGAATTGACATAGGGAATGTGCGACTCACATTTATCTTGGTCTCCCTAGTGGACATCAGAATAAGCCATATAAGACCTTTTTAGAAAGTTAAAAATAGTTTTTGCCACATACATAACAAAAAAAGTTTAGATAATTCAAATAATCAATAACTATTTCAGAAATAACTTGAGTAAATGCAATATACTCTTCGAAATTTGTCAGAGAAGAGTATAATAATCACAGATTTCCAAAGTTGAAATTAGTTGAGGTAATTCACTCTTCCATTCATCAAAATACGTTATGGTCCGTACTAAAATCAGAGAGTCTGGGCGCTTTCACAAACTTGGAAAAAATTCTTACGCAAGAAATGGTACTGCAGTTTTTTATTGATTCAGGGACCGTAATATTATGCTCTATTTCGAGCGAATGGAAGAATAGTTTTTTGTGCACAAACATGCTTTTTTACACAAAACAGCATTCATTCGATACAGAAATTTTATTCCATGACACACAAGATAAATTCCTTTTGTTATTTGGCAACATGGTCGCAAAAATCTCTTTCCATTCCTCAATCATTTAAATTCATTACACCCCAAAATATCCATGGGAGTTGAATCGCAAGGCTCACCCCCGTTTCTAGATGTATTAGTTAGTCGACAGACTGACGGTACTTAAAGGCATTCTGTGTATCGAAAACCCACTCACAACGATAGATACCTCAATGGTCTTTCCCACCACCACCCTGCCCAAAAGCAATCAGTCAGAAGCTCCTTGGTCCACAGAGCTGTCATTTCATCTCAATCTCAATGTTTAAAATCAGAATTACATTATCATTCATCTGTCTTATCATCAAACAATTTCTCCCATTACAACATTCAAAAAGTCATAAAGACATACATTTCGCCTAAAATTTCAAATCAGCCTGAGCCACAACTCCCCCCCCCCTTTCCTATGTCCATTGCCTATCTTCCGAGAATAAACAAATCGAATTTCCAAAATCAATAAAAAACTTAATGTTTCTACTCGGTTTTCCACACTTTCAAAATTATCTCAGTTTTACAAACCTGTCAAAGATACCCTTCCTCCTCTTCACTTAGAAGGTATTTATAGCATTCCCTGTTCATGCGGTCTATATAACAGTTCGTACAGTAGCTACTCGTGTGAAAGAACATGAGCGTTGTACAAGGCTTCATGACACCAGTAGATAAAGCACTTGCGGAACACAAGTTTGACACTAATCATCTAATTCTTTTCGAAAATACTAAACTCGTAGCCCAGGCCCCGAACTTCTATCAGCGGAAAATCATTGAACCAATATAAATCCTGAAATATCCAAATAATCTAAACCGTGAGGATATAAGTCCGGATATTACCTTCCCATTTGGAAACCCATCCTCGAAAATTCCACTTCGCACATGATCACACAATGGCAGTCAGGTGCCAGAACGGAATAAAGGCAGTGAACTGTGCACCGTGAAGAATTTTTTCTACAATAAATGCGGCTATAGAAACCAGTAGAATCAGTTCAATTCCAGTTCAAGCATCGAGCCTGCCCTGAAGATGCTACATGTAATGGTTGGCGAAACGTCGGCATCAAGTCGTGCTATTGTGACGCGGAATCCATCCGGAAGCCAAGATTTTTCAAGGTAAAATTCTATATGGCGTTCATGAAACTAAGTAATGATGATGCATCCACCAGGTCGTAAGATTGAATAACAAATGTTGCTTCATAAAGAGTTTATCGCCAAGCAGCTGGTTGCAACAATAATATTCTCGAAAATATCGAACATTGTTCAAGACAAAAAATAATTACAGCTATAGCTATAATTGAGCTGCCAAGACTAGGTTTATAGCTGTATTCTCTGTTTCACGTCAAAATTAATTATTGTACGCATCTTTAATCTATTGTGCAAGAATATGGATACGTTAAATCAAGTTATCATATTGCTGTAGGTGATCCCATATAGAGGCGGATTTAGCGCTCGCTGCAAAATACATGCGATTGTTATTAATGATAGACATGGATTGGAATAAACCACCTGGAGAACCTCCTGCTTCTACGAAGTGATTGAATTGTAAGACCGAAGTTTGGAAGTCTCGATTTATGTTATTAGTTACTTATTGAATGTCCGTCAGAACTGTCAGGAAACTAAACACGTTCATAATATAGTATCAATGACGAATAGAGAACAAAGGTTTCCATTTAGAATGGATCGATTTAGTTAAATTTGAAAGGCTTTCAATAATCTTCTTCAAATTTTCAGACATTTTTGTTTGATGAGCCTACATTTTCATCAAACTAATCAATATCATTTCATCGTGTTTGCTTATTCGTTCTTTGGAATTTGTTTCATTATAAATGTACAGGGTTTCTCATTTACTATAGTTTCAATCTCGAAGAGTCATTATCAAACGTATCGTTTTCTTTATTAATGAAAGTGGTACGTATGAAAGCAGAGTAATTGTTCTTTTATTCAATTGGTGTCCAGTAAATTCTACGAAAACAATTCTTCGGAAGCAGTTATTTGAAAAACATTTCTTCGAAGATAAAATTCTTCGAAAAATAAGGGTATGAAGGATACAGGATACGACAATAAAATATAAATGAGCGAAAGAACACAGAAGAAATGAATACAAAGCTTCAATTTAATAAGTGATATTATGTGAGGTACTTCTAACATATTCTTTTATATAAGTAGAGTTGAACTGTTCGTCTATTCGTCGGATTCTTTGCTCAGTGTCTCAGTATTTTCATTTTGAGGATACTGATGGTTCGCCTGATCGGGGGGCACGGTAGTGCCCCCGCCAATTCGAGCGCGAAGCAAACACTGGAACCATTTCGCCGCATTTTCAGGCCCCTATTTGAGAACCTCTGGATGAGACCAGAACGCAGAAATTCGTCATCCAGTAAGCTATAAAATCACATACTTGAAATAAAAAATTTCAAGTCTGTAGGTCATTTAGTTCCGAAGTTAAGCGAAAGCATTTATGACACTCATTCACTCACTCATCATCATCAGAATAGAGCTAGTACTTCCCATAAACTCAGAGAGCTGAAATTTGGTACAGAGTTAGGGTTTAATGGCCACATAAATGGAAAACAATAAAAACTGACCCTTATACGAAAACACAAGAGCCCAACCAAACTATTTTAAAGATCGACATACCGCCTTTACAAAAAATATTCAACTTTGTTTGCCTCTTCATTTGATGTCAAAAATCGAAGGTCTGATGTATCTGATGAAGAACCCTCAGCTTGTCTCAGCTGTATTAGAGATATGGTAATGCCCCCTTCTATTATTGGTACATGAAAGAATGCCGTGAATTTGATTCACGAATTATTGCCTATTAAGTCAAAATTTGAGATCATACCCCGGGCATACGTGTACAGAAAACAATTCCCAATCTGTGTGGCGTATGCCCTAACAATTTACAAGAGCCAAGGTCTAAGTTTTGAAAAATGCCCTCATGGACATTGGCACCTCTATATTCTCTTGTGGCCAAGCCTACGTGGCGCTTTCACGAGTAACCAATCTTCATGAGGTGCACCTCATAATTGTTGACTTCAAGAGTATAAAAGCTCAAGCTTCAGCGATCACCTAATACAACCGGCTTAGGCGTAAATACCGCGCCGATCATTCAGAAATGAAACAGTCTAAACCGTCCAAAAGAATAAATGATGAACGCGAATGGGCAATACGAAAAACTGTTGCTAATGTACAAGAATCAGAACCGGAAAAAAAGAAAAGAAAGATTTGTAATAATAAAAAAACTACTCCTAAAAAGAAAAAAAAATGTGTCAAATAAGAAAATGAGCCCACGTTTCTACAAAAAGAAGTGATACCCCACCAAAAACATTCTGTAAAAAACTAGCCAAGTCTCGATGGAGCTGCTTGTTTATCTCTAAAAAGTAATGAAATCTAGACAAAGTCGTGCCAAGTCTAAGGTTCCTTACTGCGATTTCTCTATTATTATAGTTAATGTTGTGTGACTTGGCCGTTGAAGGGTACACAAGGGTACAAAACCAGGTGCTCCATGACACCATTGCACCAATCTGTCGCCAGAACCGCTACCCATTGACGATGGAAAATTGCCACTTGGAAAACGTTGATTCAATAACCAGACAATTGTAGGCTTGATAAAGCTGCGTATTTCAATAATACTTATGTGTAGGCGAGCCTGAAACAAACAGTATAAAAAATTATTTCCAGTACAGACGGACTTCTAATCATTGATAGAAGTCTGTCTGTACGTCTATTTTATGTTAGATCGGTGGTCGATTTGACGCTCCAAAAAGAAGAGAGCAGAAGTCAGCATTGTCAATGCTGAATGCATGTGTTGCACAATCAACAACAGCCCAAAATGAGACACTAGCGTCCAATTACCAATACCAGTAGTAACATTACGTGTAAACAAAATTGACTTGTACCCACTAACGTATAAAGAATGTTCAACAGCCAAGTCACTCAACATTAACTATAATAATAAAGAAATCGCAGTAAGGAACCTTAGACTTGGCACGACTTTGTCTAGATTTCATTACTCTTTAGAGATAAACAAGCAGCTCCATCGAGACTTGGCTACGTTTTTACAGAATGTTTTTGGTGGGATATATATTGTTCTGTTTTCACTTCATCTAGTTCCTGTTCTCTTTCAATTGCCGCAATGAATTTCCAAATCATGGGATGACTGGCAGATAATCGAATGCATCCCAACATTCCACGGCATTATTTGTTTTGGCCAATCCACTGAGAACTGTATCATAATTCCACAAAGAGTGTGGAAACAGTGGATCTGGCAGAAGTTGCGGTCTCGTGGGTCGCCCTACCGAAATATGACAATCTGGACTTCCGCAGGTGAAATGTGACTATCCACTCGCAACTGAAAAGCTGCTTCTAGATATTGTAACGGCACAAAGGCTAAAGCATTCAACGATGTCATTTTTAAAGCAAAGCTGCATCTGTGTCATACTTTTCCTTAAGTCCCTCTTGCTGTAGTGTTCTGTAGAGACACTGACAGGAATGAAAGAAGCATCCACGAACCTGACTTTTCGGCTTTTTTGTAGCCAATGCCTTGAATGCTGCTCTTAAAAAGTCAATCATTATGCCGGAGGATCTAGTGCTTGTGTATTATACTTTAGTATTATTGTATTATAGTGTATTGAACTTATATTAAACAAATAGTTGCACGGAAATGCAACTCTTGCAAATACTCGCTGATCCAATAGGTCACGGGTAATGAACTGCTGAATGATGTCAATTATAATATGTATGTATTTAGAACAGTAATATATCAGATACGAGATGGGGAAGGAGTTTGTCTTTTAATTATGATATAACCTCCCCATAGTAGGGATACTTTACATGGCGATCCTGCCCAATCGTACCTTGTGAGTTCATACCACTTAAGTTAGTGTAAGTGTGAAACAATTTGAAAATAAGAATGGATTCATCGCAAACGAAAGAAGAAGTAGTGGTTGCTGCAGCCGGTAATAGTGGCCGGCAAAACATTATAACTATGCGAGATATTTTTGGACTTACCGGGACTGTCTTAGTAGTGGCAGTTATATTAGCATTCTGTTGTTACCGATGTAAAAAGAATTTCTAGAAGAAAATAAGAACAGAAATTGCAAGATGTAGGGAACAAGTTTAGTTCAAATCCATAATATCCTACAAGTGAAAAAAAATTAGAACAATTAACTCTATTATAAGCAATAGTGAGGTATGCTCAAGTGTGCCGAACGTCCCAGAACGATGGTAACACCATAACAATGGTCACCAGTCCATGTCAGCTATCACCGAATTTCAACACCTATTGGAAGAAGTGAAAGTTCTACACCGAAATCTCAACAAGGATAATGACAGCCGACGGAAAGACATTCAAGTGACTGAACGTAAGATTAAGAAGTTAGATAATTTCAAATTAGAATTCGTAGAATTAACGAAAAATTGTAATAGTAAGGGTTATGAAAAAAACTATTGTACAAGAAGCAAAGGCATACGTAGAGTAAATTTCAAAATTTATTGAACTAATTGAGGAAGTTTTAAAATATAGATTAACAGAAGATGAGTTTGAGGAAAATAAGTCTTTGATCTTCTCTGAAACAGCTCAACATATATTAGAACATAGTAGCATAAATATAAAAAGAACGATGGCTGGTAATTTTGAGTTAAAAACAGCTGCGGGTATGTTGCCCATTATGAACGGAACGGAAACAGTTACTCAACAACTTATTGATGCCATAGAGATATATGGTGCGTAACTTCATTAACAACATATGTTATAAAAAGGTGTCTTTCAAAAAGCGCAAAACTGAGATTATCCCAAACTTATGCAACTAACAAGAATTTAATTGCTGATCTTAAAAAGTACTCCATAACTACAAAATCTTCTGCAGTTACAATTAAGCAATGCTAGATAAGGAGGTAAGTCTATTGAAAAATTTGGAGAAAATATCGAAGAATTACTGGTGGATCTTACTATTACTCAAGCGGAAGGTAATCAAAATGCTGTGCAAATATAAAGTTCAGCTGATGAAAAGATAGCAATCAATGCGTTTGCAAATGGATTACAAAATAAAGAATTGCGAACTATTATCAATGTTAGGAACTATTGTAAATTAAACGAAGCTATTTGTGGGGCAAAAGAGGAAGACTTGCCACAGAGAGACCAAAACGTTTTTTACATGCGTGGGCGTGCTAAATATGGTAAACGAGGTTGCAATTACCGAGGTAATTAAAGAGTTCAAAATTCGTCGTCAAGTAAGTTCACGGGAAACTACAAACCGCAATATAATAAGCAAAGTTCAAATCAGTATAGAGGTCAAAATTCTCATAGAGGTAGATTTAGAAATAATATGCATAGGTTGTATCATCTAGAAAGTAGTATTAATCCAGGTACAAGGAACAATAGTGCAAACGAGTTACGAGGTACTTCGGAAAACTGAACATTTTTTCGACACCCAAAGGAGGAAACAAATTAAAGATAACGGTGTAATTTTTAGTTTAAATGGTTTGAATTTTGTACGAATGATGTATGGAGATAGAGAGTTATCATTTCTGGTAGATATAGGACCATCGGTGAGCATTATTTTCGGAAAATATTCAGAAAAGAATCAGATAATAAACTTTTCAAAAAAAGTTCGAGTCAAAGGAATTTCGGGATATAATATAAAAATGCAAGTTAGCAACAATATAAAGGAATATCATGAATTTTTGGTGATGGATGAGTTTGAATGCGGTATGCACGGAGTAATTGGTTCAGATTTTTTTCAAAAACATTCAGCGTATTCAGATTTCGAGAAATCTACATTTTCGTTTTGGTATAAGTAAGAAAGAATTTCATTACCAATGTACTCAAATTATGAAAAGAGCGTTACTTTACCGGCTCGATGTGAAGTAATTAAATTATTTCAAGTGGACATCTTTCCATTATCACTTGTGATACTCTTGAGTAAGGTTGTTGTCTTGTTCGGCAATAGTGCATAGATCAGTGGAATTGAAAAGTTTCCCTCCAGTTCATGAACTGTATATAATTGGTTGAACAGATGTGGTATGCTTTCGAAAGTTCCATCTATGAACCAGTTGGTATACTTTTTTAATAAGCTTAGAGACTCTGCAGTTGCAAAAATCAATTAGTTCTTCAGGAGACCCTGAGTCATGCATCAAAAAATCTTCGACGTTGATTGTTTGTGTATATAATACGGGTAGAATATGTCCGTTCGTGATTGGAACAAAACTGCTTCAGCATCGTTCCTTCTTAGTACATTTCTCATTGTCCTCTTCATGCAACTAACGAATGGAATTTGTCCTGCACAAATACGGAGTATCTCTTGTAGTGACTCCTGCGGGTCGCATCCGCTCCATTAGTTTTGATACCTCCACACTTGCAGCAACTCCCCAGTATTCTTAATATATATATATATATGTATAACTGTGCTCTGTCGGTAATAGCTCGACCTATGGAATCACTTTTCCTGGTTTCAAATGGCTCGCACTTCCAGTACGTCCTTATATCCACTTATTTGTACTTTCCAAATATGTATCCGTCTAGGATCAATTTCGGGTTGCCCTTTTCGCTTGATAAAGACCCCAAAATCAGCTCATCGATGTCATCGGTGTGTCTCACTAGGAACCTATGAGGGGAACAATATTTGGAGAGCCAAATTAATTACTCGTTGTCATCGAGGTAGATAATCCACTCGTTATTGAGAGACACAGGTATTTCCATAAATAAGTAATAATACTTACCCCTCATTATAGTTCAGGCAACGAACCAGAAAAAAAATATATAGTAAGCTGGAATTTCAAAACATTTTCCGCATTTTGTTCCTAATACCCCATAGATCATTCATGACCATCAAGACCGCAGGGGTCGACCTTTCTACCCCCTCAAAACGGGGTTTCAACCCCTCAGAGGAGCATTCTTATAAAAACGGTCCAAAATTAATGAATTACGAACCGAAAATGACACCTAGTATGTTTTTTGGGTCGCTGATCACGATTCCGCAGTTAGTTCTCTCGGAAAACTCCCTTCAGATGTGAAATTTGGAGAATTTATATATAATATGAATTCATAATTTTGTTGCAAAAATGACGTCTAGTAGGTTTTTCGGGTCGCTGATCACGATTCCGCTGTTATTTTCCCCAAAAAACTCTCTCCAGATGGAAAGTTCGAGAAATTTGAGATTTCCCTGAGACGGTTGTGAATAATAAAGTATAATTTTGTTGCAAAAATGACGTATAGTAGGTTTTTTGGTTCGCTGATCACGATTTCGCTGTTATTTTTTCCAAAAAACTCTCCCCACATGGAAAACTTGGGAATGTGGAGATTTTCCTGAGACGTTTGTGAATAATAAAGTATAATTTTGTTGCAAAATTATACTTTATTATTCATAAACGTTCCAGGATTATCTCAAATTTCCCGAATTTTCCATCTGGAGCGACTCTTTCGGGAAAAATTACAGCGGAATCGCTGTTATGGAGTGTTTGCTGTATGCACACAAACATTCCAGTTCTTGGGAGTTAGGCAGCGACATACATACTTACAGTACCAGATTTAAAAACAACGTACACGTTCCTCTTGCCAGACTGAGCAAATCGCAAAATGGTCCTAACTACCTAGCCTGTAAATTTTTCAATAAATTGCCTTTGGACTTAAGATCTCTTCCTTTAAATAAATTTAAATTAAAAATAAAACAAATTTTATTAGAAAATATAATTTATTCTAGTCATGATTTTTTAAACTTATCTATTTAATATTTAAACAATATCTTATAAAAAATTTTTGCCAATCTGTATATTTATATAATCTTTAAATTGTTCTTGTGTTGACCTGTGTATATACTCTGTATTTTGCGTCAATAAATTACTTACTAACTCACTTACTATGATCTACAGACTTTGCATCACCTTTCATGTGAATCATCTCCAGGGCAGATCTTTTATGATAATTAGTTTCTCGTGCTGAAATATTAATATTTTTAGAATCGAACTGATGCTTATAATCAAAAAACACTGTTTATCAAAGACGGTGGAGCTTCTGAGTTTTTCCTCAAACCTACGTAAAGACAAAATGTAGTAGAAATATGTGTTAATGTGACCTATTTCCCAAGAATTCACATATAATGTAGTCTTAGTTCTGTTGTGAAAATGAGGAGCCACTTAGCTAGTAGTCGTTGACACAACTCGTCTCTCTATTTCATTTTATAATATAGCTGAAATTTATTGTTTCACTTTCTAATATTCATTCATCTAATAATTATATTTTTATTTGTTCTAATAAATAACATCTTCTCCAAGCTTTTAATGTTCAATAACTTTACTATAACATCAAACAACGATTATCTACGAAGTCTAATGCTTGTGAAACTATTGTTGGTAATTGTTATCTGAAAGATTCGAACTGAAGTGATAACAGCAGTAATAACAGAAGTGAGCTTTCCACTGTCGGGAAAACTTTCAAAGTAATTTTTCCATTTACCGGCACCATGAATTTTTAACGTTACACGCGAGTGCCATCATTCAATACTTTATTTATATACTTCAGAAATTGCCCGACTCTGAGTACACAAGGCCTTCTTAAATTATGCAAAATGTTGTGGTCATGAAAAGCTCAGGTCATAAAACATAAAAGTTTTTGAAAATAGGAATAATTTTGCTTCATTACTGGCCGACTTCATTCGATTTTTCCCTTCTGGGCCCAACAATTGAATACATATCATTTGCATTTGACATGAAATATCTGCAGAATACAATAGATTTTTTGGAAATTTTTCGTTTAGAATCAAAAGCTCAGAGTTCAATATTCGCATGAAACTTCCAGTAATAATATAGAAATCAGTTGAAATGCCATAAAAATACTCGAATTAACTTTAAAAATTCAAATAATTGTGTGTTCAGTCATATTTCAAAAATATATAGTCCACTGAGACAAGAAAGTAATTATTATTTCTTATACTCATTCTACCCACTGTTCTTAGGCGCATTTATACAGGGTATCCCAGGTCTTAGTAGCAGAACTTTAACAGTCGATAGAGAATTTGATTTTGAGAAAAAAAGTTTCTATTAACATATATGCACAGACGCTTAATTTTTGAGATACAGGGTGTTAATTTTGTTCGTATCTACGAAGATAATCAAGATGTCTCAATGAAATTTGGTACCGTGGATGAGTAGATAGGTTACCATATTTGCTCATGATTTGAAATAGGAATTACTCCTAGTGGCGTAGATTCAGTTATTTAATAACAATAAATAGACCCGAAAATTTTTATGACCCTGTAAAGACTACTTTTTAGGAACAAACTTTGATGCAGAATTTAAATCTGAACAAATGAAGTCTTGATATTTCGTTGTACCTGGCACCGTTTCACGACAGATTAAATTTTTGTGAATAATTACCACCACCATGAAAATCTGGTGAAAATTGAAAAAAGAGCAACCTTAAATTAAAGAGCGTCGTTGAGTGACAAAAATAAAATTAGCTGTCTTTCCTAATCTCTAGAGCGATACATTACAAAGGAAGGCCGAATAACAAATTTTCGTTTCCAAAAATGTTTAAGCCAGATAACTACTTCAATCTATAGTAAGTTCACCAACAAGAGTTATCAAGACACCATTTTCTAAATTTTATGTATTAATTTTGAAGAAATTGTTCAAAATGATTTCCATTCTCTCGTGTACATAATTCACAACATCGTATATTAGATCTTCCAACTTCAATGAATTCCTTTTTCCAATTTTCATGCGATTTTCATGGTGGTGGTAATTAAGCACAAAAATCAAATTTGTCGTGAAACGGTGCCAGGTACTAAGAAATATCAGGAGACCTCATTTGTTTTGATTCAAATTCTGCATCAAAATTGATTACTAAAAAGTAACCTTCACAGGGTGATAACACTTTTCGAGGTAATTTATTGCTATTAAATACCTATATCTACACCACTGGAAGTAATACCGCTCTCAAATTTTGTGCGAATGTGTTAACCTGTCTACACATCCACTGTATAAAATTTAATTGAGACACCTTGATTATCTTCGGAAATACGAACAAAATTGAGAAATTTTTTATAAAATTCAGCACCCTACCCTGTATCTCAAAAATTGAGCGTCTGTGCATAAATGTTATGAAAACCTTCTTCTCAAAATCAAATTTTCTATCGACTGTTGAGATTCCGCTACTAAAACCTGGGACACCCTTCATAGAATAATCTGAATAGTACTTTCTATGTATTCCTCGATTTATAATTGATTCTCTCAGTTACGCTGATGTGATATTCACTGTGATTGTTGGTGATGACACAAAGCCACCAATAATATTCCTCATAGGCTCTATGAGAAGAGTGAAACGGCTGTCTCGAACTGTTAGCTTGTGATGTTACTGATCAATCTATACTTTAGACTTATCTGGTAAAAGTCAACATGAGATAAATGAATATATTCATATATTCATTTGCATCTGATTTCTTCAATTAATTTTCCATTACGGTACCTAACAAACACAATAAACATTTCCTTATAATAATCTATGAAAGAGTTCACACTGTGGATACACTATAACACTATACATAAGAAATAATCCCCCGTATCCACCAAAAATACTGTTAAAGTACTGAGGATCTTCTAAATTACCTAGATATTTGTCCGTGTATTTCAAAAGTGATAAACTTTCTTGAGAAATGGTGCGACCTGTATTTACAATACGTTCGACTAACGCTGATTTTTCATCATTGAATCTCTTTATTTGGGCCAAATGTTCGATATATCGAGTTAAAATGTTCCTTCTAGTTTGACTCACATAGTACATTGAACACGACTCGCAATCGATTCTGTAAATCCCGGATTCGTCGAAGCCGGAAACTTTATTAAATGTTGTTTAGCTTTTTCTTACTTCTATAAATGAGTTGTATTGCCAATTTAGAGAACCAATTATGGAAATTATTAATTACTGAAAGATGATGAGTGCTACTTTCGAATTTTATTGGACTATTTGAAGAAATTGGCTCTAATTTGGTCAGTTGGTTAGGTTACAATTCCCTTTTTCGTTTAGAAATTGAATTATTGATCAAAGATTGGTCGCAAATATTGTTCAACACTACTTGCTGAAGTTTCTCAACTTCGTTCTTCATAACGTTGCTGGCTTAAAGAAACTTTTAATGATTTATGAACACGACTCAAATGATGGAGGTATTTTATAATTAAATGATGTAACTGAATCTGTAGGAGTGTACCTATTTTGTTTAAGGAGTTTACGGAAAATGTCGTCGAATTCCCAGTGATTACAATCTTTTATAATGTTAATATCAAGGATTTCATTCTACTTCGACAGTAAATTTCAGTGAAACAGTGAAACAAATTGGCTATTAAGCGTGTTTAGAAATTCATGTTAATCAAAATCTTTACTTATAATCCTAAGAAGAATCTTCGCTTGGAAAAATGTTTTCCAAAAAAGAGTAGAATTGATTGCCTATTGCACATCCGCTTGTTTGTTTATAGTAGTTTTTGTTAAAAAATAGGTAATGTTGGTTAATACATAAAATAGTGGAGTAAATCTGGCGAGAAAACGAGCAAGGTTGGCGAAAATTTTACGATGCATAGCGACCCGATGGAAACGTTTTTTCAGGGTATCAACAACAACCTCCTGAAATTTTTATTTCCCAAAGTGGGTGCAACCCTTTTTTTTTTGACCAAAAAGTTTTTGAAGTGAAAACTTCTTATGGCGCGTTGGGCACTTTTGTGGGAGAGCATTTTCAGCCGTTCTCGCGACAGATGAGATTTTACACAGATATACTCCGCGTGTATTCTTATAATATATGTATACTATACGCGCTCTTTGCATGGGCATTCGTTCGTGCTCTCGCGACAGACGAGATTACATACCTATATGTATACTCAGAGTGTATAGGTATGCGAGAGCGCTGCATGCTATACGCAGTCTTTGCATGGGCATTCGTTCGTGCCCTCGCGACAGACGAGATTGAGAGTTTTTTATATTTATTTTATAAATGATGTCCAATGATCGCAATCTTAGCACAACAAAATACAAAACTACTATTGATGCAGTATTCACAAGATATATGAATAGATTTAAATCAAAATTGTTCATTTCGTACTTTAGTTACCATAGACCTATTGTTTCAGTTTTAGAATTTGATGAAAATCCTGATAATAATGATGAAAATGCTGATAATGATGATGTAAGAGTTGTTGAAATTATGGATGAGAATTGATAAATTTTGTATTTACTATTTACTAATATTTACTCATTTAAATAAAACCACTTCCTTCGAATATAGTTTCTATATTATTATACTTCATGTCTATTCAAAAAGTGCCCACATTGCTTTGATAAACTTGATTTTTTATGAACAATTTCTCATGTCGCGAGCGCACCTAAAAATGCTCACCCAAAAAAGTGCCCAACGCGCCATAAGTTCAAGTTTTCATTTCTGCCTGCACTCCCGGAGTGCGCTGACTTTTTTTTTACATTTTTAAGGGTAGTTTAGCAACAAAAAATTAATATCTCTGGTTGTATTGAAAATTAAGAAACCAAAGTAGTACCCTTTCATTTTCGATGTCCAAGGAACTTCCAGTCCCAATTTCAAGTTGATCCGACCTCCCCCCTCCCCGTTATATATATATATATATATATATATATATATATATATATATATATATATAGATAAATATATATATATATATATATAGATAAATATATATATATATATATATTGTTATGATTTCATTTCATAGACAATAAAAATTTAAAAATAATAACTTACCGAACTTTGAAAATCAGAAAAGATCAAAAAAAAAAAAAATATTTTATGGAATTAAAAACAATAATAAAAGCTAAATAATAGTTAGGATATTAATATTAACAATGTAAAACATAATAAACAACGATGTAATAGAATAAGAAGTGATAAACAAGAACTTCAGTGAAAGTGAAGAAACGTTCAGTGTAACGAAATCATAAATCATAAGTAAAGTGATTACAAAACTATCATGAGATAGTACAAAACATTGAATAATGTTATAGATGTAAGTTAGGATTAGTAAATTTGAGTTATGTAATGTTAAAAGAATGTTATTGATATAATATGATATGTATTAGATTTAAGAATAAGTAACTGTCAAGAAAACCATAAATATGGGAATAATCATATTAATAATAACCCAATCATAGGTTATATTATACCAAAGTGTGGGGAAAAATGTAGGCAATATTAATTTAAAAAGAAGGAATCGCTAACAATTAAAATAAGTTGAAAATCTCAAATAATTCAAAAAGTAAAGAATACTAAATTCTGATTGGTCAATAGGAATTTCCAATGTCAATCTGGTAACAATGAAGACTTGTGTCAGTTTCACAACAATTAACTTGGCATGCTTGATTTGAAAAGCAATCATCTCATAGGTTGTTTATGACATAAAGTAGCGTCGGTTTTGGAGGCCTATAAAAACGAATCTGAAAGTAAAGAAGTTCAGTTTGCCATTACATCTGTAGAGTGAAAGTACTCCTGCAACTCACCAAAATTTTATAACCTATAAAAAACCATTGAACGAAAGTGTTCCAAACTTCGATAGGTTCAAAGAAACCAAAGTTAATAAGTTTTATTAAAAGTCAACGATTATTTCAAGTATCTGAATCCAGTAGAAAGGCTGTAATAACCTCCAATTAAGAAGTAGTATCCAACGATTGCCATTCATCAATAATTTCAATAAAGCATCGAAAAGTTTCATGTTTTATCTAAAAGGATAAAACAAAGTATTATCTACAGTTCCTGAGTCTCAAGAAGAAGTAATCCAAATTAGTTACCTGTGATTATTGTGAAAAAGCATAGTATTGTGTAAAAGTGAATCATCAACGAAATTATAAAAGAATTAAATTGAAAATTGCCAACATAGTTAAACACACTTTTGGATATAAACTAAAAGTAAGTTTGTTTATTATATTTCCATTGTATTGTTATTTGTAAATCTGAAAGAAAGATTGTCGTTTGTAATTTTGTAAACAACTATTAATATTGAATAGTTTTGAGGTTAAAGCTAGTTCTATGCTTAGAACATAAAAATAAAATTGTAAAATAGAAACCCGAGATAATTAGAGTCATAGAGATTTAAATATAGAAACTTTTTAACATTCAAAGAATATTGTGTTTAATTCCATAAAATAATATAATATAAAAAGAAAAGGATCATTATTATTCAAAATAAATAAATAAAACGCTAGCCGGAAGAATAAATTATTATTCATAATCAATAAATTAAAAGAAACTAAAAAAGAAGTTTATTTTCTTAATAATATATTTGTATGTTTTCTTGGTATACTGGTTCGTATATATACTGATAATGAAATAAAAACTCTGCTTTGACGTTTCGACAACGTTTATTGCCTTTATCAAAATTGTTAATTGAAATTAGTGTTTCCATGTAATTTAGAAAAGAATAGATGATTTCGATTAATGAAATGCGTCTGCAGCCGACTTGTGTTTTAAGATCCAACTAAAACTGCAGAAAACATTGGATCGGTTGTGTGTGAAAGAGTAATGTATGGCTAACTACAATTTGAAATAGATTGAATTTGATTAAATACAAGACATTCCAATATTGTACAATTATAAATATCTATGAATTATTGTATGAATTAGTTACTCTATGATGAGTATTTCTATCATAACTATTCAAGTTTAAGATAATTCTATGGAATTTAACCTCAAAATTGTTATTCTATAGTGTCATAGTTAAATAATACTTCATCTTTTTTAGGTTGAATTTTAAATAGACAATGGAAAGTGGCACTTCAAATTAATAAAATTTTGTTAAGTTTGAATTAGATTATTGTACAGTTTCGAAAGATTGGAATCTATTTTGTCATTTACACAATTGTTCTTTTTAATTTGAATAGATTCTAATATCAAACGTTTGTTGTCGTTTGTTTCAATATTTAAAATTTTTGTATTGTTGTAGTCGAAAGTATGGTTAGTGTCTTTCACATGTTTATTGAGCGCAGTTGATGAATTTTTGGTATATTTGTGGCCATTTAATCTTTTTTCGAGGTATTGTGAAGATTGGCCAATATATACCTTTTCGCAATCTTTGCAAGGGATGGAATAAACAGTATGGGTTATTTTTTTGAAAGGTACGCTGCTTTTTAATTTTGTAAAGAGACTTTTCTGATTTAAATAACTCTTATGACATATATGTAGGTCATAAGGTTTCACTATATTACAAATTTTCTCTGAAAGTCCACCGATATATGGTAGTGATATGTAATGCCTATCATTAGTTTTCTCATTATTGGTATTGATTCCACCAAATGAGTTATAAAATTTATGAATTTTGTCTTTAGTTATTGAATTTACTAAATCAATGGGATAACCATTTCTTATTAAAGTTTCTTTTGTTTTTGTAATAGATATAGTTCTCAGTTCAGGAGAACTTAGTCGAATAGCTCTATCTATTAGATTTATAATAACATTTTTCTTATATTTTTTAGGTATATTAGAATTGAAATTAGTATACCTTCCTGACCAAGTAGGTTTGGTATACCATTTTGTTAGAATTTTGTTATCATTTGATTTTCTTACTAAAGTTAAATCTAAAAAATTTATTTCGTTATGATTTTCTAATTCAATCGTAAATTGTAACTTATGGTGAAAGGAATTGAAAGAATTCAAAAATTCATTACATTTGTTTTCAGGGATTGCAGCAATACAATCATCAACATATCTTTTGAAGAAGGCTATATTATAATTTAGTTGAGATACTACTTTTTCTTCAAGGAATTCCATTACTATTTGGGCTATGATACTTGATATTGAAGAGCCCATTGCACAACGATCTAATTGTTTATAACAATCATCTTTATATTGTAAAAAATTAGCGGTGAATGTATATTCTATAGCTGTTAAGAACTCATTCATAGGTAAATTTGTATATAGTTTTATTTCATCCCATTTATTTTGAATTATTTGTTTAGCTAATTCTAAAGGAATATTTGTATATAAAGATGTGACATCTAGTGATACTAAGATATAGTTTTTAGGTATTGTAATTGTGTTAATGAATTCATTGAAATCCCAAGAATCTTTGATGTAAAATTCATTTTTGTAAGCTATGTTTTTTAGTATGTTGGATAAGTATTTAGCCATTTCATAAAAAGGTGATTGAATGCTGCATACTACAGGTCGCATCGGTATATTAGGTTTATGAATTTTGAATAAACCATATATTTTTGGAGGATGAGCATTATGTATCGTTAATTGTCTATGAATGTATTTTGAAATATATTTCTTTTCAAACCATTTTTTTACTAAGTTATTATTTTTAGTTTGGTAAATATTAGTTGGGTTGTTATTTAGTTTCTTATATACTTCAGGATCATTCAACATTGTAGACATTTTATCCTCATATTCATTTGTGTCCATGATAACAGTTTTATTACCTTTATCTGCTTTTAAGATAGTAATTTGTGGGTTAGATTTGATGAATTGTTTGGTTATGAAATGGCTAAATACTTATCCAACATACTAAAAAACATAGCTTACAAAAATGAATTTTACATCAAAGATTCTTGGGATTTCAAGGAATTCATTAACAAAATTACAATACCTAAAAACTATATCTTAGTATCACTAGATGTCACATCTTTATATACAAATATCCCTTTAGAATTAGCTAAACAAATAATTCAAAATAAATGGGATGAAATAAAACTATATACAAATTTACCTATGAATGAGTTCTTAACAGCTATAGAATATACATTCACCGCTAATTTTTTACAATATAAAGATGATTGTTATAAACAATTAGATGATTGTGCAATGGGCTCTCCAATATCAAGTATCATAGCCCAAATAGTAATGGAATTCCTTGAAGAAAAAGTAGTATCTCAACTAAATTATAATATAGCCTTCTTCAAAAGATATGTTGATGATTGTATTGCTGCAATCCCTGAAAACAAATGTAATGAATTTTTGAATTCTTTCAATTCCTTTCACCATAAGTTACAATTTACGATTGAATTAGAAAATCATAACGAAATAAATTTTTTAGATTTAACTTTAGTAAGAAAATCAAATGATAACAAAATTCTAACAAAATGGTATACCAAACCTACTTGGTCAGGAAGGTATACTAATTTCAATTCTAATATACCTAAAAAATATAAGAAAAATGTTATTATAAATCTAATAGATAGAGCTATTCGACTAAGTTCTCCTGAACTGAGAACTATATCTATTACAAAAACAAAAGAAACTTTAATAAGAAATGGTTATCCCATTGATTTAGTAAATTCAATAACTAAAGACAAAATTCATAAATTTTATAACTCATTTGGTGGAATCAATACCAATAATGAGAAAACTAATGATAGGCATTACATATCACTACCATATATCGGTGGACTTTCAGAGAAAATTTGTAATATAGTGAAACCTTATGACCTACATATATGTCATAAGAGTTATTTGAATCAGAAAAGTCTCTTCACAAAATTAAAAAGCAGCGTACCTTCCAAAAAAATAACCCATACTGTTTATTCCATCCCTTGCAAAGATTGCGAAAAGGTATATATTGGCCAATCTTCACAATACCTCGAAAAAAGATTAAATGGCCACAAATATACCAAAAATTCATCAACTGCGCTCAATAAACATGTGAAAGACACTAACCATACTTTCGACTACAACAATACAAAAATTTTAAATATTGAAACAAACGACAACAAACGTTTGATATTAGAATCTATTCAAATTAAAAAGAACAATTGTGTAAATGACAAAATAGATTCCAATCTTTCGAAACTGTACAATAATCTAATTCAAACTTAACAAAATTTTATTAATTTGAAGTGCCACTTTCCATTGTCTATTTAAAATTCAACCTAAAAAAGATGAAGTATTATTTAACTATGACACTATAGAATAACAATTTTGAGGTTAAATTCCATAGAATTATCTTAAACTTGAATAGTTATGATAGAAATACTCATCATAGAGTAACTAATTCATACAATAATTCATAGATATTTATAATTGTACAATATTGGAATGTCTTGTATTTAATCAAATTCAATCTATTTCAAATTGTAGTTAGCCATACATTACTCTTTCACACACAACCGATCCAATGTTTTCTGCAGTTTTAATTGGATCTTAAAACACAAGTCGGCTGCAGACGCATTTCATTAATCGAAATCATCTATTCTTTTCTAAATTACATGGAAACACTAATTTCAATTAACAATTTTGATAAAGGCAATAAACGTTGTCGAAACGTCAAAGCAGAGTTTTTATTTCATTATCAGTATATATACGAACCAGTATACCAAGAAAACATACAAATATTACAAATGGTTCAAGAATATCAACAAAAGAATATATATATATATGTATACTCATATATGCAAAGAATCTTGCGTAACGGCTAACTCGGTCATTTTTCAACCGATTTGGCTGGAATTTGAACTACAGTTTGGTATTAAGGTCTCAAAACTACTGAATTTCTAGTGACAATATTGAATAATTTTCCAGAAATTCAACTTTAAGTCAATTTTTTAGTTATTTTTCAAATTGAGATATATCATGTCACTTACATCCGATCTGGATCTGCTTTGGGGTAGAATGTAGGTATTTGCATATAGTTTTATGTCATGGGACTTATTTTTTATTCATTTCATTCTCTGGCCTATATTGGTCATTTTATTTTCGGTATTAATATCCCCAAAACTTGTGTTAAATTAATTAATTTGAAGTTTCTAAAATATTATGAGGCTCGGAAGTTGATAGCGCTTTAGGCTCCGGTATTTCGAAATTAGAAGGTTCAAATTGTATAAAATTACAATTGCATGAACGCTAGTCGTCCTATGTAATTAGCTACGAACGTAATCATTTTGACATTTCCCTCGAGAAGCTCGCTACTCGTCAGTTAGAGTTTATACATTTCACCTCGGTCTTGTTATGTTGGGACCGTTTCGAGTCCCGTGCGGGCGGCGCCAGTTGTGATAAAGTATTTTCGGTTGTGAGCCGCTTCGGGTATATTTTAGTAGCTAGAAAATTCCCTTTTGTACGTCGCGCGTAGCTGAGACCTAAGACTACCTGTTTCTGTTATAATTAAAGTTTTCTATTTAATGGGCATTTATCGAAAAAAAGAAGGGCCGTCGGGCACGGTCCGATACCTAATCTAACTACATGGAGCGAAAACGGCACGCGAAAAGTCGTCGTAAAGCCGTATTAGGTACAACCAGTTTGCACTCCTCTAACTCGCCAGTAACGCGCTCCTCACGTGAACGTTATTCGATTTATCTCAAATTAACCAAAATGGCCAATAGAGGCGGGAGAAAAAAACATTGGAAAATGAGTTCCTGGGCATAAAACTATATGCAAATACCTATATTTTGCCGCAAAACAGATCCCGATCGGATGTAAATGACATGAGATATCTTAATTTGAAAAATAACTAAAAAATTGACTTAAAGTTAAATTCCTGGAAAACTATTCAATATTTTCACTAGAAATTCAGATGGTAGTTTTGAGACCATAATACCAATCACCGACTCAAGGATTAGGGTATTTGTTAATAGTGAAACAAAATCTTCCCTCATAGTAGTATAATTCATATTTCTGCAACGACGTAGCAAGGAGTCAATTCAAAAACATTAATTTCGACTTTGAGTGGCTTGTTAAATATTTGAAAATAATGGTAATCCCTTGACTTATTAGGAAATAAGATGGCGTGCGGGTAGCATCCAATTTGGAGGCGCAGGTAGGAATTCTAATAAGCTCTTCAAAATTTAATTCAACTTGGTCAATTTTAATGGAGTTCATTTTAAGGAAACGGAGATTATGGAAGATATATGTGCCTAAATTATAGGTATATATTAAACGGTTGGTGTTGATTTCCTTCCCCTTATAATTCATCGGTTCTAACACCTTAACTGATCAATATTAACTTAAGATGCCTCAATGCATTATGCATAAACTGTTGGATAAGTCCGCTGTTCCTTTGAGAATTCGTAATTTATCGAAGAATTTATGGTTAAATAATTACAGTTTGCGTTTCTGCTATATCATTCGAGAGACATACAGTTTTCATCGGATTACTAATTGAAATTGGCCAGATTTACGAATTTACATTAACGACTGCTTGTTGAAATATAGTAAGAGCAATTTCTAGAATCATTGTCCGTTCTTTTTTGAGGAGAATATCAGCAACTTAATGAGGGAACATTTCATAGTAATATACGTGAAAATCAGAATGAATCAGATACCTACAGGCTGCTTATATTGAACGGGTTCTTAGTATATTCTTTCATCAACTCACGAAGTTATTCATGTTTCTTCACTTGAATAGATTTTTTTCATTCCTCTCAATTATACCACCCACATTTATTCGAATGTGATTTCTTGTATATAAGATTGAATCGGTTCTTATCATCATTCAAATTGGAAATGACAGGAGTAGATCATTAGATTTGTATCCTAAAACATTCAATGATAGTTGAACCTATCTCAATGATTGAGCAATTACATGTTAGAAATTGACATAATCCTCCTACCTTTGTGCAACCTTACGTATGCCATTGCCAAAATATCGATCGGTAACACTACAGATTCAATCGTTCCGCTGATGTACCCGGGAACTTAAGTAGCCGTCCGGAACTATTGAGCTGTTGTCTCATTTATTGATCTGTATAATTCCGGAAGGCTGCTTCAAGTTCCCGGGCTCATCAGCGGAACGAGTAAATTTGTAGTGTCACCGATCGATAATTTGGCAGTAGCATACGAAAGGTGGCGCAAGAGCAATCACCCGATATTCTAAGGCTATAAACTTTCTTGTAAATAAAAAAATCGGTTCTGTTTGTACGTTTAAATTTTTCCTGTTGAGTCGAGAAAACAATATCCTACAAAAGGCCGCCGCCAGAGTTGATGCACATTTTGGTTCGTTTTAGAGCATTCTACATCACTTTTCTGAAGTTTCCAGGCGATAGATTTGCCATTTCTTCTGCAATGTTTTTTTTCAAGGCAGCCTAGATCGGTGACTAGTTATTGTGAATGCAAAACTTCAAATGAACCCACAGAAAGGAGTCTGGGGCAGTCAAATAGGGTGATCTTGCGGGATAATGCAAATCAACAAAACGATAAATTAAACGACCAGGAAATATCTCGCACAAAATAACAATAGTCATGCTGGAACTACATATAGCTGCTCTGGAAGAGCAATGACGTAACTGCCGAAGTGATGATTGTTCAGAAAACGCAAAAAAACCGAAAGTTATTTCTTGAAAACTCCATAACTCAAAACATAATTTCTCTATGGGAATGGAACTCAGGAAAATTGATACAATATGGTTCACAATAATGTTCAAATTATTTTTTTAGTTAAAATTCACCCCGTACCGCCACCATCACCTCCCTTTAGTAAATGCGTCATTGTTCTCCTATAATTATGATTCGAAATAGCAAATTCGGGCCAAAGGGAAAGGGCGACAAGAAAGTAGTTCTTGATAATTGCCTTTATTTTAGCTGTAAAGGAAATGTAAGCTAAACTAAACCAGATTGTAGATTGAATTATACCAAACTCATCATTGTAACTTAATTATTCAAACTTGAGTAACGTAACGATACAGATAACATTTCACAATTTTTTCTAATCAGTTAGAGAATCATAGAAACCTTTACAATATCCGGGAATTATATTGTTGTTCACCAAACTACTTAAATCTCGAATTTCATTTTCAGTACTAGCTTTGTAGTGTGGGCAGGTTTCAAAGCGATATTAGTTGCTCTTATATTCTGTACCGAACGCAGCATTGGCTGTCGATAACCATAACTTGAAGATCCATCGCTGCTTTCTGGATCATAATTGTCGTCTGAGCCAGATGAAAAATCTGACCAACATTTAGAAATGCTAGGAGGCTTTTGATGATACCCTTTTCAACAATGATCTTGTTGAAGTACCGCTTTGATAAACATAGAAATCTGTACCTTCTGCTGCATGTGTGACCATCAAGTCACATTGGGAGGTTGAAGGCAAGGGCTCTAGATTGCTGTATGTTCTCGTAAGCTCTTGTTCTGGTTCCATCAGGTTACCAATCGGTATGGGTGTGAGTTCACGTTGTGAGGTTGATAAATGTGGCTCCTCTTTGCTAACCGAAGTTGTGCGGCATAGTGTTTGCGGTTAACTTAATGAGGTACCATAATTCTCCTCCGTTACATTCTCTGCTGTTACATTTTTACGAAGAAGGAGTAGAGTCTTCTTTGATCGAGAGCTCATTTTCGGCTAAAAACGATTAATTTATTGCTAAAAAAACAATAACAAAAAGACATAATAGTATCCACGATGTCCACTAATTCACCTCAACATTAAGAACAATATATAAATAAAGTCTATTATCAGGTTCAATAAAGGCGAAAAGTAGGACACAAACTTGAAATGAGACACTAGATAAACAATGACACAAAATACACTTACGTCGTTGTCGCACTGAAATCTTTGTTCAAGTGATTCAAATTACGTCAAATTTTTTAATTGCGTCGTTGTTCCATCGGACACTAACACACACTCAATAACGTCCAAGCACATAACTGAATCATGCGGCAGTATTCTTCCTCTAGCGGCCATTAGAGCAATTACATTTGCGTCGTTGTTCTCCCATGTGAGTTACATATTTTTGAGAACATGGAGGTACTCAACTACAATTACCCTAATTTTGCAGTTACGTCATTGTTCTTCCAGAGCAGCGATATCTTCTAAGCCCAATTCATCAATTTTAGGCAGCAGAAACTCGTTTAACGTGGTTCTGTAGCGATCAGCACCCACAGTAGCATTGTTAGCGACGTCGTCCTCAAAACTATACGGGCCAATCACATTTTCTCCATAGATACTGCACCAAGCAATGACTTTGAGAACACGTAATCGTTCCTCGGATATTCGGTGCCCTGGAAGCGTACGTTTTGCTCATTTACGTATCCGCATAGGTGAAAATGTGCTTCGACGCTCAAAATGATTTTCGACTGAAAATCGTCTTGTTCGTTGTTGATGGTTAATATTGCTTGACAGTAATTTTCACGTGATCGCTCAGTTGCAACGTCAGCCTGCTCGATGTTGTTGAGTTATTTTGGAAACTTACCTCGACAGCAGCGACATTTCCAACAGAACGACAGCTCCGTGTCGGTCGTGGCTAGGAGTGGCCTGTATTGAGTTAGTTTCCAAGCCGCAATATTTATCCAGTTGCACGGCCAGGATATTCACGTTGTGTTGAATGAAACACACATTGTTCCGCGTTGTTATTGAGTATAGTGCTGCATGTCTTGTTGGCGTGTGTTTTGCAGCTTTAGTGTGATTACTTTTGCGCCATCTAGGACTAAATATGCCAGACAAACCCCAATGAAAAGTCAAAAATTGAACAATTACTTATCAGAAATTAATATCATCAATGGAAGTAGTATAGACACCAGAGCTAAATAGTTCTGGAGAGCTGTTTTGCGTTTTCGGGATCATCAGCGAAACGAGTACGGCTGTAGTGTCGTCGATATATATCTCTGCTGAGGTATATTCCACCTGGACCTGGAGGTAATTATCATTTAACGTTCGATTTATTATCTTTCTGGATAAGATTAATTTCTGACAATTAATGAAGTCGGTTTAGCTATCGTTCAACTTTCTGAAATATAAATCTACTGATCTACTCCTCGAAGCTAACTCAAGCTCTTGCTTTTTTCGATAGCTTGATTGTCCAAGTGGAATCGCCAGGCAAAAATTTTCGATTTCTGCTAAACCAAATGAAATGTCTCATCTTCATGCAACAGAACATCGCTTAGTGAAAAATATTCCCTATTTGTTCTGCAAGAAATTTTCATCGTTGCCTGATGGAAAAAAAATTATCTTCCGCACGTTTTTATATACCTTGCGTCCAAGGAATCATCAACATCCTCAACTGGTTTTGGTAAAGTTGGTCATAGACCCCGTTTGGCACAAAACCCAAATGAAATAAAAATTCAAAATGAAAAAACACAATTTTTGTAATTAGCAATTACGACAAAAACAATTCCCGTAACCGAAGATGAGATGACGGATTGAATGTATTAAGCTATTCTCACGCTTAGACTATGAATTCCATTCTAGAAACTTCCAAGGATTTGGGAATATCTATTAATTCGAAGTATTTTGAAGAAACACACATAGTATCCCTACACGTTCATTAGTTAGAAAATCCTTCGACCAGGGGATAAAATGAGGAGGATTGAATTTTGTGAATTGAAATTCACAAGGGGATCAACAACGAATGGACGATAATCATTTCTAGGTCAATAAGAATCCACACCTTGGATGAATTATATAAGAAATTAAATATATAGATAATGTGATACTAACTTGTATTATACAATCTGTGATATTATTAAGATTTTAACTGTGGTATTTCTATTTATTAGGTGCATAATATTCAAATTATAGATTATTGTTTTCGAATTTACTAATTATAGTGCATACTGGAAAGATTATTCAGGTATAATTTCCGTCTGGCAGTTCAAATTTCCTAATATTTTTTAATTTTTTTTGGATATGTGTTCACAGTAAAATAGTACTCGTACAAAACTAACAATTTACTTCTCCTTTGGCTCAGTATGACATGCACCTCCATCATTTTTCCAAAATATAACTGTTGGGGTTGGAACCACTGCACCTCGCCGTTCAGGCAGAGGCAATGAGAGGAGCGTATCGCTTCAATCTTATCGGCCAAAGAAAGGCCGACCAAAAAGGCCGAAGCATCCTCGAATTGCTTGGATCACCTGGGCCATTGGGGATGAGATCCGACAGGATCAAGGTTCACAGCACTTCCGTGCCTTTCATGATTGAAACCGTCTATGGGCGGGAGAACGCTGAGGGCAGTCCTCATATGATACCAGGGGATTCCATATTGCTTACCGAAGGCATCAAG
Organism: Endomychus coccineus; assembly: GCA_958510875.1. Classification (NCBI taxonomy): domain Eukaryota; kingdom Metazoa; phylum Arthropoda; class Insecta; order Coleoptera; family Endomychidae; genus Endomychus; species Endomychus coccineus. Next base: position 48,095,677 of record OY294068.1, read on the forward strand.
ACGGAAAAAAGTACGGGTGCTGGAATAGTCGAGAAAACGGACCAAGGGAAAAGAATTTCTTCGAACCTGGGGACTTTTGCGACAGATTTCCAAGCAAAAATAGTTGCAATTACAACATGTGCTCAAATCATGAGGGAAAGACCCTATGAGAATAGACAAATCACAATCATAGTGAGCAGCCTGACAGTGCTTAAGGCACTGAAGTCATACACAATCACCTCACAATGTGTACTTGATTACGTCAAAGAATTAACGGCACTAGTAATGAACCCCAATAGAGTAACACTCGTGTGGGAGTCTGGAGAAACCAAACGAGAAGCGACAGAAACTGCCGTCGCACTGGCTGAAGCGGGGGCGGAAAAACCACTGATTGGACCAGAGCCAACCTGTGGCATTTCTCATGCCACAGCGAAATCTGTAATTCAAAAATGGCTCGAGATAGAGCACCGTGCCTACTGGAGAGAACTGCCCCGTATGTCGTGATCCAAGCGACTGATGGGAGATCTCCAGCAGCAACGAGTGAAAAATCTGCTGACGTTCACCAGACAAGAAATACGGAATCTTGTTACATTCCTGACCGGACACGCCCCATGCAACAAACACCTCTACACGATGGGACTGGTAGATTAGCCGCAGGGGTTGCGGCGTGGGAGATGAGACACCTATGCATGTGCTGTGTCAGTGCACGGCATATACGGTTGGTCGTCGGACATACCTCGGAGACGATAAGACTACACCCGAGGAAATCAGAAGTATCCCCTATAACAGGCTACTGAGATTCATAGAATACACCGGACTGATGAGGGGGTAGAAACAAGTGAGGGCACAATAGGACTATAATGACCGTAGTGCTGTGGGGCTCCCATTAGGATGGAGAATCAACCTCACGCAGGAGGGGTTTTAGTCGGTAGGAATCCGGCACATCCGGAAACACGGGCACCTGAGGCGTCTATGCAAGATTTCCCCTCCTCTACGCAAAAAAAAGAAAAAATTGTAACTTATCATTTCATCTTTATACAAGAAAATCAGAAAAATATTCAATTATTTCCTAGAAAAGCTAACAACTCTCGTTATAATGTACTAATCTTTTGGATAATAGCAATTTTTCATGTAATTGTGGCATGTTGAAAAAATTTCTCCACAGAATTTAGTTTCACATCTAAAAAGTCGTTGAAATTTGATTTTTTATATAGGGATCCGAAATGACATTTCCGCCCTCTGGTGTTTTCTACGCCGAAACAAGGAATTGTCACAAAAAATATTATTTACATATGAAGATATGTATTACTAGAGTTTTTGGAGTATTTTGGAGTAAGAATTAAACGTTTATTGTACATTCAGTAGCTTGTAAGAATAATATACTTAATAATAAACAATAAATGAAACCCGTTTGATAACATTTTTCTGTGCAAAAGAGCAACAAGTTGTATTTCTATTATTCACCTAACTTAACCTAACAAGTTGTATTTCTTTTACTGTGTTCAAGTTGTATTTCTTTTACTGTGTTATACACTCATAAACATTTTCAAGCCTTCTCAATTGTCATTTCTGATCCTTTTATAGGACATTTCATTTCTAGTAAAGACTTGGGTTTACTGTTCTTCACAATTACACCATCAGCAGAGTTAAGCGAGCCAATAATTTTTTGTAGAAGTAATTTAACCCACTTCGACTACCTCTGTTGTTGAAACTGAGATGAATTTTTCTATGGCTTTATCTTCACTCGCAATCCCTGTTTGTGCAGTCACTCCTGAACTCTTGCGGATTGGAGTACGTATTACTTTTTTGATTCCAATTGGCGTTTTTATTAGAGGCATAAGTGTATATTTCGTAAACTCTGGAACCTGTTATACGTTATTTCCTATGATTTTTCCAGTAATCATAATTAAACTACTTTCCTCACAGATGAAAATATAATCTCCTTCTAAACTTTGGGTTATACTTTTAAAACAGTCGTTCATTTCACATACATTTAATTTGTCAAGCCAACTGTGCAGATTGCTGATTGACTGTAAGCTGAAAATGTTCCTTATTACTTCTTTGATGTTATCAGTCAATCGGTAACTTTTATTTTCTTTACAATAATAACAATATTAATAATCATATATTGATGTTTTTATGTTACCATAACCTCTTACTTGTAGCAATATAATAATGTTGCCATGACATGTTTACACTGTCCCCCTTGTCCTGCCTTGCATGAACATTTCATACTTGAAATAGAACCATTATTTTTAATAATTTGGCCTTCTGTTTTGTGAGGATCACCTCTTAAATTAGAAACAAAATCAAGATATATGCTTTGCTTTATATGTACGTAAACAAATAATGTGACAACTCGTCCGCCATACTGGAATGGTAAAGCAGGTACCTAACCATCATTTCAGATCCCTATAGTCGTTCGTTTTTTATGAACTCACTGCTGTTCTTATTCTTATGATCAATGGCATGATTCACCCACTTTGGTTAGAAAGAATCTCTTAGGTCGTTCGTAAGTTAAAGAATAAAAACCTCAAAATTTTGTTAATTTTAAAGCACCGTATCTGGGAAACGATATCAGTAAGAAAGACGCCATGTTTATGGCAGAAAGTGACTTCAATGTGGACCAAACAGATGCCCTTACATCCTCAGAATTTTGAAACATACTGTATAATATACAATATACGATATCATCATGAACCCCAGAAGTACCCAATGATTTAAGAAATCATAAAGTTGGTCTTTCCCTACTCAACAAACCGTCCCTGTATTCCGGAAACATCGCGTTTATCCCTAATTCTTAGATTCCGGATAGCGTGATCCAAATCGTGAATTGATAATAATTTACGGAGAATTAATATGTGTGTGTGTGTGTGTGTGTGTGTGTGTGTGTGTGTGTGTGTGTGTGTGTGTGTGTGTGTGTGTGTGTGTGTGTGTGTGTGTGTGTGTGTGTGTGTGTGTGTGTGTGTGTGTGTGTGTGTGTGTGTGTGTGTGTGTGTGTGTGTGTGTGTGTGTGTGTGTGTGTGTGTGTGTGTGTGTGTGTGTGTGTGTGTGTGTGTGTGTGTGTGTGTGTGTGTGTGTGTGTGTGTGTGTGTGTGTGTGTGTGTGTGTGTGTGTGTGTGTGTGTGTGTGTGTGTGTGTGTGTGTGTGTGTGTGTGTGTGTGTGTGTGTGTGTGTGTGTGTGTGTGTGTGTGTGTGTGTGTGTGTGTGTGTGTGTGTGTGTGTGTGTGTGTGTGTGTGTGTGTGTGTGTGTGTGTGTGTGTGTGTGTGTGTGTGTGTGTGTGTGTGTGTGTGTGTGTGTGTGTGTGTGTGTGTGTGTGTGTGTGTGTGTGTGTGTGTGTGTGTGTGTGTGTGTGTGTGTGTGTGTGTGTGTGTGTGTGTGTGTGTGTGTGTGTGTGTGTGTGTGTGTGTGTGTGTGTGTGTGTGTGTGTGTGTGTGTGTGTGTGTGTGTGTGTGTGTGTGTGTGTGTGTGTGTGTGTGTGTGTGTGTGTGTGTGTGTGTGTGTGTGTGTGTGTGTGTGTGTGTGTGTGTGTGTGTGTGTGTGTGTGTGTGTGTGTGTGTGTGTGTGTGTGTGTGTGTGTGTGTGTGTGTGTGTGTGTGTGTGTGTGTGTGTGTGTGTGTGTGTGTGTGTGTGTGTGTGTGTGTGTGTGTGTGTGTGTGTGTGTGTGTGTGTGTGTGTGTGTGTGTGTGTGTGTGTGTGTGTGTGTGTGTGTGTGTGTGTGTGTGTGTGTGTGTGTGTGTGTGTGTGTGTGTGTGTGTGTGTGTGTGTGTGTGTGTGTGTGTGTGTGTGTGTGTGTGTGTGTGTGTGTGTGTGTGTGTGTGTGTGTGTGTGTGTGTGTGTGTGTGTGTGTGTGTGTGTGTGTGTGTGTGTGTGTGTGTGTGTGTGTGTGTGTGTGTGTGTGTGTGTGTGTGTGTGTGTGTGTGTGTGTGTGTGTGTGTGTGTGTGTGTGTGTGTGTGTGTGTGTGTGTGTGTGTGTGTGTGTGTGTGTGTGTGTGTGTGTGTGTGTGTGTGTGTGTGTGTGTGTGTGTGTGTGTGTGTGTGTGTGTGTGTGTGTGTGTGTGTGTGTGTGTGTGTGTGTGTGTGTGTGTGTGTGTGTGTGTGTGTGTGTGTGTGTGTGTGTGTGTGTGTGTGTGTGTGTGTGTGTGTGTGTGTGTGTGTGTGTGTGTGTGTGTGTGTGTGTGTGTGTGTGTGTGTGTGTGTGTGTGTGTGTGTGTGTGTGTGTGTGTGTGTGTGTGTGTGTGTGTGTGTGTGTGTGTGTGTGTGTGTGTGTGTGTGTGTGTGTGTGTGTGTGTGTGTGTGTGTGTGTGTGTGTGTGTGTGTGTGTGTGTGTGTGTGTGTGTGTGTGTGTGTGTGTGTGTGTGTGTGTGTGTGTGTGTGTGTGTGTGTGTGTGTGTGTGTGTGTGTGTGTGTGTGTGTGTGTGTGTGTGTGTGTGTGTGTGTGTGTGTGTGTGTGTGTGTGTGTGTGTGTGTGTGTGTGTGTGTGTGTGTGTGTGTGTGTGTGTGTGTGTGTGTGTGTGTGTGTGTGTGTGTGTGTGTGTGTGTGTGTGTGTGTGTGTGTGTGTGTGTGTGTGTGTGTGTGTGTGTGTGTGTGTGTGTGTGTGTGTGTGTGTGTGTGTGTGTGTGTGTGTGTGTGTGTGTGTGTGTGTGTGTGTGTGTGTGTGTGTGTGTGTGTGTGTGTGTGTGTGTGTGTGTGTGTGTGTGTGTGTGTGTGTGTGTGTGTGTGTGTGTGTGTGTGTGTGTGTGTGTGTGTGTGTGTGTGTGTGTGTGTGTGTGTGTGTGTGTGTGTGTGTGTGTGTGTGTGTGTGTGTGTGTGTGTGTGTGTGTGTGTGTGTGTGTGTGTGTGTGTGTGTGTGTGTGTGTGTGTGTGTGTGTGTGTGTGTGTGTGTGTGTGTGTGTGTGTGTGTGTGTGTGTGTGTGTGTGTGTGTGTGTGTGTGTGTGTGTGTGTGTGTGTGTGTGTGTGTGTGTGTGTGTGTGTGTGTGTGTGTGTGTGTGTGTGTGTGTGTGTGTGTGTGTGTGTGTGTGTGTGTGTGTGTGTGTGTGTGTGTGTGTGTGTGTGTGTGTGTGTGTGTGTGTGTGTGTGTGTGTGTGTGTGTGTGTGTGTGTGTGTGTGTGTGTGTGTGTGTGTGTGTGTGTGTGTGTGTGTGTGTGTGTGTGTGTGTGTGTGTGTGTGTGTGTGTGTGTGTGTGTGTGTGTGTGTGTGTGTGTGTGTGTGTGTGTGTGTGTGTGTGTGTGTGTGTGTGTGTGTGTGTGTGTGTGTGTGTGTGTGTGTGTGTGTGTGTGTGTGTGTGTGTGTGTGTGTGTGTGTGTGTGTGTGTGTGTGTGTGTGTGTGTGTGTGTGTGTGTGTGTGTGTGTGTGTGTGTGTGTGTGTGTGTGTGTGTGTGTGTGTGTGTGTGTGTGTGTGTGTGTGTGTGTGTGTGTGTGTGTGTGTGTGTGTGTGTGTGTGTGTGTGTGTGTGTGTGTGTGTGTGTGTGTGTGTGTGTGTGTGTGTGTGTGTGTGTGTGTGTGTGTGTGTGTGTGTGTGTGTGTGTGTGTGTGTGTGTGTGTGTGTGTGTGTGTGTGTGTGTGTGTGTGTGTGTGTGTGTGTGTGTGTGTGTGTGTGTGTGTGTGTGTGTGTGTGTGTGTGTGTGTGTGTGTGTGTGTGTGTGTGTGTGTGTGTGTGTGTGTGTGTGTGTGTGTGTGTGTGTGTGTGTGTGTGTGTGTGTGTGTGTGTGTGTGTGTGTGTGTGTGTGTGTGTGTGTGTGTGTGTGTGTGTGTGTGTGTGTGTGTGTGTGTGTGTGTGTGTGTGTGTGTGTGTGTGTGTGTGTGTGTGTGTGTGTGTGTGTGTGTGTGTGTGTGTGTGTGTGTGTGTGTGTGTGTGTGTGTGTGTGTGTGTGTGTGTGTGTGTGTGTGTGTGTGTGTGTGTGTGTGTGTGTGTGTGTGTGTGTGTGTGTGTGTGTGTGTGTGTGTGTGTGTGTGTGTGTGTGTGTGTGTGTGTGTGTGTGTGTGTGTGTGTGTGTGTGTGTGTGTGTGTGTGTGTGTGTGTGTGTGTGTGTGTGTGTGTGTGTGTGTGTGTGTGTGTGTGTGTGTGTGTGTGTGTGTGTGTGTGTGTGTGTGTGTGTGTGTGTGTGTGTGTGTGTGTGTGTGTGTGTGTGTGTGTGTGTGTGTGTGTGTGTGTGTGTGTGTGTGTGTGTGTGTGTGTGTGTGTGTGTGTGTGTGTGTGTGTGTGTGTGTGTGTGTGTGTGTGTGTGTGTGTGTGTGTGTGTGTGTGTGTGTGTGTGTGTGTGTGTGTGTGTGTGTGTGTGTGTGTGTGTGTGTGTGTGTGTGTGTGTGTGTGTGTGTGTGTGTGTGTGTGTGTGTGTGTGTGTGTGTGTGTGTGTGTGTGTGTGTGTGTGTGTGTGTGTGTGTGTGTGTGTGTGTGTGTGTGTGTGTGTGTGTGTGTGTGTGTGTGTGTGTGTGTGTGTGTGTGTGTGTGTGTGTGTGTGTGTGTGTGTGTGTGTGTGTGTGTGTGTGTGTGTGTGTGTGTGTGTGTGTGTGTGTGTGTGTGTGTGTGTGTGTGTGTGTGTGTGTGTGTGTGTGTGTGTGTGTGTGTGTGTGTGTGTGTGTGTGTGTGTGTGTGTGTGTGTGTGTGTGTGTGTGTGTGTGTGTGTGTGTGTGTGTGTGTGTGTGTGTGTGTGTGTGTGTGTGTGTGTGTGTGTGTGTGTGTGTGTGTGTGTGTGTGTGTGTGTGTGTGTGTGTGTGTGTGTGTGTGTGTGTGTGTGTGTGTGTGTGTGTGTGTGTGTGTGTGTGTGTGTGTGTGTGTGTGTGTGTGTGTGTGTGTGTGTGTGTGTGTGTGTGTGTGTGTGTGTGTGTGTGTGTGTGTGTGTGTGTGTGTGTGTGTGTGTGTGTGTGTGTGTGTGTGTGTGTGTGTGTGTGTGTGTGTGTGTGTGTGTGTGTGTGTGTGTGTGTGTGTGTGTGTGTGTGTGTGTGTGTGTGTGTGTGTGTGTGTGTGTGTGTGTGTGTGTGTGTGTGTGTGTGTGTGTGTGTGTGTGTGTGTGTGTGTGTGTGTGTGTGTGTGTGTGTGTGTGTGTGTGTGTGTGTGTGTGTGTGTGTGTGTGTGTGTGTGTGTGTGTGTGTGTGTGTTGTGTGTGTGTGTGTGTGTGTGTGTGTGTGTGTGTGTGTGTGTGTGTGTGTGTGTGTGTGTGTGTGTGTGTGTGTGTGTGTGTGTGTGTGTGTGTGTGTGTGTGTGTGTGTGTGTGTGTGTGTGTGTGTGTGTGTGTGTGTGTGTGTGTGTGTGTGTGTGTGTGTGTGTGTGTGTGTGTGTGTGTGTGTGTGTGTGTGTGTGTGTGTGTGTGTGTGTGTGTGTGTGTGTGTGTGTGTGTGTGTGTGTGTGTGTGTGTGTGTGTGTGTGTGTGTGTGTGTGTGTGTGTGTGTGTGTGTGTGTGTGTGTGTGTGTGTGTGTGTGTGTGTGTGTGTGTGTGTGTGTGTGTGTGTGTGTGTGTGTGTGTGTGTGTGTGTGTGTGTGTGTGTGTGTGTGTGTGTGTGTGTGTGTGTGTGTGTGTGTGTGTGTGTGTGTGTGTGTGTGTGTGTGTGTGTGTGTGTGTGTGTGTGTGTGTGTGTGTGTGTGTGTGTGTGTGTGTGTGTGTCTGTGTATGCGTCTGTGTCTGTGTCTTTTCAAGCTATTGCATATAGCTTTTATCGCGAGCTTTGAGCGCGGCGACCGAATCAAGAAATACCGTAACGAAATAACCTAACGTAACGAAAAATAACCTAACACCCACCACTCTGCCTACCATGTAGCTCGGCAGAGCTTGAAATTGTCGAAATGTTGACTTAAAACCTTTCAAAAGGTCGTGATAGCCCCAAACTGGGTCGAAAACTGTTTTGAATTGGTTAATGACGTTCACGTGAGGAGCGCGTAGCTCGCGAGTTAGAAAAGTTCAAATTCATGGTACATAGAACGTCTTAACGAGGACTTTTCGCATGCGGTTTTCGCTCCATACGTTAGTTTATGAACGGGGCCAACTAAATAGCATAGTCTTGGGCCCCAAAATGTCGATTAAATAGGAAAATTTAATCAAAACCGTTTGGTGTATTCTCAGCTGTCAGCTACTAGCGTCTGACATGCGACGTACGAAAGGGAATTTTCTAGCTACTTAAATATACCGAAAGCGGGTAAAAGCTAGCGGCTCATAGCCCAAAATACTCTATTACAACTGGCGCCAACCGCACGGGGTTTGAAACGGCCCCAAATTGACAAAATAGAGGTAAAATGTATAAGCTCTAACTTACGCGCAGGGAGCTCCTCGAGGCATATGTCAAAATGATTACGTTCGTAGCTAATTACATAGGACGTCTGGCGTTCATGCAATTGTGTTTTTATACAATTTAAACCTTCTAATTTCGATAGGCCACGTGAAAATCCCGGAGCCGGGAGCGCTATCGAGATCTGAACGTTAAGACTTTCGTATAAAATTGTGTTTACCAGTCAACTGACACTTGCCACAGAATACTCTTCATAGAGATCAAGATGATACTCTTACGTGACGCCTTTTATGTTTCCCCTACGTGGCGTCTTTTGGTACTACGCGAAATTCGACGCGTGAGCGACTCACTGCTCACATAGGAAACAACCTCGAGTTTCCAGACCTGTGTATACGACCGTGGTACGACTGTACGAAGCTCGCCCAACAGTGAATAGCAGTTGCTGGTAAATAGGTGTACGCGTAAAATTTTTTACAAAGTGTTTTAATTATGAATAAACAAAGTGAAAGAGAATGAGTGAGTACTCTATATTGTACTCTACATTGTATTTGTATCTCTGAATGTAAGATTATCATTTGTAAACAACAATTAATATTAAGTAGTTTTGAGGTTATTGATATCCCGGTATAATACTGCTATAAAAACAACCTAAATTTTGGATATTAAAATGAGCGATCTTAAAAGTAGCCCTCTTTTATACACACAAACACACACACACACACACACACACACACACACACACATATAGTTTAAATTCTCAATTCAATATCTCAATATGATAAATAATTATAGTTGGAGAAGTTGAGAAAAAATGCTATGCAATAACTTTACCGCGGCAGGTGGAAATGTTCAGAAGACGCTGTGAAGCCCGCGCTTCACAGTGTGTGGGATTTCTACCCACTAAAACCACCTCCCGTTACGTCCCAGCACCCCACGGGATCGCCGTCAGACATTATTTCGCGTTGGATGAAAAGACTGTTATGCGCCCTTCTCTGGCTTAGCTGTTTGCCGTCTCCTTCTATACCACGGGTTGGCCTCTTCTCTTATTGTCTATACGTCTGAGCTCCTTCAATACGGTGAACGCAAAATCGGACACTGCATTCCAGGTGGTCTCTGACTCGAAGATCTTCTCAACGATATTTTCCGGGGAAAATTGCTGCTGTAAATTATCTTGCAGGACCTCGCGCGGTCCGTTGAAACGTGGACAATGGTATAGAACATGCTTGTAGGCAGGCAGGGCACGACGCGTCATCGTCTAGTCGAAAACGGTGCAGAAACGCCCTAAAGCACCCATGTCCTGTTAGCAGCTGCACGAGGTAGTGATCTACCTCTCAGTGCCCTCTACTGGTCCATGCAGGAATATCTGGGATGAAGCGATGGGTCCACCAACCCTTGGTGTATGCATTCCAGAGTCGCTGCCATTACGTTGACATCGCTATTTTCGCCTCCTGGGTTATAGTGCGTCGGTTGGTATCTACAACTTTGCGCCTATGCCTATAGATCTCCGCTATTTCCTCCACCATTGATGGATTGGTGGCATGTCGGCGGTAACACACACAGCATCGTACGAGACCGTGCGATATGCGCACGTCACTCGCAGGGCACACCTTCGGTACACCGAGGTCAATTGGCGTACGTACGATGTCACTGCCGCGGCTTATACCCAGATTGAGGCTGCGTACAGCATCGTGGAGCTGACAACGCTGGAGAGTAGCTTTCTGCGACGCTGGGTAGGTCCTTCAATGTTGGACATAAGTCTGGCCCAATGCGTTGGCCAGCTCTCGTGCTGCTCTAGCGCTCACCACACGCAGATGTTCAACGAACCGGAGCCTGCCATCTATCTGGACTCCAAGGTATCTCAATGATGGCTGCGAAGGTGAGTCGCAGCCCCCAATGGTGAGGATCACAGAATCTGCCGTTTTCCTGCTGGTCACCAGTATTGCGGTCGGCTTTATGGTCTGCCAGTTGCATTCGCCGAAAGGCACCAGCGAATTGTGGCGACACCTCGTTCGATTTCTGCGTGGCTTCTTCCAGGTACTTGGCAATGACAACCACAGTAATATCGTCGGCGAAGTCAACTGCTTTTGTCCCTGTGCGCATGGGCAACCTCAGCACCGCATCGTACATGATGTTCCACAATAAAGATCCAAGTACCAAGCCTTGTGGAATTTCGCCTTTGATAATCTGGGCTTCAAATTCCTCTTCCAAATTATACAATTGTGTCCTTTCGCTTAAGTAGATCGCGAACATCCTTGTAATGTACTCCGGAATCTTCATCAATGTCAACGCCTCCAGTATTTGATTCCAGTTCGCTGAGTAGAATGCATTCTTCACGTCCAGGTTGACTAAGACGCGGTACTTCTTGGCACCACCCTTCTAACGCTTCCCTTCGACGGCCTCACGAGCAGTGGCTACGACGACGTCAATGGCGTCAACCGATGACCTACCCTTCCAGAATTCGTGCTGATTTTCAGACAGGCCACGGGTAACTTCACTGAACTTTCCTATCCGGTTGCTTATTATCCTATCGAGCACCTTTCCTGCTGTGTGCAATAGGCAAATTGGTCGGTAGGATGATGTTCGGAGGCTTGTTCCCTTCCCGAAGAAGAACTAACTGCTGCTGCTTTCATCAACGTGAGAAAATTCCTTCACGAAGGCACGCGTAATAGATCTCCAAGAAAATATCTGGTCGTGCTTTGATGGCTGCTTGCATCACCTTTATTGTTGCAGACTCTGATCAACTCTTCTTCCGAGATTGGCAAGGCGCCAAAGCGACGAGTGGCTGGCACATCTACTGATTGGGTGTGTCCGGGTTGTTCTACGAACAGGGTGGTTACTATCTTTCAAAGCAGAACTAGACAGGATGGCGTAACCACGGTGCAGCTTTTCAGCCTGGCCATTACTGTCTTATATGCCCTTCCCCAGGGGTCTTTGTTGACCATATCACAGAGCTCACTCCAGCTGCGGTGCTTGCTGCTCTTATTGGCTCTCTTCAGACTCCTCCTTGCCTCATGGTATCGTAGCTTTAGGGTTTCGTGGTTTTCATGACCCCGGGCGCGCTGTGCCCGTCGCCGTGTACGGTGGCATCGACTCCGAAGTACGGCGATCTCCGAATTTCACCAGTATACTGGTGCGCGGCATTTTCTCCTGGGCGCCTCCTTCATAGCTGCTTCGCAGGCATCAGAGACCAGTGACATTCGCTACGAAGATATGTGCTCAGAGGGGTCGTTTGGTGCTGTATTCTCTTCCATCATGACCATGAAAGTTTCGCGGTCGAAGGACTTAGCGTTTCATTTGGCCGGTGCTTGAAACCTCATTGTTCTCCGTCCACTTTGTTTGGAGATGATGACCTGGTGATCCCTGTGGTAGTAGAAGTCACTGACATGCAATGACGTAACTCAAGGACATATGCTCTCACTGGAAAAAGTTATTTCTATGATGGAGGTATTGCCGTTTCGTGTAAACGTTGAAATTGCTCCGGTGTTGAGGAGGACTACTTCTAGTGAGGTGGCAATGTCGAGGAGCATCTCGCCTCTCCTGTTCGTATATCCACTACACCATTCCGTGGCCAATGCGTTGAAGTCACCTGCGATGATAAGTGGTCGCTGGTCTCTCGCATCCTCTGCCAGATCGTTCAGGAGGTCCCAGAATTTCCCCCTTGAAGCACTTGGTGGAGCATAAACGCTGTACAGTTAGATGCCATCAAACTTGGTCCAGGTAAATCCTGATTTCGGTGTTCGCAGTTGTTCCTGGAGGAATTTTTCGCCGCATATCCAGATAGCTGCACGGTTTGGGGCACCGGGAATCCAGTTCTGCGAAGAACACACGATATCCCTATGCTGTACTGAAAAAGTTGCGATGTCCACGTGGATGTCTCGAACGGTTTGCCCGAGGAGATCGTGCGCTGCTACGCAATGGTTGAGGTTGAGCTGAAGGATTCTCATTTCCGTTTCCCTTTTTCAGCTCCCTTGACAGCTGCCTGGTAAGCAGGGCAACCGAATCTCCCTGTCGGATGGTTCTTCCTGTTCTCATACAGAATACAGTTCGGATCCTAGCTCTGATATTTCTCGCGGTGGCCAGCTTCACCGCATCGGAGGAAGCATCTAGACCCATCTTCTCCTAGGCAGTCGCGCGCCAGGTATCCAAAAGTCCAACATCTGTAGCACATACGCACATCGCTCTTCTCTCTCACTCTACAGTATGACTTCCCGATACGCACTCGACCTTTTTCTACAACCTTCCTGGCTTGATCCTTAGGTAGTCGGACAACGGCGGTTTGTGTACTTTTGTAAGCCCTCCGGATGAACTCAGCGGCTGTTGCTTCTACTACTGCTTCCAACACGTTTCCTAGTGCTTCGCAGACATCTTCCTTCGTTGTCAACCCGTCGAGATCCCGCATTACGAGTATTGTTCCATCTCTTCAGGTCTCTATTCTTGCTGACTCGCCTAACTTCAAAGCGATGGCGGCTGACAACTTGGTCACTATCGGGGTTCTCCTTAGCTCCAGGAGCAGATTTCCACTTGCGTTTCTTCTCACCTTTGTGATGTTCCCACCCACTTTCTTCAGGGATGGATTTGTGTCTGTGTCTGTGTATGTGTCTGTGTTTTTGTCTGTGTCTTTGTCTGTGTCATTGTCTGTGTCTTTGTCTGTGTCTTTGTATGTGTCTCTGTCTGTGTCTGTCTCTAAGTATCTAAGTATGTGTCTGTACCTGAGTCTGTGTCGGTGTCTGTGTATGTGTCTGTTTTTTTTTCTATGTCTATTTATGTGTCCATGTATGTGTCTGTGTCTGGGTCTTTGTATCTCCATTGTAACGAAGTGAAAGAAACATTCAGGATCAAAAATAGTGTCAAGTGAAGCTTGCCTGACAAAATCTTTAAAGGGCAAGCTATAATGTTCGAAGAACATCGTGTGAGCCAGTAGTCGAATGAAGGGAGAGGAGATAGGTATTCGTAGTTTTCTTGAAAGTTGGGAGGTTGCTGTTCGATAAAATAATGATATCTGGTAGGAAGGAGTTCGGCAGGTCTCAAGTTTGACAGTGAAGTGGTGACTAGTTTCAGGTCGTTCAGTCCACCTATCCGGAATCTCGTGGTGGAATAACAGACGAGATATCTGATGAACATTGACCATGGAATTGTCAATAGAAAAAGGAGAGATTTCCCACCCTTCTAATATGTCCTAGAAAGTCCAATGAACTCGTAAGTTTGACAAAATCAATCAAACGAATAGCTGGATATAATCCAAGAGCTTGAGTCTATGTTTGAGAGCCGAACTCCAATCATGTGAAAAGTACTCCAGGACAGGTAGAATCGGGGCCTTGTAGATTATGAGGAGCTACTGGGATGTAAAGTAGCTCTCGGCACGGAATAGAAAGCCAAGGTTTTGTGAAGTGGGTTTCGCAATGGATCTCACATGATCGTCTCATGAGAGGGTGCGGTTGGTGGTGCTCCCTGGCATTTTATGGAAGACTCCTTGGACATCATAAAAATATACATGATATGAAGTGAAATCCACAGCGTACACTCGTTTTTATGGGAATAATAAATGAAATGTTAGCATCTACACTGCAATATGAAATATAACGTAACTGATACCTGCATATCATGTTAGTATCTCAATCTCGCGTGGGAGTGTAACAAATGAAATGGAGATGGTTGATAATCACAGTTCCTCATCATATTCGTGCTAACAGCCCAAGGCGTAGAGAGTGACATATCCATTCATTAATGCATATTAATGGACATTGCATCTAGTTAATCTGTATACTATCAACTGCTCTTAGCTACTCGCCATAATAATTTATGATAGCACGTCCAACGCTAAGGTGACGTGATAAGGTATTGATTTAAAGTTCATACTTGGTTGAAAAATAGCAGTAATTACTTCGCTTCGTCGGTGTACTATATTTTCAGAGAAAATTTCTATCAAGGTTGGCAACCATACCTTTCTCTTTTAGTCACTTCCACAACGATTACGTTATACTCCGCTTTTATAATCAATGAAACTATTCCGATTTTGGATAATCCCCGTTTCCGCGTCACAGAAGCACCAACAAATACTGACGTTTCGACCATCATTGCAGGTAGCAGCATCAGTTCTCTGTACGTCAGTAAATTTAATGCATCATATTTTGAGTTACTCTGTAAAAATTTTGAAAATCTTGAAACCAAAGACGCCGTATCAGCATAATTCGATAAGACAGCGAATCGCAGTTCTTCATTAGCATAAGCCGATGGGAGCTCAAGCAGCAGATCGTCTTCCGCATGAGTAGATGAAGAGCGCGAGTCGTAGTCTGTATAGATGCACGAGCTGAATTTTTTAGCATTGCTGAATGTATATGAACCTCTCTAAAATTGACCAGATAGTTAGCGCTTCGAACAGTGAGCGAAACAAAGCAAATAGCGTCGAGTATTTCAGACCCCTCTGCTCCACAACTCAAAAATGACCTAAGGTACCACATCGAATTTACAAACCAGTAAATTTAACGTCATTCCCATAAGCCGACAAAGAGCTAGAGCCGCAGTCCATCTTTCAACGAAGCCGATGGAAATCGAAGCCGCGGCCCGTCTTTCGCATAAGATGATGAACGCTTGTCGCAGTCTGTCTAGTTGCACGAGCTGGATTCTTCAGCACTGCTGAATGTATATGGATCTCTCTGAAATCGGCCAGATAGTTAGCGCTCCAAACAGTGAGCGAAACAAAGCGAATAGCTTCGAGTATATCGACAGACCGTTCTGCTCCATAACTGAAAAACGACATAAAGTACCAAATTGAATTTGAAAACCAGTAAATTTAACGCATCGTAATATTTTGTTTAAAAATTTAGAGTAAATCGTATAAACCGATTTCAGGGAAGACTTCGTTGGTTACGCTCACTCCATCTCAATAAAAAAGCTCTAAATCCTCAGATTGATAAAAATACCAAATATAAATTTCGCATGTCTAATATATACAGGTGAACAAAAATATCTCAATTACTATGAAACCTGAATAAAATAGTCGCCTTTAGAACAACAAATAATTTTCACTCATGCTTGTATGTTAATAATTCAAAATATGAAAAAGATAAATTGAACAAATCCGGAGTTTACAGGCTGAAGTGTGTTGACTGTAATGATTTGTACATTGGACAAACTGGATGCAGTTTCAGTGTACGTTTTCACGAACATTTGAGAAGTCGCAGGCTAAAAAAAGAGGAATCTGATTACGTGAGTCACCTATTAGAACGTAATCACATTTTCACCGTTAACAGGACATGAGTTCAATATTCTAGAGAATCAACATAAATTATGAGATATTTGAAAAAAAAATAGTAACATAATATTAAATAACCAAATCGGTATCTACAATTCATCATTTAACAACAATTTTGTACATAAACTTCCAGTCTAACCCCATCTTTCAATTTGTAACACATTCTGATCTCTAATATTTGAGAACATACTTTAAGGCTTAGCTTTAGTTGATGATAACTCCTAGCCTTGAGAATTCCACAGTGTGGTGAAACAATTTGTCAACATTAATTATAATTCAAATGTTAGAAGTTTTGAGTGAATTTTAGTTTCATTCGCAAACTTCCGAGTGTTAAAATGATTTTACACTACAAAAACGCCGTAAAGATAGATATATAAGAGTAAGTAACCTAATCATGTCGTCTCCATCATTCAGTACTCCCCAAATTTGTTTCCTCATATGTAGAATCTGGATATCAAATCCCTGAGCACCTTTCTTATATGATTCGTAAGAACTCTTTTTCATTGATTTCATGTCATAAAATGCATATGAAATGTCTTAGAAATCTTATGAACATTTCAGATTTCAGAAGTAGAAAGATACAATAGTCATCCCACCTTTATCTATCAATGTAGCGCAATAACATTAAATAGTGAATTGCTAATTTGAGTGTACGATTGGCTTATCTACAAATTTCATAAATTGTTCAGAATTTATGAACACCAGATAATTTAGAGCTTGACTTATCGAGATATATAGGTTTGCAACCGATACAATCTATACAGAGAGTCTTACCTCATCCCCTGAAGATTGAAAATACCTATTCAAGTTTTGATATAGTACCTGTGTTTGTGAATAACTGAATAAATAATTTTTTAATATACTATTTTCATGAGAAGTTACAAAATCATCCGTTGGGACATCGCAAATTCAACTAACGGGATATAGATATGGGATATGGGTTATTGTTATCAACACCTCAGTCATTCTTCGTAGATAATGCATTATAACGAACTGCCCTTGCTAAACATTGTTTTGATTTCAACCATTGTTTGGACAACATAATGTTAATAATTCAGATAACGAAATCAATTATTATAAATTATCTATCCTGGAGATGATTCACATAAAACGTGACTCTAAGTTTGTTAATCATACAACAAACGTTCAATCACTGGGTCAAATTCATACAAATATGATTAATTAAGCCCTTGTAAATTCCTACGTACGTCTTTATAATGTTGAAAGTATATCTTAGGTAGATTGCTGAATAAATCAATACTTCTTAGGAAGGTCTGACAACTTTTTCCTATGACCTCATGAATTTGTAATATCTAGTTTGAAAGGAAATATCTGAGCGTTATAGAGTTTATTTTGTCAGTCTTGTTCTATCACAGAAGAAAAATTGCTTCGCAGTGGTTTTTTGATACAGATTCATACAGAGAACATTAATGTGTTACAATTTCAATAACTGGTGTGTTTGTACATTTCGATGGCATTTTTGATTGAAATTAATGCTATAAGGACGCTTTGTCCTTGATGAAATTATTTCTCAGGAACATATGTGTTAGTGTAACCTATTTCCAGGAAATTTATATACAATTTGTAGATTTCGAGATAAAATAGTTCGTTTGTTCAGATATAGATACCTGTTGGCAAGAAATAGAAAACCAAGTTTCAGAGATGAGGTTTTCGCAATGAACCTCACATCATCCCACGATAGGGTGCTGTTGGTGGTGATACCAACCATGAATATGGAAGACTTCATAGGAATAGTAGTACCAGACTTCATCATATTAGGGATTGAGGGATCCGCCTTCCTGGAGAAGACGCAATATTGAGTTTTGGTTACATTACACTTTACTAGATTATCGAATCACCATTTCCAAAACTTTGCCAGTTCTTCATTAATTGCGTCAACAAGTCTCTGCCTCGTTCCTCTGGCTTCATTGGATGATTATATGAGCTCTATATGAGAAAGTGGTATGAAATGTACCATCATCTGTAAAGCTATGGACGGGACAGGTGGTCACATCCAGCAGATCGTTTGTATGGAGTGGAAACAAAGTTGGTGTCATGACAGATCCCTGTGGAACATCAGCATTGTTAGCCATTATATCGGGAGATACTCCGTCAATCACCATATAGAGTGATCTATCTGAGAGTAAACTAGATGGTAAGCGACAAGGTTGAGGCGGCAAACCTTATGACGGAAGTTTCCCAGGAATGCTCCGGTGTCAGATTTGGCCAAATGTTTCAGAGATATCCAATTCTACAGCTAGAAATGCCCCATGTTCTCCAATAGATTTCTGTCATACATGTGTTACGTAGGCAAGCAGGTCTCCTGTTGATCTCTGCTGACTAGAGCCATATTGCCGATCATTTACGATTTTGGAGCTGTCCAGGTATTGGATGGACTCGATGTTGATTGTTCCCTCCATTAGTTCAGAGATCACTGATAATAGTGCAATGGGTCTATAATTATTTGCAAGGGTCTTCGTTAATTTTCTTTTGGAATTGGTTGGACTCTGGCTGTCCTCCAGCTAGGAGGCAACACACCACTTTTACGTAGACGATACTCGAATAGTGCATTTGTTCGCGATATATTTGTGTTTTGCCGAAAGTTTTATATTGAACAATTGTCTGATTATGAGCTTCAGAAGAAGAATGTCTTTTCATAAATTCATGTAAATTGTTCGATTCAGAAATTTCTATCTCATGAATTGTAACGCTACCTATCATTTAGAAGGTTGGGCTCATGTCCATGTGCGATGCTCTCACTTCCCATATACAAGGCTAGGAAGAATGAAGTATCCTTTGTCGAATTTAAATCATTTCATGATATAATAAGCTATGAATTTGAATCATCATTTATGCTTTCGCGATAAACGGAAATTCGAGAAAGTTGTCAAAGCGGTTGCCAAAATTGTTAGTATAGCTTGTGAAAATGGAAGACTTGGTCAAGTATTCAACGTTTTTTTGCAGTTATTTCAAATTAAAGGATCGCACCCATCTTATCCACATCTTTGTCGAATCTCTATCACAATTATTGCTGGATTACACAACAATGATGAAGAAAAAAGTTGAACCTCATTATTATTATCATTTGGGAAACATTTTTCGCATTACTATTGTTGAGAATAGTTTGAAAAAATTTGAAATTTATTATACTATTTTGACTCGAACCATTTTTTTTCTTGAATTGAAGTACATCTATAGATATTTTAGTAATTTAATCTTGACCTTTCCAATTTTATTTTCATCGAGAATTTTATACCTCGAAATATCTGATTGTCTTCCTCTGATTTTGGGCTTTGAATTTTGAGATTTTTCAATATTTATTCATGGTTTGAGTCGAAATTGGGATATTCGAGTTTTTTATTATGTAATACTTGTACTTCAAAAACATGCAACTCTGTTCTTTCCAACAGTTAACCGTCGTATGTTGTTGGCTACACCTACATTGTGGGCTGACAATTGTTGTAATTTTACAGGAATTGCCGTGCTTTTTGGGAATGGAATATTAAAATTCTAAATTGTATTGTAAAAGGTAACATTTTACCACAATAAATTGTTGCAAGAAACTTGATTCTGGAATTGGTGACAGAAATACATATTGATGAACACATTTCTGAATACATACGAAAAGCTTTTGTATTTCAAATTTTTTTATATCAGCACAAGTTTTTGCTATCCAGTTTGCTTGAAACTGAACTGTACAATACCTTGTTTCTAATTCATTTTCTATATTGTGAAATCTTATATGAGCCTTGCTTAGTCACTTTTATCCCTATAAGTATTGAAAATCATGCCTAAATAACTATTTTTGTACATAAACTGAGGATTTTTGGGACGAATATTCGCTAACGCCTTACACGGAATAGCAAATGAGTCCTAAAAACTTCATTTAGGTACGTGTAGCAAGCAACATTTTTTTGTATTAGCTCTCCAAAATTTTCCAGAATACCTAATCCATCACCAACGAATTATTCGAAATGCTGAAAGTATTGCTGAGACGATTATTTAATAGTTTTTGATATTGTTAGTGTTATTGTAGTGTTATAATATGTAGTTTAACTGTATTCTTATGTTCAATAAATCTGTTAAATATTATACACTTAATAATTTATAGTCTGCAAAGGTTGCTATGACGACTTTTCGAGACTAGACCTAAGCCGAAACATTTTACGGACTAAAATGACTCCATAAAATAGCTATGTTTGGAAGCATATACGAAAAATTCATTCATAGTATCTGTGAATATGTTGCAAATATCATCCAACCTAAAAAGATATTAATAAACTATGAACGAGCTTAAACTATAAAAAGAAACAATTACTCTTATCCACTAAAAGGTTGACGACCCTTTTACCTTTCAACTACCAAGTAACCATCATCAGAGTAAACTAAATGAGAAAGCAAAATGAGTCTGTTCACATACTATTTTGAAATAATAGTGTAAACAATAGATTACCATCACCTGGAGATAAATCGGTATTCATAAAATGTTTTTTCGCTTATAAATTTCTGTCTCTTCTGAATTATATACATTTTTGTCGTTACTGTTTTTCAAGAGAGATAAACTCTCTTGACAAATGGTGTGACCTGTATTCAAAATATGTTCTGCTGACGCTAATTTTTCAACATTATCTATCTTCATATGGACAAAATGTTCTTTGAACCGAATTAGAATATTTCATTTAGTTTGATAAACCTATTTTGTCGGAAACTTTATCAAAGGTGTCGCCTAAACGTGTTTTAGCGTGTTCTCACATCTATGAAGGGGTCGTATTGCAAATTTAGAAAACAAATTGGGGAATTTATCAATTATTATTGAAGAATGATAAGTGAAACTTTTGAATTTTATTGAACTAGTTGGAAGTAATGACTCTAATTTGGTTAATTGATTGCGTCCCATTTACCGTTTTTGTAGATAAGGGCGATTGTTTCTTATTTATAGTGTAAAAGGGATTAACCAGTAATACAACGAATGAGGTTGTGAGCTTCGACTGTAGCGATACCATAACTATATTCTCGACTTTGAATGAAACATGTCGAAAGCTCCAATTCTAATGTATTTATGCACACGAAAGTTTCGCTTTTCAAAGGAATAACAATAACAAGGAAACTATGAGGGTGTGTCTAATGAAGGAGATTTAATTTTTATGTGTGTCTTCTGATGGTTTGAGCATCCATGGTTATAGTATGTGCTAACTGTAACTCAAAATCAAACCCGGATATAGTTTATAGTTGGTTCATTGTGGCTTGGAAAATAATGAAACGTTTTCAAACTAAGTTCCATTCTCTACAACTTCATGTCTCGTCTGAAACTTTAATACCCTGTAATTGGATAAGAGGGCGGTCGTATGTAAGTTACCACAGTTCTCCTTTTAACCTCCAGTCAGGAACATATCAGTCTTCGAGGCGGTCGAATTGCACTATCCTTTTTAATTACATGTCTACTCAATTCGATAACCGGAATGAACTGATTCGTTTTATTTCTTAGAACTGTGAGCAAAGTTATATGGAGTTAGTGTCTTTAGAAATACATGGACTGTCACCTGGAATATTACGTATAGAAGCTTGAAAAATTCAATAGGTAAAAGGAAAAAAATTCTTTCGATTCAAAACTTCAAATACTATTCTATGAGATTACAGAATATTATGATGAAGACGCCCTGATAAGTTATAAGTGAAGATTAGTTGAGTGAAAGGTTTCAAACAATCATAAAAGGAAACGGCATCTATATTCTATACTAACAGCTTCTTAGCAACTAGCTATTGTTGGCAGGAACAGCCAGCGGCGCCGGCCGCTCATCGGCCCCTAAATATAAGTAAGGGGCTGTTGCGAGAATACCGGTGCTACATTCGGCTCGAACCTATGACCTACTAACCTAATCTGAAAAGTTTATTCTAATTGACTGGGATAATCAATGAACAGATTAACGTATATAAATAGCATAATAATTTCTTACATAAAACTGAGTAAAATAAAATTAGTGTTCCAGAGCTTACAACTACAGCGTTCTTTGTGAGTATCTAGATTATAAAATAGAACTACTCACCAAATTTCATATTAATTAGCTATTGTCCGTGGACTTTGCCCCCTGCGAACAGCGAATACCAGTAGGAAATGTTAACGGCGTCAGCTTCGCCGCCGTTCGAACTGACATGTTGCAAATTATCAGAAACAAATAAATCTTCGAAAGATTCTTCGAATTTACAATCGCTAAACAGATCGGAATTACATCTCTATGTTGCATACTCTATGTATTATTACAATATTTTGTTATAGGTGAACTGTCAAAATCGTTGGTTTACAACCCCCTCTGCCCCTTAGATGTTTATAAGGAAAGTATTTTTAAATGCTATCAGTTTAAGAAGTTAGCCCCGTTTCAAGTGGTATTTTTGACATCCATCCTCAGTATTTCAAATGGAACTATAGTATTTCATTGAATCATAATGACAACCGTGTTTTTCTGGTTATAAATATATCTTACACGCATATATTTAACCTGCAGATGTGTCCGAAATATGACGTCACATATTTACATTGAATTGTCAATTCGTGATATGAAAGTAATGTTGACAATAAAAAATAGTCGTTAGCAAAATATAATACTACATAGAGTTTTAAAACACATGTAGATTTGAATTTACATTGAAGAGAGTATGATTTAATGTCGTAAGTAGATGTTAAACATGAAACGTTGGTTCAAAAATCAAAGTGTTTTTTTGTATTTGAAATTTCTTTAAATTTATTTCATTATATAATTAAAGTGCAACAAGATATTTTTTTTTCATATTCGAGAAGCACCTGCGCAGAAAGTTACTTCAAGATGGGCTAAAAAGTAGAGACAGTATAACGTACCCTAAGCTAGCAAAGCCATTTCAGAAAAATTAAACAAAAAACACAACATAATTGTAGGATATTTATAGGCTTTTTTCAGACACAACTATAAATTTTTATGCACTTCATAGGCTCTTCGATTATGACGAGAAAAATGTTATCCTAGCAAACTGAGCGTTCTTGCTAAAAAATAATAGGACAGGCAACAGTCCGACATGCTAGAACAGCGAAAAAAAATTGTAAAAAAAAATTTGTGCCTAAAATTTGAAGCTGTGTCAAAAAAGCCTATAAATAGACTATAATTCCTATGAAACTATTTTCTAATTTCATCAAATCTTATGATCTCATGCCAACCTACAGTTTATATCAATCGAGTTTGCTAGGATGATATTGATTTTTCTTGTCATAATTGAAGAGGCTCTAAAGTGCCTATAATTTTCGCACCCGAATTATTTCCCTCAAACTTGAATTTTTAGGTGGCTCAACAATAATTATTTCAATATCGAATCTTGATTAGTGTGTGAATAATGATTATAAAATTTCTGAGAAAAGAACACCGCTGCAGTGAAAAACTAGATATTTGTCTTTTCGTGAGTTTCGATATCTCGAACTTCATCAGAAATTATAGCACGTGAGATAAACTGCGCAAACTCTCGATATTGGAAAATGTTTATACGTCCATGAAGAATTCCTCATAGATGATGATATGTGATGAGCGTTCAACACTCGATGTCAAAATAGGACTAAAAACCAAGTTTGTTGTATTTTCATGAATCCTTTGGACGAATATGCAATAGAATCCTTCAAAATCAATTAAAACAATCACCTTTCTAACCATAAAACAATTCCTTGTAAAATAACCACCTTCAACGTTAATTCTTGCACTGGCGGGGAAGATTCAGGTATTTCTCAGAATAAAGATTTCCATTCAGTGTGATTTCTTCTGAACGTTTCATCGTCGAGATTTTTCACGAATCAGCCCTTGAACGTCGGTTCTACTTTTTACCTTAATATCATCCCGCATTATGATGATAATGTCTAGGATGGATCTTTGATAGTGGTTCGTTTTTGTTGAGTCGTATGCGTCTTCTTTGTTCTAGGGATTGGGCATTTTGATTTGGCAATTGCGAGTGAAAGAGAACAGTCCTTGAACGTCGGTTCTACTTTTTACTTTATTATCATCCCGCATTATGATGATAATGTCTAGGATGGATCTTTGATAGTGGTTCGTTTTTGTTGAGTCGTATGCGTCTTCTTTGTTCCAGGGATTGGGCATTTTGATTTGGCAATTGCGAGTGGGAGAGAATTCAGGAATGAAGGTTTCTGAATAGAAGAATGTAGTGCCTAATGTTAACTTGTTTTTTTGAGTTTCAAAATTTTCCCCAAATACTCTTCTTCTTGTTCTTCCACATTATGAGCTATTGTATGATCCGTCCACCAACATCATCAGCACTGCCATAAAAAACGTATGAATGAAGAAGGTGGAAACGTTAATGATTTTGCCAATTTAGGTAAACCGAATGGAATGGAATGAACTATTATATTCCTTTATTGGTTATTGAATATTGTGATGAAAGAGATTATTGAGTAATAGGGCTGATGATTGATGTGATTTAGTTTTGCCCTTACGTTTGTTTGGATGTAAGATATATTATACACAAACCGTATGGTGATGGAACAGCCGGTACAAAGATTGCTCTAGAGTACCATCACCTTGAGGACATCCAGATATGAAAGTAAAACTTGCAATCAAATTCTCTCTGTGGAGCGGATATTTAAGTTCAGAGGAGGAAATGGCAAGGACAATACAGGACATGAATACTGTATGAGGTTTCGTAAACCAATAGATACCAAAGCAACACGTCAATGAACATTATAGTTTAATATACGCGTATTTATAAATTTTTTGATTTTGGTGTACGACATATACGAATATGACTAGCGAATATGTTTAGCCAGCGTGTTTAGAAGAAATAATAATTATAGGTGCTGTTCTGAGCTATATTGCGTTAGTTGGCCCTAAATGGTCACTGAAATAGATCTCAGTACATTGAGTATCTTTTATTGAAGGTATATCATATACTTCAACGGCACGTAACTTTCACTTTGTGACTAAACATGTACGCCTTAGAATAATCATTCTCTCGCTAGCTCAAGCCAATAACCTTCTACGATCTTATCACGTGATCGTACCAGTGCCGACATTTGCGTTGGTCCATTAGTACTTTTATGTTCATTTCTTGTGTACTTCAGGGCATGTAGGTACATAGCATAGAATTCTGAGTTTATGATGCTCTCAAATTGACGAGAGTACTTCAGTATTAATATCTGTATTAGCACCCAGAAGCTATGGTTCCAGAGCCGCAGCACAGCGTTCCATGTTGAGCTCACCGATATAACTATTGGGACTTTGGAACTGCAGTCTATGTCTAGTAACAATGATGTCAAAAAGTGGTGATTATATTTTATAATAGATGTAGTAATTTATTACATTTGATTTCATTTTGAATTGTCCCATATAATGCGCTAAATCTTTTTAACCTAATTAGTATTAAAAGTAATCTAAATGATAAATGGTTATTCAACCTATTGAAGTACTTTTAAAACACCTATAATTGATACTAAATAAAAACTTGTTTCATCAACAAGTAATCAACGTGTTTCATAAACGTTCACAACTATTGTGTTGTACGCGTATTTTCACGTTTATCGTGCGAACATTTTATCATTTATACGTGGTTGACATTCAACCATAAATATACTCTAGGTATATAAAAAAATTAAGCGTTTTTTCAACAATTCCGCTATAAAGAGTACTTTCCTCTCGAGATATGGAAATCGAAATTTGATAATTTTCATGCACCTATGATCAAGCAATGGAAATGAGCTGAGTAAATGGAAATGAAATCATGTAATTAACCAACTTTATGTCTTGGTAGGATATGTATGGTACTCATCTGTCTCTTTTGTAGCGTGTCTTGAGGATATCATCTATAATAGTCAATGATGAATACATCAGCGAAATTTGGTTCCTTTCTTCATAATGCTACAATTTCAAGGAAGCTACGTATATATTCAAATTAGCGCCAGAAAGGCTTAGATCGTGAAGCACGTCAAATAGTTGAGTAATCTAGATTTCTCAATGACTTTTAGATTACTTCAACAATTAAAATCGGCACGGAAGGGTAAGTTTAATCAGATAGATTTAATTATGAACGAATCAATTAAATTTTGAGGATTCCTTGCAACTAAAATAGTATTGACCTGATTAAAGTAGAGAAGCATGTTCGCTGAAATTTTATATCTCGCCTGAGAGGATAACACTGCATTTGTGAAAATGGTAAATTACCCGAGTCCTAGATACTGAGATAATCCGGCTGAGGGGGAATGAAGTGACAAACGTGGGACAGCCGCAGAATACCGCGTCAGATACATATCCTTAGGCAACAAACAGGAAGACAGGAAGGAACACTTTCACTCTGATTCACGTTGGAGTGGTCAAGTGGTGGAGTTCAAATTCCGTAGCCAACACCTTTATAGAAAATATTACACCATTATACTATTCGCTTAATTGTCTGGGTAGAATGTAACGGGTTAGCCGTCACGTGAATCAATACGTGAATTAAAGAACACTGTAATGAACAGTTCATGATTCCTTTTTGGTTGGGAAACTGTCCCGATGATATCTCAGAGTCGTCTATGCGTTCAATAACATTGATTATTGAAATTAGTTTACCTCAGGTTCGATAGCGTGAGTATCACGGGGAGGGGAAGATATCAGAACGGAAGTCTCAAGCGGTCATTGTGGTGACAGTGTTATTAGAGGTACGTTGATCCAATAATTCTTTGCTTGTTAATCATTTCTCAAATTCTGCTATTGAAATATAACTAATCCCGGGGACCTTTTAATTTGATCTGTTTCTATAATTAGAATACTGGATAACCTGAATAGGTTATACTTCAATGGAAGTAATTATCAACGTATCTCACGGCATGTCACACAATCAATTCGCATTTAGCATGATTCCATGAATATCTTTTCTATCATTACAGGGATTGTTGTAATAGTTGTATGAAATCAATCGAACGAGACGTGGGCAGTTTATACCGAAAATATTTGATCTTCATCTTTGTAGTTAACCCCACTAATTGCACATGGTTGAGCGATTTTGAAAATCGCCATTTTGTGATCCTAGTACAAAGTACACAGGCTGGTCTTATTAGACAAAACGTGCAGTAAAGGTTGTTAAGGGTTAGAACAAAGTAAGTAATCCAATTACTGCTTATTGGGTATACATATATATATTACGTCTGTTACGCTCGTTCAGTACAAATTACAATATCAATCCATTTGTGCATTTCAATTCAAGCAATTCAGATTTTATGCTAACTGACAAGTTCTAACATTTCTATTACTGTTCTTCCAGTCACATTTTCATTATTATTCTGATAGTCACATTTTAATTCTTTGCTAATTCAAGTATCAATTGTAGTAACTTAATTCTTTCAGATTAATTTAGATTATTGTTCAAATTGATATCTCTTCAAGGTTTCAATTTTGTGTTTTCGCCTTTTGGGAGATAACATGATCAGTTGTGGGATGGCATGGTTATTCCAATTGACTAAGTTACTTGTCCTTTGAACTTAGGCCAGGTTCTGTTCATTTCTTGAAATTACAGGGTGAGAACAACTGAGGTGCCTCTCTTCTTCTTCTCGAGACGGTTTTGTGAATCTCCTGGCCGGACCGACATCCAGATCCATCAAGTTTCGAGGAGGGTAACATTTTTTTGTTTAAATGACCATAATTTCATTTCTCCGATTGTGTTATTCAACTGGAGTTGTATTCCACTAATTTTGTAGAACCCATTTGAGGTTCATTTCAATTCTCAGCATTCGATAATTTTTTTTTCAATTAAATATTTGATTTCAATCTCTTATCTAAAATTGATGTTCATTTATTTTGTGTTATTAAATTCAATTCTATTTTATGTAATCAAGATTGTACTTTCTTTAATTATTACCAAATTCCGTTTGGAATAAACCAAATTGTTAAGTTGAACTTGTATTATTTTTCTGAATTTCCATCAA
Source organism: Endomychus coccineus (assembly GCA_958510875.1). Lineage (NCBI taxonomy): Eukaryota > Metazoa > Arthropoda > Insecta > Coleoptera > Endomychidae > Endomychus > Endomychus coccineus. The sequence goes on from OY294068.1 coordinate 48,123,048, forward strand.
CTATAAAACCATCTCGTAGTGCCTGTATTCTTGACTGTGAATTCATTTATTTTTGTAATTATTTCTAAGCAGTTGGCGCTCAGGCAATTCAAAAGTCTAGAATCACAGGGCACGTTTCTCTACGAGCCCTGATATTAATTACTTGAATTTGAGCTAGTTGAGCCAATAAAAACCGACCGACCCAAAGCGGTCCGTTTCACGGTATTGAACATTATAAATTCATAATCATACTATTTTTTAAACATAAGGGAACAATCTTGTAGTGTTTTTCAGAAATTACCTTTTCTCCCCAACGCAAAAGGCACAACGTATTAACGAAAAGATTGTCTTACTTCCCTAATATCAATCATTCCTGGATATGAGAAAGAATGAATGTTTACATCCAGATGTCTTGTAATAATCGCGAATGTAGAACTTTCAAATATAGAAAATCATGAATTCAACATTCACAGGCTGCGTCAAACTGGCGGGGCAATTATGGCAAAATCGGACTAGTACCATAAATTTTAACAATTATATTGCTAATTAATTACGAAAAACACAATTTTCTAACTGCATTTATCGAAGAGAAATGGTTCCGCTAATTTAATGTGAAGCTGGGAAACCGTACCCTATAAATAAAATTTGTTTGCGTTCGACATTAAGTAAGAATTAATTTGGTTTTTAGTAATTAAATTTGATGATTTAATTACCAAAAAACAAATTTCCTTTCATTTATTCTTGTGGAATTGATGGTTCACTAACTGAAAATGATAATTTTGAATTTTTCATCAAGTAAGAATTAATTGCAATTTAATTGAAAGTTTTCTAATCACATTTATTAATGAGAAATTGATGGATCCGATATTGTGATATCAAGCTACTAGCGGAATCATAGCCAAAAAATTGAACTTCACAATTTTTTTTGCATTCTGAATCAAGTGGGCATGAATTGCTATTTAATTACATAAGAAGCTATTTTCTAACTCCATTTATTAGTGAGAAATTCATTATTCCACTAGGTAAAAATAACAAAGCATTTTTTGTGTGTTCTGCATTAAGTGATAATTGGTTCCTATTCAATTATGCAAAGAACAATTTTCCAATCGAATTAATCAATGAGGATTTCAGGGTTCTGCTAGCTTGACATCAAGCTTGCGGAACCATAGATTGAATGTGAAAATTTCTGCATCAAGTAGGAATCAATTACTATTTAATTAATAACAAATCCATTTTTCAATCGCATATCTTAATGAGGAATTGATGGTCCCGCTAAGATGAAATCAAGCTGGCGGGATCGTGAGCTTGAAAATTATGCGTTCTTTTTATTTGAATTGCAATTACAGAATTCAACAAATTCCTGAAATTTTCATTCGTTTCCTAAATGCGATTAGAAAATCACTTTGATAATTGAGTAGCTACCTACTAATTCCAATTTAATGTAGAATATAGAAAAAATACAAAAATGTTTATTTCTAGGCAATGGTTCCAACAGCTTGATATCAAGCTAGTGGAACAATCGATTTCTCATTAATAAATGTTGTTAGAATTTTTTTTCAGTGGTTAATCAGGAAATTTGGCACTAGTCCGATGTGTTTCTGTCAAAATAACATCGCCTGCTTGATGCAGGAACTTGAACACGGATATTCTTCGGTTTTTGGAAAATATCCAGAAATATATTATACTGATTTGAAGATAAATTTTTTTTTGTCTCTTTTGAATCTTCAACTCAGTTCCCAGAATAATTGTTTAGATCATTGAAAATCATCGTAATTTAGGGGTATCAATCTCATATTACTTTTATGTTGAGAAAATAATTGGCAGTACATACCTATTTGGAAATCTTCTGATCACTAATTTTCAAATTGATAATTAATGGCAATTTAGGAGATAATGATGTTTTTCTTCCTAATTCGAAACAAGTTTCACGTGGAATAGAACCAGTGATGAATATAATTTTGTAACAATAGCATTCATTCATTTTCTCATAGAAAATGGAGAAATGTTGAAGAAAGTATGACATGAATGTTGCGCATAAGCCTATTAACTATGCGAATATTTTTCAAACCTAAGACTGTTAATACCTGAAGATAAACAAACTCACACGGTATATGAATTAAATTGTTCAGAATGCGATGAGACTTATATAGGAATCTCTAATTCATATGTACAAAAAGAATGTATGGTCATAAGTATAGAACCAAGAACAGAAACTTTGAGAATTCCACCACCCTTACTGGAAATTCCTTTGATTATCACCATCAGTTCGATTATAAAAACGTTAATATGTTAGCTAAAGAAACCAATTGATATTATAAAAGATCTATCCTGTAGTTTATTCCCATAGAACGTGATGCTCATTCTAAATGCTTATCATAGAACTGATGTACAATCATTGAATCGAATGTATACATATTTATTTATAATGTTTGAAATAGTATTCATGTAGCAAGTTGATACAATAAATCAGTGATACCGGTGCATCAATCGTAGTCATAAAATTTCAAAAATACATGTGTTTACCATGGTACCAATTGGGCGTCAGAAAGGTCAGACCATTCTGTTTCTTTCTCGAGACATGACGTCTTCAACTGTAGAAACATTACTGTGTAGTAGTTTTTTAATACACATTCATGTATTTTCATTATCAATTATTCGTAATTCGTTCGTTGTTGCGACGTAGATATTGTAAATTCAAATTTATGCGATAAGGACTCTCAGTGCATAGTACAGCTAGCTTAAGTGCTTGAATTACATTTCAAACGTCTTCTGATGATGTCAGTGAGACCGAAACGTATGTGAAGATGGAAATATAGTTGATATATGTGCTAATGTGACCTTTTTCTCAAGAATAAATAGTATGAATTGATTCCCTTACCTAACCATTTCAAGGAGTATAGACTCCATTCAGATTATTTAGTTACAGCTTTGGGAGCTAAGAATTCGGCAAGTTATTGCTTCCAACCTCTCTATCCTTACAATGCGATATCTTTGAAGGTTGCGAATTATAATGTGGTTAGCGTTAGACGAATGCACCTAAAATTGCTATAAATATTTACGGCCATAAAAACCGAAATCCAAGGTAAAATTGCTTCAAAGGATACTTGGGGCGATAAAATTTGATATGTTATTGAACTTTATATTGTAATATAAGAAAATATATTGAACAATAAAGAAGCTTCCGAATCTCCGAGCAAAGTTCAGCGATGATGGAACTTTCTAGCAAGTTTTTCCTTTCCAGTGTGCGAAAGATATAACATAGTTTTCGAATACGTACGATACTTTTATATATCAAAGAAACCTTTCACAATTCCCAGCATTTTTTTCTGATGTAGATAATTATATTTTCCACCTAGATAAAATGAACTTGACTACATAGTATAGAATATGACGTTCGTACTTCACCATACAGATTAATCAACAAATTATATCAAAAAGAAATAACATATTTCCTCTTATAATTTTAACTACTCATTTTTGTATATGTACTTTTTGAATGAGAATGCGTAGGTTGTGGTTCTCAGTCATGATATGCTCCGAGGGATCTCAGTCGTAACATGCCCTGAGGTCGTTCGGCTATTATTTCAAACTAATATTGAGCTGCAACGTATCGTATCTTCAGCGAACTTACTTGTTGTATGCATCCCATTTCGTGGATTTACTATTGAGAATTTAATATACACAAAATATTGAACTAAAGTAGCATATACCAATAAGTAAGAAATAATCACCCTTATATCCACTAAATATACTGTTGAAGTACTATTTCAGCTACCAAGTATTCATCATCAGAGTAAAAAGAATTAAAAATCAAAATGTGCCTATTCAAATGTAGTTTGGAATTAGAAGTGTATATAGGGTATTACCAGTGAAGATATATCTGAATTCATCTTTTAGTTCAGGCATTTAAGGAATTTTTTTGTCTGAATTTCGACACTTTCTAATTTTGGTCTATTCTTATGTATTTTGACTCTCTGAACACGATGCTGTAGCTTACATTTGGATTAATGCTGTGCTCGGAAAACTATGGCCATTTTTGGACCCGAAAAATGGTTATTTTTCGAGTTTTTGCGTTTTGAGAGAAAACTATGGGTTGCTTGAAAAAATGTTGAAACGAAAAGTTGTTGGATAAATTGATACGCGTTTTTGCTCCAGTTCGAAGTCGATTCAAGATCGGGAGCCCACAATAGGGCCCATTGAAGAATTGAGTATATGTCAGATTTTTTTTTTCATATTCTAAAAGATTTTTAACTCTCTTTTTTCTTGATTATTGGTATTTTGACCTACCTCATTTTTTGGCGCCAAAATCCATTCCATACAACTCATAGTTTTATCTGAAAATGTAAGGAATCGGAAAAGGGACATATTTTGGATCCAAACAATGACATCAAAATACATAAGAATAGACCAAAATTAGAACATGCCGTAATTCGTAAAAAAATGGTCGATTTTCCTTCTTATGTACCTGAATTATTTGTGGATAATGGTGATCATTTCTTACATGTTGATGTTTTTAAGTGGAGATTTAAATATAGGAGAGACCTAGGAGAGTTGTGACAGAGGTGAGTTCTGAGAGGGTCTCGGAATCTATGGGCGTTTGCCAAATGGCACCGTCACGCTATTGTTCTTTTTTCTTAAACCGGTGAGGTGCGGGGAGTGGTTGTGAGTCATCCGAGAATTATAAGAACATTAATATCAATATGTTCACTGATGAAACTTAGGAATATAGTTTGAACAAAAGTGGTGTAATTGGTGAACACCCTGGACTATACATCCAGTAATGAGGGTTCGCCTATGGTTCATTGTTTTACGTTTATTCATCTTTATTATACTATGTTAAATTATGCAAGCTATCTTCATAATTCAGAAAATTTAATTCCATATCTCTTATAACATACTTGTGGTTATATCGGTAGCTTTTATTCAAGACGCTAATTGTTTTATTGACCGCATATTCAAATAATTTTTGAAAAGTTATTAGGGGATGGGACAAACTGTTATGAACTAACTGCTGTAAATGAAATTTACTATTTTGTTACTACCTATGGCGATAAAGTAAAAATTAAAATATTCCAACCAAATTTAGTTTATTGATATGAAATAATTATCATTATCCACTAAAAATACTATTAAAGTACTATTAGTACTAAATAATCACCATTATTCCTAAAAATACTACTGAATACTAGTACTGAAATACTATTAAAGTACTATTAGTCCTATACTGGATAAGCGTGATTTCAATTTCAATTTCAATATTTCAAAAGGTATACTTGAACATTCTAAAATTTCAGAGTTCTCAAGTCATGTGGAGATTGATTGTGTTCATAATACATTTGTAGCGGAGCTGAGCGGGCAATTGATGTAAGCTGCTCACTTGAATATAAAATAAAAGATAATGAAGGTAAGTCTTGTCATTGGATCGACATTGAAATAATTATTGAAAGATAGCACTCAAAATAGCTTAGAAAAATCGATAATACTTCAATATTAAAATACAAGCAAACAAAAAGAGAGACTAGAAAAAAGGAGCATTACAATTCTCTTATAGAGGAATCCAATAAAATAAAAAAAATCTTGACAATTGACTAGACAACAGCTAGAAAAATCAGAACGAGAAAAACGTAATATAAAATAGAACAATATTCTAATTTCCCAACTGGCAAAAGTAGCAGAATTATTTTGAGAAATAACAGTTTGAAACGCTGCCATTGAATATTGATTAACACTCAAAAATGTGCTGCGGCCACATTATATGGAACAATAGGTTGAAATCGATAGTTGGGTTCATATAAAATTTGATATATGTTTTTGCAAAATTTGCGCTTGAGTAGTTTTTACTTTCAACAATTATCACCAAGACGTGTGTTGAAAAATAAAGAGAATCAAGAAATATGTGACATTATTCATGAAATGAACATATTTTATCGGACTCTTCACCTTTTTGTATGTTCATGTATTTAGTTAGACTGCCTTTTGTTTTCTCCTACGAATTCTCAACGAGCGGCAGGTTTTGTGAAATGGATGGTGTATAGGAGGAATGAAATCTGAGATGTGTTGCAATGTTGGTACCTAATTACAATCAGTAACTGGTATAGCAGAAGAGTTAGATTCACTCATGGTTTTCCTTTCCTTTTGAATTTTTCTTCTAAATGCTCGGAAGGGAATTTCATTGATATATTGTTCCTAAATTGAAATGACCAAGTGATATTTTTGCTAAAATAGGAACCACTTGATTTTCCAGTGGTAATTTTCTAAATCCTTCTTTGGATCTTTCATTGTCGCATCAAATTCTATGAAAGAAACGAAATCATACGTTTCCATAATATATACATACTACAAACTTTCTATACGCATTTTATGTAACATCGTGTCAGTGTTAATTTATTACTGGGGGGTCGGTCATTATGCTACGCATGCCCGAAGGGTAAGACGGAGCTTGTGGAAGACCTCGTTCGGTACGCTCACTGCATTTCAGTGTGCCGTTTGAGTGATGGAAAAGCAACCAACCAAACTCTCACTCTGTCTTTCACATAAGACGATCTCTAGAGAGCGAGCCGCAGTATGGCTAGTTGCGCGAGCTCGATTCGGCCAAGATCACTCCGTCTTTCGCATAAGCCAATCAGGGGTGCGGGCCGCAGTCTATCGAATTGCGCGAGCTCGCCAAAGAAATGGATGAACGTTTTAACATCAGTAACTCGGAAACGGCTAAGGTAGAACATTGGATTTACAAACCAGTAAATTACATCCAAATTCTATGAAAGTTTATAAATAATCAGAGACGCCGTTCGAACGCTATATTGAAGCCAAGAACGTGTCATATGAACTGAAAGGACGGAAGACTTTGTTTGTTACGCTATCTCCGTCTCAATAATAGACAAGATGATCTTCTTCATTACATACACTTCCTAGTCCTACAATACGAGTATAATCATATCAAAAACCTTCCAATATGATCTATTACTGTAATAATGGGTTTGCTGAAGGATACATGAAAAATACGTGACTGAACACAAACAAGCAGCTATTAAAAATTTGTCAACTCACACACGTTCTAAGCGATTGACTGAATATGATAAGTGATAAAATAATCTAAACATACCTACTTTGATGGTTCTCTTTTTATATCTATTTGGTGGTAAACTGACCTAACTGCTTTTGGATTATATTGCTACCAAAGCAAACTACAATATCTTTTTGCATGGTTTTTGACAATACCTATAGATGCTCTGACGACGATGCATCAGCTAAGCAATTTATCATCAAATGGAAACTATGTAACGTGTAAATTTCACTTACCGGCTCAGTAAATGGCCGCTGTAGTACAATCGGTTAACTCCTGTGACGTCAGCTATACTAGACCGTATATTCTAAGAGTCATGGTTGTTCAGTGTCAGATCCGCTTCTATTTCGAGGTTGCTCTGTGAGACAACGGTACGCAGGAAAGGAAGAGAAAATGGCGATTACTTCTGGTCAATCGTTCAAGTGAGAAGTGCGTCGCTAGGTTATTTTTCAACAGGGAGGTTGTATTTGGAACCAAATTCTGGGAATATTCTTCCGTTGAAAACAAAAACATCGGTTACTAATTTGTATTGGAATAATTGGATTTATTGGAGTAATTAATGTACCTTAGGGGATCTAAATCTAATTTTGACGTGGCTGGTTGTGAACGGACGTAAAGTTGTCTTATTGGAAGGAAAAACCCTATCGTGATAGAGGTAACTATCTTTGTAATCCTATTTGATTTATTCACTGACTTCAGGAATTAAATTGCCTTCATAGGTAGTAGCTGACAGGACTTAGGCTAATCCTTATTTGTTAACAATTGTAAATTTTGTTCATGTCTGTCTTCTGACGACAATAGAACAATAGAGGTTTGAACAAATCGTGATTTCAGAGTTCTCCTTCTTCCTCTTTTCTTTTATCTATGTTGAGGAAAATTCAACAAGAAGTGTATTGAGGATTGCTTGAATCTACTGTGGAAAGATTACTTAGGAGTCGCTGATTTATTTTTGCTGTACAATCGTGGAAACGGTATTACAATTGTGGCAGGGACTTTTACATGAAGTAGAAGTAATTAATCATCACCAAGCAAGTACAACATCCAACTCATCAGGTCAGGATATCGATTTTGGTTTATGTAACAATTTTAATAATCATTGAGTATTGTATATTGTGTAAGTTCAACTGTTCACTGTTTTAATGATTTAAGTAATTAACTTCATCCATATTTTCTAATCATTCGCTTCATATCTCATTAATATAGGTTCTGTCATAAATTATATCAATATTAGTATTTCAAAGTAAATTTCAATCATTCTGGGTACAGGTCTTTTATTTTCTTTTCTTTCAGGGTAATTTAACCTGGGGACTTGAGTATTTGCATCCCCTAGTTATATACATAATTCATTGGTTGGTTAAAATACTCTGGCGCCCGAATTTTTAACATCTGAAATATAACCTACGACCATCTTCACTGTAGCTGTCGGCAATCAAGTGATAAAATAGAGCTTTTAGTTTATCCTTTAGTAAGAGTAAATTGTAACACTTACAACTAAGTTAAGCTCTTATAATTTGATGATAAGTCAAAATCGGAACAAATGCCACTTGGGCACTTTTGCTTTCAACCCCTTCAATTGTAATCTCGTTAACCCTATCGTTTATTTCATTTTTAAATTCGAAATGATTTGTTTACTACTCCATACTATTGTATCAGTTGCATGATGGCATTTCGGTGTTGAAACTATAGTAACGTTTTCATATTATTATCAAAAGCGGTATAAAATAGTTCGTGTTATGATGATCATAATAACAATCATTATGGTACTAGACTACTAGCAATGAATATTATCAGACGAGGCTGATAATACGGCGTGTACCATAATGGTCGTTTATGATCCAAAACACTTACATAGAAAATTCCTCCATCTGGCCTGAATTTCAAACGAATTCCAATTGTATTTCGAACCTCTCCGATAGTAATTACTTCCAACTTATATTCAAGTAGGCACTGTTGCTATGACGCGTGCAACTTACTGAGATACTGCTCATGGATTGATTATATTATCACATAAGAATTTTTTGCAGCCAGATTTCGAAGAACTGGAAGAAAATGGAATTTCTGCTCTTCTTCCGGAAATATCTGAAAAAAGTTATGGCCGGTGCGAAGATGAGTGTAATCAGAAGAACGTTAAGAATATCACACATGAAAAAGTATTGATATCCTATCTTAAGGAATCTTCAACTTTATAATCGATGATACCGAGTATGTCGGTTAGAAAAAATATTGATATAAGAAAATATATTCGATTAATTGCTTTTTTGAAATGTATATCAGTCGAAAAAATCTAGAATACTGACTTAAGAAAATATCACAAAGTATTTGCTGGAGGAGGACAAAAGATGTTTGTAGAAGGGAAAAATTAGGGAGGATAGAAGTTGTTCATGGCAAAAATATGGTATTCAGAATTGTTATACTAAATTTATTCAAAAATATGTAGCATTGCGGCCCAGCAATATGCAACAATCGCGTTTCTTTTATCATTCAGAAATATAGAATGTAGCAAGAAGCCAGAAGGTATTCATACTTTAGAAAAAATACCTAAGAATATTGCTGATTTTATAAAATTGCCTCATTCCGAAGAATGCAAAGGCCATTGTCTTAGAAGATCTTCGTCTTCTCTACTAGCAGATTTTGGTGTAGATTTTCTCACTGTCAAACGCCATAGTGGCAGGAAAAGTAATAGTGTTGCGGAAGGATATATTGAAACTTCTTAAGAAAATAAGAACAAGATATCTGTCTGCAGTTATTCTTGGCAAAAATTCATCAGCGATATACTTACCATGTGTTTGTTCACCGCAAGAAACTGAAAATGTCCAAGTAAACAATCAAACTAATACAACCATTTCGACACCTATGAACAATATCACGTTACTAGATTGTAAAAATTGTGTTATAAATTATAGTAGTTAAGTTATGTTATTTGTTTCAAATAAATATTTATTACTTTGCCTAATTTTATGTTTGTAATCATCATTTTATTTCATTATAATGAAATCACTAGAGTATGAGTCCGAAAAAGTATGTCATTTTAACACTGAAATACACAAAGCAATTTTTCGTTCATAATAAGGTTCACATCACAATATCAAAAATTATATGAATTAATAATATCGACTTCAATCTGCAGGTAAATTTTCTATATATTTATCAAAATATTTCAGGTGTTGGATCAACTTTATAGAATGATCGGTCGATTGAACTCTCCAAATAGATTAAGTCTTTCGTAACAGGAATGAATTTTCTGAAAAATATTGCCTTTTGTCGTTCATTCACTTTTCGTCATATATCGAGTGAATTTAATACCAAAATGTATTTTCTTTTGGTGTCTAGTATTGAAAACAAATGAAATAATCATCAAAAGTTTGAAATAAATGTGACTATGTTTCGCTTACAGCATAGTTTCTTCAAAAAGATATTAGAAAGTGAATACCTTCTCCGCTAACTGAATATATTCACCATCAGCGGCCTACACATACCTATACTTTTGTAATTTCAAATATTCGAACCTATATCCATCCAACCTCACCAGATTTTATTGAATTGTGATTCACATAATTTCCTCCATGTATATTTTACATATCAGTTCTTTTATTCCAGGAAAATTCCTTCGGATACAGTATACCTTGAAACAAAATTCTGTTGAATTAATGATGCGAAATGTCAACTCCATTACAATTCATAAAGTTTAATTTGGTAGAAAAATTTCCGGTTTTTTACTCTCAGTAATTTGAGAATAACTCGCGTATTATTAACTTCGAATAACACCAAAGCGTTAATGTAAATAGGGTATAATTCATTTGTTTGAATAAAGGGTTGTTAAAATCCTTTTGATGTGGCATAGACGGAATGGAAGTAAAAGATGGTGGTGATTTATCTTTTAACGAGTTTAAATATAGATATTGATTTAAAGCACCTGGTGTGTTATTTTCCAACATATCATTAGGCTTGTAGTCATCTTCTCAATAACACTATGAAAACACGTTTAATTATAGCATATCCCATTATTATAGGTACTCTTCACTACATATTGCCGACGTAGTATGATTAATTTTACTCGAACGTTGAAGATGATCGTAGAGGCAGTTAATCGACTTTTCCCGATTTGGCTGAAATTTCATTTAAACTGGACATCTGTTCATCAAACTTTCATGTAATGAGTCGGGTTACTCCACACAAGATAACATACCTTCTTATACTATCGAAATAATTGGATCTAAAGTTTTCATATCAAATGAAAAATCAGGTACAAGATAAACACACATTTATCAGTGATACATTCTTATAACTAGAGATATTAACCAAGAATCAAATTTTGTTTTGGTTTGTAATGTCATTTCCAATTATGTGGTCCAGGCCTTCTAATCCAAAGATTTCTCCTGAGTAAGACTCTGACCCTGCATGCTCCGGAACTAGATCTTTATCTTCTTTGGAGGTTGCATAGATTCAGCAAATCTATTCACTAAAATTTGCCCTACAACTAGTATACTTGAACATCCGACTTTTACGTCCAAGCCACCCGTCATCTCTGATGAATTTGAAGTTCCATAGTTGTGATAAACAGTGCTCTCCATTTCTACTTCCACAAAATACATAAGCATGAAGGAATAATTAACAATTCACTTGGACTGTTATTTTTCGAATAACCAAGCTAACCATTTCCATACCATGGATGTCTTTCTTTCTAGAAAAGGAAACTAGCATACAGAATAATGGCAAAATATCTAAAAAAGCTGTGATCGGTTAATCACGTGACTTCCATCACTTTTGTTAGCAAACAGTTTTCGGGCTTTATAACAGGTCAAATGTAAATGATTAATGATTGTAGGAATATAAGATGTATTAGAAATAATTTGCAGACCGCTAATGAAGTAGGTAAATCATAGTTCATGTTACTTCGACATTTTATTCAAATGGTTTACATAGTGTATTTCAAACCGGGTGTTGTATACTGACACCTACTGTCAGGTTGGCAGTATAAAAATATAACCTGTTTCATACTGACACTTGCTATAACATGAACTTTCCAAATTCGCCACCGAGTGAGCGCACTTTTTTTTGGCCCGGGTACAAAACTTCGCTTACGCTATATACTACCTATAGTGAGGGAAGTAAAAATATCGAAATGTGCGTTGTTACCACGGTCGTACATACAGGTCTGGGGACTCGAGGCTGTTTCCTATGTGAGAAGTGGGTCCGCTAAGCGTCGACTGTCGCGTAGTACCAAAAAGGATGGCGTAGTAGTCGAAATTCTCTGACAACTGTCATACTTGACTTGTAAACAAAAGGAATACCTGCGTTTTTGGAAACAAATTACGTAATCGTGCATTGTGCCGAAATGCAAAACGGGGTACAAAACTGTAAATCATGAAACTTCTGTTTTTAAAATGGCGAAAGATGCGGAAATGCGAGAAAAGTGGATGCTTGCGATTCCGGATAGAAATCGTTTTAACGAGGTCTTTTATGTGTGTGAAAAAGGGGAAGTTATTTTTAAGGTGAGTAATACATTTTGACAAGAGTAACAGTTCTATTCCCTCTCAAATCAGAATACTTAGTAACACTGCTTGCGATTCCGGAAAGAAAACGTTTTACCACTCCGATCCAAGCGCTAGCTAGTGGCTGAGCGAGGGACTACGAGTTTGACGACGCGTAAGAGACCCATGTCAAACATACGAGTCCTCAGACCTGTATGTACGACAGTGGTTGTTACATTTTGAAAATAGTTGACAATCGACAATTAGGTATGGTGTGGTATCACTTATCTGACTACATGATATACAAGGTGTTTATTAAGTACTTGTACAAATTTTGAAATTGAATCTTTGACTAATTTTGAAAGAAAAAGTTCCAATGAATATGAGTCCGCAACGGCTTGGTTCTTGAGATATAGGGGGTCCAAAAAAAGGTTTAATTCAATTTTTTTGATTATATTTTTGTTCAATAAAATGGCAGTTCCACGGAATTCAGGATATTGAGAGTATTAATGAAAAGAAACTCAAATATTTAATTAGTTTTTTGTTGAAACTTAAAGGGCGCTACATACATTGTTGTACCTGAATTAGAATAATCATAACTCATTTTGTAGCACTGTGTGTCATTTTTGACTGAACAGACTTATTTTCCATTCAGGTTTGAATTTAGACCTGCGTTGGTAAGTTGAATTTGTGAAAATAATTGATAAAATGTGTCTTTTATTGATTGTATTGTGATGTGACTAACTTAGATCATTCAAAAAACTGATACTGAACTACTTCTACAAAAAAGTTAATAATATTTACAATAATTGCTGAAAATGACCACCGCCTACTGCAACGCGTGCATCAATTCGCCTTAACATCGATTGACGAACTCTTTCGAATATACCTTATGTGTAATTAATGATGGCACACGATTCAAATATCCTGTTTCTTAGATCTTGTTAATTTTGGACTGCAATTTAGTTTGGTTGTGTGCCGATTTCTGAATGAGAATTACCCTAACAGTTGGATAGGAAGAGCGGGACCGCAAGCTTGATCTCCCAGATCACCTGATTTGAATCCTTTTGATTACTTGACGTCAGTAGTTTAGAAAATATCAGTCCAAAATGATCAAGATACAAGAAACAGGATATTCGAATCGTGTGCCATCATTAATCAGACATAAGGTATATTCGAAAGAGTTCGTCAATCGATGTTAAGGCGAATTGATGCATGCGTTGCAGTTTAGACGGTGGTCATTTTCAGCAAATATTATAAATATTATCAACTTATTTGTAGAAGTAGTTTAGTCTTAATGTTGTAAATGATCTAAGTTAGTCACATCACAATACAAACAATAAAATATACGTTTTATCACTTATTTTTTGAAGCTGAACTTACAAAATTTCAACGCAGTGTCAACTCTAAACACATTTTTTATCCAAAACGGCTGCTCCTAGCGACAAATACAATGTATTTGTATGTAAAAGTAAATGGAGAATAAGTCTGTTTAGTCAAGAATTACATACAGTGTGACAAAAAAAGTTGTGTTCATTTCAATCCACTTTATGTGGCGCCCTCTAGCAACAAACAAAGAACTAAATGAATATTTGAGTTTCTCATCATTAATACTTCCAGTATCCCGAATTTCGTCAAATTGCCATACTATTGAACAAAAGTATAATCAAAAAATTAGATAATTTTTTTTTCTTGGACGCCTGTATCTCAAGAACCAAGCCGTTGCGGATCCATGTTCATATGAACTTTTGTCTCAAAATCAGTCAAAGATTTATTTTTCGAAGTTTGTACCAGTACTTTATAAACAGCCTGTGTATTAAATAACATCCAATTGATTTCAAATGAGGTTGCATTCCACCTTCATTTCAACTGCTTCCAAGTCTCAAATATCGTGCTAGTGGAAACATGCAAACGTCGTTTCTGATTTTATTGGAGGTTCACCATCCCATTTCCATAGATGAATTAATAAGATGTCATATGCTTTTGCAGCTTTGAAGAATCGCTATATAATTACTCGAGGGATATTGTCCGAAGCTGGAACTCAAAGGGTAGTGTTATGTGGTCATTCATATTGTAACATGGAAACATTAATTCAAACCTCTCACTCGATACAACAAGTATCTCCAGATTATCATTGAGTTTCAGTTTCGTATATAATATTTGAAGGATACAAATGATACAATGAACATTTGAAGCTGGAATATAATCATTCGAAGTGATCCAGCAACTTGCTTTGCAGAATTGTGCTTTTTATCACCACCTGAAAGCATATCATAAAATTTCACCTATATGCGATACATATTCAGAAAATGATGAAATTATAACTACATAAACGGTCAGCATTAGTTGGAAAAAATTTTAACCTCGCACAATTCCCGTCCATTTTCTTGTGTATACAGCATCTCTCAAATGAACCCAAAATCAATCTTATATCATTGTTATCATTTTTCAGACAGTCCTGCGAGTCAAATGTAGATGATTATAGAAACAGTGAATATATTGGAAATGATTTAGAAAGCGCTGATGAAAGACGTTAACTTGTATTCTACGTTACACTGAAATTTCATCCAAATTATAATTTGGTAATGATAACGCTGTCAGATTGACTTTCGCGAATATTCACACTATAATACCTTCTTTTATGCTAACAATTGTCACATAAACTACCAGAATGTACCATAGATTGAACATTCTAGGATTCTTGAACATAATAAAGACATAACATAGAGCGTGAAGTCACATCGATGGCGTCACTTATACAATCTTATAATGAGTATTTCGAACCCTTCTGCAGGTTGAACATATACGTATAACATATATTTATACCCAAAAAACACGGTTGTCTTTACGGTTCATAGAAATAAATAATACCGTTCGGATAAATGAAGATGGATAACCGAAATATCACTCAAATGGGCCTACCGCGCCCAAAAACAATATATCTTATTTTCACCCTTTAAAACGATCTGCATAATTTGAAATCTATATGAAAAATTACATCACCGAAAGCATCACTTTGGTCAGGTCAGTCCCATTTTTTTTGACAAATTAAACTTTCAAAAGTGTAGTAGATCATTGATAAACATAATGGGATTTGATGCTTCGCCATAGTTCAATCGTTCTGAATTGGATAGTGTATGCATGAGTATTACTATGGTTTGCAATTACTCCGACAGTACTCATTCAATGACAGAATCCTGATTCTTCATTTTTCAACATTTCTGGGTAATTATAAGTTTCAAGTTCCTTTGCCTAATAGGCATAACGGTTGAACTCATGAATGTGCGGGCATCATTTGTCTGTGACGGGGCATCGAATCGCATTATGTTTATCATTAATGATCTACTATCCTTTCAGAGGCTTTTATTCACAAAAATAAGACTCCGATGGGACCAAAGTGGTGCAATTGTCCAACATACTGGAATAGACACTCAGGGTTGTGGGTTCGAATCCCACCTCATGTTTGATATTTTCGTATTTATCTTGATAATTCTATGTGAATTAGTTATTCCCATAATATGAAAAATTTAATTGGGAAAGGAACTTTAAACTCATTATTACAACGAAGTAACTTTTCACGATGTGTGTGTGTTTTCCGGTTAACTTATTGGTTACAGTATTTTGAAAACCAATTAAATATAATATAATTAGTATAGTTCAAATCAGTGTTGGAATATTTATATTCTCAACTACTGGTTATATTTCATTCCGATATTCTGGCCTCATGTATTCGCCGTTCGAAATATTTATGCGAACTAATTCAATTATATATTATATTATAGCCATATTAAACTTGTATCATTACTTATGTCAGGATGTGAAATCAACGTATACTGGTAGATATATTCTGTGGCAAACTGGATCAAGGCGGTAATACCGGGATATCAAAAACTACCTTGGTCAAGGGTGGTTGTGGAATTTAAAACGTGTGTCTTTACTTGTGTCAAATTAATTATTTTGAAGTTTCTAAAAGTGCGAAATTTCGCAATTTTATACGAATGTTATAACACTCAGAAGTCTCTAGCGCTTCAGACTCCGGGATTTTCACTTGGCCTATCGAAATAAGAAGGTTCGAATTGTATAAAAACACAATTGCATGAACGCCAGACGTCCTATGTCATTAGTTACGAACGTAATCATTTTGACATATGCCTCGAGGAGCTCGCTGCGCATCAGTTAGAGTTAATACATTTTACCTCGATCTTGTTAATTTGGGGCCGTTCCGTGCCCCGTGCGTCCGGTGCCAGTTGTAATAAAATGTTTTCTGCTATGGGCCGCTAGCTTTTACCCGCTTCGTGTATATTTTAGTCGCAAGAAAATTCCCTTTGGTACATCTCACGTTAGACGAGCGTAGCTGAGACCTGAGAGTACCTGCTTCTATTTTAATCAAATTTTCCTGTTTAAACGGAATTTTTGGAAAAAAGAAGGGCCGTTGGGTGCGTATCGCGACTGAATCTAACTACATGGAGTGAAAACGGTACGCAAAAAGAAGTTCTATGTTCCTAACTTTTGCACTTTTCCAACTCGCGAGCTTCGGGCTTCTCACGTGAACGTCATTCAATTTATCGAAAATTAACTATTTTAAAACAGTTTTCGACCCGGTTTGTGGCTATCCCGACCTTTTTAAAGGTTCAAAGTTAACATTTCGACAATTTTTATTACCATAATAATTCACAGTTCATTATTGTTTCATAAACTGAAATTTTTAGGTTATTGATGATGTCAGCGGGACAGTAACATAATTATTTCAAAAGTAGAGAAAGACACACGTTTTAGATTCCACAACCATCCTTGACCAAGTTAGTTTTTGATATCCCGGTAGTATCTTCATTATGAAAAGATCCAAAAGCTTCGTGTCTTCCTAGGTTCACTGTTTCTATGTCATGAAGTAGCAGGTCTGTATCAACAGGATGTCGTTCCTTGAGAATGAAATGAAAAATGATAAATTGAGTTCTGGGACAATATTGATCGATGTTTCATTGTTGTCATGACCATCCAAGTGAAAGTTTGAGAGTACCCACCATGTAATCCTGTAGCAGCAATCCCATGTGGCATGAATAACCACCGAAATACTTTGTCTACAGATATATTCATAATTGCTCAGTTATGTATTTTCAATTGTATCTGAATACCGTCTGACGGTAGTGGAGTTTCTAACGAAAGCTACAAATAAAAGTGATATCTTTTAATTTTCCAATATAGTTGGAGGTAAACTGCTTCTTCATCGAGATCTCCATGGTGTGGTATTAATCGTATTGCTGATCAAGATGAGGCTCAACCTGCTCAAGATTATAGTCAAGATTTTTCGAATTTGTGAATTCATTCAAAACCTAATTAACACATCTACAGATATCCACCTCTACTTTATTGAGAACTCAAATACTACTATATTAATATCACTCTAATTTATGAGAATTATTTGAATCGTCTATTTCATAGGAGGAATGAGTATTATAGAAAAAGTTATCTGCTTATGTTTAACTTGTTTTAGAAAGTCTAAGACATGTTCATTGAGACTAGTAGAAAATTAGCGTCCTCTCTGTCCTATAGAAAGAGAATCGAATTTTATTAGACAACACAGCTTATAAGCTGCAGATTTTCGATTATCTTCGTTTTGTCTTTATTAATGATTAAATATGTCCTTATTTAGAATTGGGCTTTAAAGCTTAATTTGAATTACGGAGTTTCAAAAGTTTTTTTCGTAATTTTTCTATAATAAAATGGACTTACAAATCTCTCCTCATCTTGAATTTCAAGTTTCGAGTATATGCAGAAGTGAATGATATTTTGTTGTTTTCGGTTGATCAATTTAATTTACAACCAAGAATAAGCATAATAATTATATCGCAGTAAGTAATATTTACTCAGATCAAATAATAACTCAATCACTCAAAGTGATGAAAGTCACAAATGCAAGTGATATTTACATAGTAGTTTAATTTTACAATATGGATACAATTTCCCATCACGTGAGACAATATAATTTTTAATGTAGCTATTTCTTTATTTGATCGTATCAATTCAATCTTCCAAATTGAATGCAAGATAAGATCGGCCTAATTGAATTATTTACCTATATTGAATTAATCAACTTGAAAAATTCCGAATGTTTTATTTAGTTTGATAAAACAATGAAATATCGATTAGTTCTCGAACATGTACCTACTTGAATATTTGAATAGCACATTCAGAAATTTTCTATGAATAAAACTTTGTGATAGTTTAATAACATACTGAGAATTGAGAATAATAATTATTTTGTTTTTACTAAGGTGGTGGTAATGGTGGGTTGAGCATCGAAACAGCAGTCACAGTATAATTATTATTGTTGCAATGGAGTGTTAGTGTACCTAAGCGAAGAAAAATTATTATTGTCATCAAGTACTTGGCCAACTTCTTTCAAAATTGCTTCAATAATTCCTGTATTACAAAAAGATAATTACCGAGCGATTTCCCTCATCTCCAACATTTCTAAGGATTGTGAAAGGGTGGTGCAAAATGGAATGTTGAATTATTTCCTACAAAGCAAGTTACTATTCGAAAAAACATTCTGGTTTTATGAAGAATATGTCAACTAACGATGCTTTCGTTCACATAACTATTAGGGGAAACTGTCCTAAAATGGCATATTTCGGTTGAACGGCATAGAGCTTGTTTTGAAATATCCGCTCAAACTAGAAACCGTATTTGCTTATAGGAAGGTTGGTGACAATGCTGCCTGTTTTCTTTGTAGCACAAACTCGCGTAGATGGCATTATAGAAGAGTTATTTACAGAGTGTTTGTATTGAAAATAGTTTTTCACGTGACACTTAAGGTGCTTGTAATTTTATTACAAAAAAGTTATTTAGAGATCTGAGATATAGTAAGTATACGCTTATGATTATATATCTGTTCATCAATTATTATCATCATCATTCAATTTAAATCGAAGCGTGCTATTTGGAGTTGGATTATTCCAAAATCGCGCGAAGAGGTTGAATGGCATATAAATATGTAGGGTAAAATGACATTAGAACATAAAGGTATGCCCTTTTAGACATATTACATATCACTCAAGAGGAAACATAATATAAGTGTTTTTACTCAGCATCAAATAGGCAGTTTGAATATTCAATCTTTTCAAAAATGATTGGTTATCATACTAGATAAACTGACAGGCAAAATTGTAAAGAGAATGCAATGAAGAATGCTATTCAAACAGCTAAGAATAAATATAAAAATTCTCGGGAAATAGGTCACAATAACACTCTGTTTTAAATTTTCGTCTTTACGTACGTTTCGGTCTCACGACCTTCATCAGAAGACTTATTATGTAAAAAGGGGTTAATTAAAACTAATTAGCACAAGCGTCCATATCGCACAATTTTCAATCAAAAAATCCACGCCGTCGAAACGAACAGAACCACGAATAATCGAAAATTGTATCGTTAATATTAAAGTATAATTTTTTGTAACAAGAATCCACTGTTCAGTAAAATTCTCATAATATACAAACGCATATTGCTATGGTCTCAAAGCAACTAAAGTTCGAAGCTATTTGTTGATATTTACTCGAAACCAGATGTAGATTTATGACGTACTTGAAGAGGTTTTAGACCTGCATTGGAATTTATTTTAAGCGTTCTTCCTAAAATATACTTTTAACATTATAAAGACGCATGTAGGGATTTGCAAGAGTTTTAATTAATCAAGTTAGTATAAATCTGACTCAATCCCTCAATATCATTCCTATGGTTCACAGAACTGGAATCCCGTTTTATGTGAATCATCTCCAGGATAGATCTTTTATAATAATTGGTTTCTTTAGTTAAAATATTAACATTTTTGTAATCAAACTGATGGTTATAATCAAAGCAGTAATATAATAAGATTCTTGACCCAGTATGAATTATATAAAAAATTCTCGGGAATTAGGTCACATTAACACTCTGTTATAAATGTTCGTCTTTACGTACGTTTCGGTCTCACGACCTTCATCAGAAGACTTATTTTGTTAAAAAGGGGTTAACTAAAACTAATTAGCACAAGCGTCCATATCGCACAATCTTCAATCAAAAAGCTCACGCCGTCGAAACGAACAGAACCACGAATAATCGAAAATTGTATCGTTAATATTAAAGTATAGATTTTTTTGTAACAAGAAACCACTGTTAAGTAATATTCTCATAATGTACAAACGCATATTGCTATGGTCTCAAAGCAACTGAAGTTCTAAGCTATTTGTTTGTAATAACACGACCCAGATGTAGATTTATGACATACTTGAAAAGGTTTTAGACCTGCATTGGAATTTAGTTTACTTTAAGCGTTCTTCCTAAAATATACTTTTAACATTATAAAGACGTATGTAGGAATTTGCAAGAGTTTTAATTAATCAAGTTAGTATAAATCTGACTCAATCCTTGAATATCATTCCTATGATTTACAGAATTTGAATCCCTTTTTATGTGAATCATCTCCAGGATAGATCTTTTATAATAATTGGTTTCTTTAGTTAAAATATTAACATTTTTGTAATCAAATTGATGGTTATAATCAAAACAGTGCTTAGCAAGGGCGGTGGAATTTTCTAAGTTATTATTTCTTGTGCTATAAAAAAAAATGTAATGTAAAAAGAATGTACGGCCATAAGTATAGCACAAGAAATAATAACTTAGAAAATTCCACCGCCCTTGCTAAGCACTGTTTTGATTATAACCATCAATTTGATTACAAAAATGTTAATATTTTAACTGAAGAAACCAATTATTATAAAAGATCTATCCTGGAGATGATTCACATAAAAAGGGATTCAAATTCTGTAAATCATAGGAATGATATTCAAGGATTGAGTCAGATTTATACTAACTTGATTAATTAAAACTCTTTCAAATTCCTACATACGTCTTTATAATGTTAAAAGTATATTTTAGGAAGAACGCTTAAAGTAAACTAAATTCCAATGCAGGTCTAAAACCTTTTCAAGTACGTCATAAATCTACATCTGGGTCGTGTTATTACAAACAAATAGCTTAGAACTTCAGTTGCTTTGAGACCATAGCAATATGCGTTTGTACATTATGAGAATATTACTTAACAGTGGTTTCTTGTTACAAAAAAATCTATACTTTAATATTAACGATACAATTTTCGATTATTCGTGGTTCTGTTCGTTTCGACGGCGTGAGCTTTTTGATTGAAGATTGTGCGATATGGACGCTTGTGCTAATTAGTTTTAGGTAACCCCTTTTTAACAAAATAAGTCTTCTGATGAAGGTCCTGAGACCGAAACGTACGTAAAGACGAACATTTATAACAGAGTGTTAATGTGACCTAATTCCCGAGAATTTTTTATATAAATCAAAGCAGTGTTTAGCAAGGACGGTGGAATTTTCTAAGTTATTATTTCTTGTGCTATACTTATGGCCGTACATTCTTTTTTGTAAATATTGTTTAGAGATTTCAGTATAAGTTCCATCACAATCTAAACAATTCAATTTATATACTGTGTGGGTTTGTTTATCTTTAGGTATTACAGGTTTTAGATTTGAGAAATATTTCCCAACACAGTTAGTAGGTTTATGCACAACATTTATATCGTACTTTTTCAAACATTTCTTCTGAGGTCTCCGGAATGTATGGTAAAGTTATATAATTATCTGTATTAAGTATTGTTATTTTTATATGAAGAACCATTATAGATTTTGTTTATTCTCTCTTTAATGATAGGATTGAAGAACGTTTCTGGGTAGCCATTCATTTCTAGTGTATTACGAACAATTTTTGAATTTTTGGGACGGTCTTCTGCGTGGGACAATTTCACCGCGCGGTCTGTAAGGCTGTTAATGACACTTTTTTTTATAACAAGCTGGTGCAACGGAATTGAAATGAAGATAACGTTGAGACCAAACTTCTTTAGTGAACCAAGAAGTTTTTATTTTTCCCTCTGCATCATGCCTAATGTTCATATCTAGGAAATTTATGTTTTTGTTTATTTCTATCTCAAAAGGGAATTGAAGTTTACAGTGGAAATTGTTGAATTTATTAATCACATATCGTTGGGAACACACATAAAGCAATCATCTACATATCGTTTAAGAATACAGGCTGAAAATCTAATGAATTTATAACGGATTCCTCTAGGCATTCCATAACGAGGTTAGCAATGGTAGCTGAAATAGGAGATCCCATTGCTGTGCCGAAAATTTGTCCAAAATATTGCACACCGTACTGAAAATAAGTGCGTTCTAAACAAAACTTTACCGCATTTATAAAATCCGATTGATCAAGAGGAGTGTGGTTTTTAATCTCTGCCCAACGTTTTTTGATGCAATTCAATGCCAAAACGACAGGTATATTTGTAAATAAAGAAAATTAGTTGATGGTTTACTGGTACGGATTGATTTTTTATAAATTCATTAAAATGCCATGAGTCTTTCACATAAAATTAATTTTTTCCTATTATATTATTGATAGATTTTGATAGAAATTTTGATAAATTGTAAGTAGGAGCTCCAATATCACTAACAATGGGTCTTAGGGGAATATCATTTTTATGTAGTTTCGAAAGCCCATAGATATAAGGTGCTAGCCCATTATGGCAAATTTATTTTTTAATTCAATAGGGATTATCTTATCTTTATGCCATTTATTTATCAATTTATTCATGTTATTTTGAACTGATAAAGTAGGGTCAGATTTTAATTTCTTATAAGTTGTTTCATCATTTAAAAGGTTTCCAATTTTGTTTTCATAGTCATTTCTATGCATTATGACGGTATTATTACATTTATCCTCGTTCAAAACTAAAATGTTCGTTTTGTGAAGAAGCATTTCCCAGATAAAAAGCAGGAGAGGAATGGATGAAATATGTAAAGAATGGGCACACGTTCTTTGTGTTGGAGTTAGCTTAACTTTACATTTGTGATGCTTGTCTGTATTAACAGCAAATTCCGTTTTGCCCTGCATTATTTAGATCTCATATATATTTCTTATTGTTAATGTTTAGTTATTTTTGTAATAAATGTTTTTGTACCTTTCATGAAACTCTATGGGAAAAATTATTTCGTTGATATTTTGAGAACTTATTCAATTTTTTAACATGCCGTTTTACACCGATGTCTCGTTTCATATCTTATCAGTACCGATTACATAGGGTATATATGCTATTGCAAAAGTTACCTTTAAAATTTGTTATTTCATTGAAAAATTATAGCCATATCAAATCGTGGTATGCCATTTCAGGCCAGTTTCTCCTACATATACGAGCAAATTAATGAAAATGATGAAGTTCCATCGGTTTTCTTATATTTTTTAGAGAAAGCTGATACATTTAGCCATAGCATATTGTAATGAAATGAAGAGATTATTCCAATAGATTCCATATATTCACTAATTCTATAATTTGCTCTAATTTCTTCAATAGGATACCGGGACCTAGGTACGCCAACGATATAGTGAATAGAAATGTTATGATTATGATAAGAAATACACAACATAAACATTAGGTCAGCAAGGTGAGAAGTCAGTGCCAACCCTCGTAAGAAGACAAGACCCCACCTTAATGTTTTGGATATAGTTAACGAAAGTAATTAGGATAAGTTAGTATAACGTAGTATAATAGGATATAATGTAGAATAATGATGTATTGAGACTGTGACGAATATTATTAATTCAAAAAGAAAATAAACCAGAATAAAACATTCCATGTTGAGAAAAAGAATATCAAAAGAGAGAATATGCAGCTATACTGTGTAAATCTACGATTATTAATAGTGCTAGTTATCTAGATGTATAAGTGTTAAAATAAATCATAACCAATCATCGAGTTATTCCTACACTACTTCATAGCTACGGATCCAAAGAACCTGGACACCACATTGCGATCTCTGCCAAACCGTACTAAGGATCTAAACACCACAATATTGCCCAAAAAATTGTATTGCTATGAAACTTGAGGCAGAGTTCACAAGTTAATAAGTAGTTACTTCGACTATAGAATACAAAGTGTAGCTTTCAAGTTGAATGCTCTGGTTGCATTTATTTTCAGGAAAAAAACTTACTCGGATATTACGATCCCATAGGATTCGTTCAGTCCTAGATCACATAAATTGGCTGCCTTTCTTTCAATGATACATAGGATTTTTTCAATTCCATTGTCATAATCAAATTTTCAACAGGAAATAAATACAAATGCACACATCGCAGTCTAAAATGGTTATTCATAACAAGAATAACTTCAATACATACCCTTCAATTGAAATTTAAGAATAAAACAATTTCTGAGTCTTCTGGAAAAATCAAATCAAGCCCAATTTCAAGTAAGAACATGATTCATTCAAGATAAAGACAATTGATAGATCTGGAGTTTATAAGCCATCATGTCATGCGATTCCTTCTAAATAGGTCAAACAGGAGACTCATTTCGTAAGGTATCGGAGGATTGAATGAATTAACAGGTATCAATTTCCATTTACCTATTTTGAAATATCTTCTTTCTAATCTTGAAAATTGTCGCTAGAAATGATTTTCTTTAGTAAAGAAAATATTTATTATATTCTATATATTCTATAATTTCCAATTAACCCTAAATGTTCTAGGGAGGCATGTCGAAGATTCAGCCATTGAATTGAACAAAACTCTAGAGAACGCTAAATTTACTTCACATGGTTCAATGAACCATTTCGGTGGAGGAAGAAAATGGAATGGAAAATTAAAACGGGACTGAATTTCAGATTATATATTTTTCCGAGCAAAATATTTCCGAATGAATACATATTTATTTAAATTTTGTATTATATAGAAAAACCAGTGAAAACGGCAAATTTTTTTAAGGGACTCCTAATGAGACCCTCGATCATGTTTTCATTGTTCTTGGCACGAAAAGCCTCGCGATAACTCTGCGTGTACTGGATCCATTGTTCATCATATATGTGTACCCAATAGTAGCCGCCATCACTGAATACACTAAATAAACATTCAGCATCAGCATCACACGAGTACCCCTTCCCATTTCTGACAGCTTGAACAGCTGACAAAATTGCATTTTGCATTTTTATCCTACTTCTGATTCGGTTGCGGTTACATCTACAAAAAATTATAATTGTAGTGAATTATTGATTATTCCTTATCAATAGCACTTACACATCGTCAGTCAGAAAAAAAAAAGTTTCTCGTGACTATTATTATTAATAAACAATGAAAAACCATTTTCAATCAACAAATGGAATCTCTTCTACAACAAAAAGAATATCTCGGGCTCTTTCAATCGAAAGTTTCTGAAATTTGGTATCAGAGGTTGCCTTGGTCCGCTGAACCCGAATCTGAAGTCGGAAAATGGAAAATCCGGAGAATTTTGACAAGTTTTAGCAACAAACAAATTTTTTCGGGCTTGAGTGATATTGAAATAATAAGATGCCGGGATGTGTCTCGGTTCAATTGTGAAAATTGTACAAAGAAAGGAAAACTGCGTCGTTTTTCTTTCATATTCCTATCTCGGTCCTCGTCCAACGTCTCTAATTATGTTTTCGTGGTCGCTGAGTATTATTTTATGATCGTAAAATCAAAACCGGCGATGGGTTTCCGGTGAACTCCGGAAAATGAAAATTTATCATTTCTACACGGCAAACTTTGATTAATTTGTTTTTCGAGTATGATATAAATGTTGCGCAATATTTCTCAAATCTAAAACCTTCAATACCTGAAGATAAACAAACACAAACATTACACCAATTGAATTGTTTAGATTGCTATGGGACTTATACTGGAATCTCTTGACAATATTTGAGTATTGTACAAGAAACCAAAACTCCCACCGCCCTTGCTAAGCACTGCTTTGATTATAATCATCAATTCGATTACAAAAATGTTAATATTTCAATTAAGGAAACCAATTATTATGAAAGATCTATTCTGGAGATGATTCACATAAAACGTGACTCCAAGTCTGTAAATCATGAAACAGATATTCAATCATTGAGTCAGATTTATACTAATTTAATTAATTGAAACCCTTGCAAATTCCTGCATGCGTCTCTATGATGTTAAAAGTATATTTTATTATTCTATTACCTCATAAATTTTCAACATCTGGTTCGAAAGTGGACACTCGAAGATTATATTTTTAGTTCAGTCCTTCAGTCGTGATACCTACGTACTGTGATTCGATCGATATGAATTCAGATAAGAATATTGCTTAGCAGCGGATTCTTAATTTATACTTAAAACATTAATGTGTTATAATGTCGGTGTTTCGTGTTTCTGTTCGTTTCGGCGACGTGAGCATTTTCAATTGAAATTAGTGCGATGAGGACGCCTTGTGGTGATACAATTAGTTTTAAGAAATCACGGTTTATACAGTGATACGTTTTTTGATGATGGTCTTGAGACCAAAACGTACGTAAAGACGAAAATAATGAACAGATGTGTTAGTGTGACCTATTTCTCGAGAATTTATATATAATACTCCAATCTATACACTTTGATAAAAACTTTTAAAATAAAGAGAGAAACAGATACGAACAGAAAAAGCTCATTGAAAACTGTCAAATCCATCGATGGAGCCAACAAGGCCGACGTGTGTTCCGTTTCATACTTTGGATATATCCGTCATAGTTTGTCAATTGTACCAGGCTCTCATATATATATATATATATATATATATATATATATATATATATATATATATGTAGAACTGGATTCTCGGGTATTGATCCGCTTGTGTGGTTTCGGTCCTCAAAAGGACCAATTTCACGACGTTTCGGCAAAGTCGCATTTGCCATCTTCAGGTGATTCGACCGTAGAGTCTGGAAAATCTAGGCGAACTAGTTCGCGAATCTAGTTCGCCTAGATTTTCCAGACTCTACGGTCGAATCTCCTGAAGATGGCAAATGGCAACAGCATCATATATCTATTTCTGAAGTAACGGACCCTAATATATATATATATATATATATATATATATATATATATATATATATATATATTAGGGTCCGTTACTTCAGAAATAGATATATGATGCTGTTTCCGAATAATTATTTTTGAAGGAGTTGCTATTTCGTGGATGGTGAATTTGATTCGATTTGATTATTTGGAAATGCCATTCAGGAAACTCGTATCAGAGCTCCAAATTCAAGCACTCTCAACAGATTTCTGTTTACAGAATCATCATGAATCACTTGCTCATACTAGAATCCGTAACTATAATATTCACTCCAACAATTTCCCTAAGTAAGTGCCGCGCTATCTTCGTCAAACCAGGTATATTCCATTTTTACAGTTGGCAACACATTAGAAAGTTGCCGATACAAATTAAAGATTTCTTGATTTGACTTGACAGTTCACATTTCGGTTGCGAATCTGAGTTTTAGTAGAATTAAACTCCAAAAGTACAGAAACCGTTTTTCTCAGGACTGTAAATGTATGTACATTTACGTCGTGTGCTGTGTAAACTTGGAAAATGCCGAAGTTACTGTCATCCCGTGCCCAAAAAATGGTGTGTTCAACAATGATTTACTTTGAAGGAGAACGTGAGAATCATATTTTCTCATCACTGCTGTCCGAGACAGAGTTACTCCAGCATTACAACTGAATATCGTCGGAGGTAAACGAAGAAGAGATGGAGCAATTACAAGCAATTTGACCGAGTCTAGCACCAAGACCTTCTTGGAAAATTCTCGTCACATGGGTTGTCGCCTCAACTTTGCCACTTACTATCGAATGTTCTCTCAGATAGATCACTCTATGTGGTGATTGACGGGTATCCTCCGATACAATGGCTAGTAACGTTGATGTTCCACAAAAATGCCTCTTGGCACCAACTTTGTTACTGCTCCATATCAAAGATCTGTTGGTAGTGACCACCTGTTCCGTTAACAGATTTGCAGATGATGGCACACGCCATAGCGTTTTCACATCTAGAGCTCCTATACCTTCCAAGGAAGCCAGAGAAATGAGACAGAGACAGATTGATGCGATTATTGGAGATCTGGCAAACCAGTGACGTCGAATCATTTGGAAGCTATATTCTGCGTGTCGAAATCGAGCATGTGGTCGAAAATGGGATTTCGAAGATGCGCTTTATCATAGCCAGACGAATGTCCGAAATAATATTCAAACAATAAATGGCTTGAAATATTTAGGGGAATACACCTAAAGTTCGTTCGTTTGGTCAAGTTGTATTTTTAATTCCAATTTAAAGTTCTATCACGCTAAAAAAATCACTCGTTATATTGGTAACAATGCACACCATCTGCAAACGAAATCATGAATTCATATTTTGCGTGCAAGTGAACTGAACTGGATAAATTTCTACGTAAACGTGATAAAATCGCATCTGGTGCCTATTCAAGTTTCGTAAAAGTTCCTGTATTCACCGTAGCGTTCTTAATAAAATAAAAATTCGCAAGGATACTTTGGAAACACAAGTGTCTAATAAAAAATACCGAGAACTTTTCTACACTTGTTTCGCAGTTTGTGTAATTGAGAGATGGGAATATTCGCGTTTTATTTACATACAACTTTCTGCTTTGAAATCACGTTTGCAAAGTGTATAAAATATAAATATTCTTCTCGCACAGTGAAATAAAGTAAAAAGGAAGATAAGTTCTAGGCCTCATTTACATTCACAGTCGTAAGAAGGCTCAGTAACGAATTGCTCTTGATTATCGAATAAGACATTAACATTTACCAGAACAATCTTGAAAAAAAATTAGAGGTTCACGAATGAATAACTTCTTTCATAATAATTATTCTGAGAACCATCATTTTTGGCATTTTTCCCTCTTGATGAGCTCACAACGCACATAATGCTCTATTTTCATGTTGCGTCAAATATTGAGAAGCTTGGGAACGTATTATTTTGGTAAATTAGTTTCTGAACCCTTATTTAGTTTTTCTTGACAACGCATCAGAAAGTGATTGAAAATATGATACAAAGCAATATTCCTGTGGTTAACGCATAAACTAACATTATATACGCACGCATACACAGACACGATGTTAAAAGTAATATAGAGGGATTGAGAAAGGCTCAAAATGGATATTTCAATATTTCTCTTTTACTATAGTGAAATAATAAACAATAGGTGAAATTCTACTTCCAGTTCAGTCAAAACTGTGAAAAAATGGGGGCTATTACTAGAATTTTATAGTCCACACGAAAATGCGAAATTCTTTTTGCTTAATGTTCAGGATGGCATTTGACATCGATAGTCAAAAAAAAAAGGGTTGTTCGTGAGTATTACTATCAATAAGCAATGAAAAACCATTTTAAATTAACAAATACAATATCTCGGGCTCTTTGATCCAAAGTTCCTGAAATTTGGTATCAGCTGGTTTTTTGGTCCGTTAAATCCTAATCTGAAGTCGGAAAATGAAAAATTCGACCAGTTTGTTGGAAAACCCGGAAAGTTTACCAACTCTTAGCAACGAACAAATTTCTTCTCGGACTGTGGTATTGAAACAATAAGACGCTGTGATGTGTCTCAGTACGATTTTCAATAGAACGAAGGAAATTCTAGAAAATTCATGGAAAATTGCATCGTTTTTCCTTCATATTCCTATATCGGTCCTCGTTCAACGTATCTAATTATATGTTTCCGAGATCGCTGAGTATTATTTCATGATCATAAAATCAAAACCGACGATAGTCTTCCGGAATTCTCCGGAAAATGAGAATTCATAATTTCTACACAACAAGCTTCAATTATTGTTTAAAAAAAAATTGTCAATGTTATTGTAGTAGTAATATGTAGAGATGGTTGTAGGTACAATCTTCACCAAAAGAAGAAAAATTGCTGGAAAATTGGGTCGTTTTCCTTCAAATTCCTGTCTCGGTTCTCGAACAACGTGTCAAATTATAGGTTTTCTTGGTTGCTGAGTATTATTTTGTGATCAGAAAATGAAAAGCAACTATAGCATTTGAAAAAAAATTATCAGCTGAGTAACTTAAAATCTTAATTCACAGCAAACCGGACAGCTCGCGGGTTTGTGATTCAACAAAAGTTGATTTTTTAATGATTGAAAGAAGAGACTAATTTATATGTATTCGAGTAATATCATCATTACCATATAGATTTTTCACTACAATTTTCTGAAAAAAAAAATGTGTATAAAGTTTTCTGAAGAACTGTACTTGCTTTTGATTTTATAACCATAAAATAATATCCAGCCACTACAAAAATCTTTAATGTCATACGTTGGATGAAAACCAAGATAGAAATATCAAAAGAAACGATGCAATTTTCCACCAATTTTCCTTCTTTTAGTGAAAATTGTACCGAAAACTATCACGGTACCTTATTATTCCAATAACACTGGCAACAATTTTTCAAAAAACAAAATAATTAAAGTTTGTCATGTAGAAATGTTAAATGTTCATTTTCCGTAGTTTTCCAGTAAACTTTCATCGGTTCGGATTCAATAATAGTAAAATATCCTCAGCGACCACAAAAATATATAATTAGCCACGTTGGAGGACGGGATAGGAAACTGAAGAAGAAACGACGCAATTTTCCGAAAAATCAAATTTTCACCATCTTTGGTGAAAATTGTACCGAGACACACCATGGCATCCTATTATTTGAAAACCACAGTCCGAGAAAAAATTTTCTTTGCTGCTTAGATTTGGTGAAATTTTCCGAGTTTTCCAGCAAACGAACCGGTTTTCCATTTTCTGACTCTACATTCGGGTTCAGTGAACCAAAACACCCGCTGGTACCAAATTTCAGGAAGTTTGGGTTGAAAGAGCCCGATATATTCCATTTGTAAATGGTTTTTCATTGTTTATTAATAGTAGATCTCTTTTTTTTACTATCGATGTGTAAGTCATCCTGAAATGAATGCAGAAGGAATTTTTCATTTTCTTGCGGACTATAAAATTTTTGATCTTTTTTACATTTCTTACTATACTATTCTGTATTTATTCCTCTCATTTGCCTAATCATACTGACAGGCCACATAAATCAATTTTAAACGTATTTCATTCCGAGTGACATGATACGAAAACAGCAACCCTTTGGTAATATCTACGTATATATTCATTGGTATCAGTTTATCCTGATTTGTTTAGGCATTTTGCGTATATTATGATAAGTAGAGATTGAACTCCAAAAGTTACGATAGTAGAACTAGTGTCCATTGCTTATCATAGAGGATGTCCGGAAATTCATATGCCAAACATCAGTATTATACACGAGAAAAAAACATTTTATATCAACAAGATATGTCCAGAAATGATTCAATAGAGAGCTACGGTGCTTTATTAATTAACCCATGAATCATAAAATAATTATAAAATAACAAATAATGATGTTCGCCATTAATCTGAAAGCAACTTTGTAACCGATTCCTCTTGAATTTTCATATTCGTTCAAATAAGCCTTCCGTCCTGATTCCGATTTATCTGGCATTGCTCTATTACCTTTTGTTCCAGATGACCCTCGCTTTCAATTGAAAGTGAGTAGACCGTTCATTTCAAATAACCTCGAAGAAAGAATCTGGGGGGTTTAAGTCGTGAACGAGGAGGCCATGCATCAGGACCGTTACATTTATTTCTGAGGGTAAACTAAATCTAAAAGATATGGAGGTGGTCCGTCATGCATGAATCAACTCGCTAATCTAATTACCTATGGCACATTATCTATGAGATCTGTAAGGTTATTTTCCAGAAATTTCATATACGTTTCCTCATTTAATCGATGAGGCATTATAAGTAGGTCCAACTAAATGATTTTCGATTAATGTCATGCATTTATCGAAAATTGGTTTTGAAATCTTGCTTCAAAATATGCATGGGGGGGGTTTCTTTTTTGTCGTGACCGTTGTGAAAATTCACAGCTATTTCCCACGTGAAGTGAGCAGAATTTTCTGGACGAGATGGCAGTCTTGCTGAATTTTCAATTGCATCCATTGCCAAAAATTTAATCAGAGTTGAAAATCTTGTGATTTAATATCTTAAAGGTGTTGTGATTGATAAAGATCCTGCAACTCATACAACATTTCCAATACAGTAGGTACTCTTTAGGTACATTTTCCATCAAAGTCAGTCTCTTGATACTAATCCCTGGGTTAACACTATTTAAAATACGTTCCTCTGCATCTATATTAGTGGTACGATTTCTGCCACAGTCGGTTATTTGTGACAAACATGTGCCATTTTCTCTTTAGCGTTGATGTAATCGAGCAAAGAGCTCAACGTTTAGGAAATGCTTCTTGGTGAAGTCTGAGAGCTTCACAACTACAACCATTTGCTTTCCCGTACATGACATGCATATCGGCCATTTTAGAAAATGAGTACACCGCCTTGTAGCCTGGTATAATTCGTCCAACGTTTTTCTAATTTCTCGATCACTTCCGAATAATACGATTTCGGCAATTCTCCAAAATAGACGTTTGTTTCAGCGACGACCTCATCGTTGGAAACAAATCTGATTCCGCCGACCAATTTTTCCGAATTTGGAAGTAGATCGCAGAGGGGCAAATCTGAAGAATATGGTGGATGGCGAACCAATTCGTAGCGTAATTCATGCAATTGTCCCCCTTGCGCCTGTGGACCTGTGCACCGGGACGTTGTCCTGATGGATAGGTATTCTTTTGTTCCCCAAATGCGGCTGCTTTCGCTTCATATCGGCGTCAAATCGATCCAGCAGTTCTGCTTAATAAGTCGGTGATAGTTTTGCCTTTTTCAAGGTAATTTATATGAAAGATACCGTGTGCATCCCGAAAAACGGTCGCCATGAAATTGTTGACCGACAAATCCACTTTGGCCTCTTTAAAATTCCACGTAACTCAATCCTTAGAATGTAATTACTGAAAGTTTAATTCCTTTTCCGTTTACTATCTCAACATAATTAGTCTTAGCAGCTATGTGTAGGTACCATTAGTTCTAAGGATCGATTCACTTCATTGTAAATTTCATATAAATACTTATGATACTTCAGCGTTTTCTCATTGTATATTTTGATAATGATCTATGAAGTTAGAAATTGCAATCAACTTTCATTTAAATAGAGGGCAGGGTGAAAAGTCCTCGAAAATTCAAACAAGAAACGATTTATTTGGTCTATACTTATTTTATTTCTTAACATAATCTCCTTCTAGTCCGATACACATCATCCAAAGTTTTTCTTATTTTACGCTCCCTTCCAAATAATACGATTTCGGCAATCCTTTAAAATTGCAATTTTCGGCTCCGATTCGCCAGGACAAGTCCACTGTTTCGACCGTTCTTTGGGCTCTGGCGTATAGGATCCATGTTCAGTTCACGGTTACGAAACGGCGCAGAAACTCCTCCTTATCGCGCTTGAACATCGTCAAGCACTCCTTTGAAGTTGTCACATGGCCATTTGGCAAATAGCTTTCTTATATTCAAAAATTCATGCAAAAAAATGTTATGTACCCGTTCAGTTGTGGTCATATTACCATGTCGAAAATCAATAAATTGCTTGTGAATCGTTTCAATGGATGGTGAAGAGTCTCCATAATGTTTAACAAGCAATGCTTTGTTTTGCGTAATGTTTGTTACACGCATGAAATAATTTTCGATCAAGATGCGCGAAATTCACTTTCTTCCATGTTTACAGAAATCGTCGATGCTGCTTGCTTCTCATGGATGTCAAAACAAAACTGAATGACATATCAGTCTGAAAATTTAAATGCGTTCTAGTTAAAGATGGTACATCACAAATGTCACATGGGATTTCGTCATCTGTTTGATTTTTCAGGGACCTTCCACCTTGTCCTCGTAGAAGCATTTGTTAAACACTTGTGTTATTGAATGCTGATGCCACTAAGAGTTAAGTCAACGTGACAGTTATTGACAGCAGAATTTATTCGTCCCCCTGAAGTTGCAAAGCTTCCTTTGACCATTTTATACTGTTGAGTTGATTATTTCAATCTTTTGGATAAGAGATTGCACTACCATTTTCATAATGGTTTTTCTCGAAAATGTTGTGTTGTGTAAGTAATATTCTTTGTGGCAGGATTGACTTTCGAATGTTGAATTATCGAGAATTAGCTGTCATACAAAAATATAATGAAAATATTGAACAAAATGTAATGATTTTCCATAAGTACATATAATTGAAAATTATTACTGGAGCACACTCATTGAGCATGCGATGTTTTTATGTTGTGATGTCAGAAGAAAAGATTTCTTAACATCGAGTCCATTAAAACATTTTATTCACGTATTCCTAAGCTTCACAGAAAACCATCACCTGAGATAATCATTGTATGAAATTTTGAACAGATAACTCAACGATGAGTACCACTGTAACCATTTTCTCAATCGGTGATCATCTACAGTTCGACAATTGCTAAGAGGAAGTTAAATCGTTTCCATATACACATCAGCAGCGGCTTCTCCAGCTAAGCAGGGGAGACAGTGGTGCATCACAATACGAATCAAACCCACGAATATAAAATAAGTATCAACAGGAGGAGTATTCACTTCTACATACATACATACTGCAACCAACTGGGCAAAGTCATGAAATTTAGCTCAATAATTCAGTTTAGACAGATAAATTATATATGCCTCAACTTTCAGCTAAGCAACGAATGATATTCTGTCAAACGAATCCATTCATAAGAATCTGATACACATACGTTCTTATGGGTACGGTACACTATGGTACAATCTACAATGACTGGAAGAAAGAACGCATCCGTTTAAGCATTCTCCTCAAACAGACAGTATGCGTGTTGTAAAAATATAGCCGATAGTTGAGATAGAAGTTTTACGGTTATGTTGGGGTTAGATGTAGTACCGGTGTTTAGTGACAATGATACTTTTATTTTTTTGTAAATTTCTCCTATTGCTTCAGTCCTAAGAAATTGTTACAGAAATAAGAATTATAAACCAAAGTGAGGGGACGGTATGAAGATAAACTGCGTCAACAAGTATGCGAAGAGCTGGGTAATGCAATAGATTGTATTCACCTGTTTGAACTTTTTCGTGGATAGATTAGCTTCAGTAATCTTTGTTACGAAGATACTTTTTACCTAAGACAATTAAGAAGACCCTGCCCAGATTGGAGTTTAATCAATATAGACAAGTCAAACCATGCATTCAATAATCCATGGTATGGAACAACATGGTGGGAAACGGTATATTCGGAAATTTATGATGTTGATCAGAAAAATTTAACATTGTCGAGGAAACATTGTAACAGCAATACCACTCGGCAGATTGCAATTGAAGATATCAATAGTAGAGTTCGGGAAAATTGGAAAATTTCAGCGAGTTTGATCGATGTTATGAGCTGCATTTTTGGCGTCACGATGCCAGTAATACTATTATTCTTCGAATCGAGTTCATTTCAAAGAACTCGTCAATAAGCGCGCTATTACGCATTTCGGTAAATTTTTAGAGCTGGCACATCAAAACGGTACAGAATGACTTGATTCATTCCATTATTTTTGGTTCGAATAACAAAATTGATGAAGCAAATTCCAAAACTCCATTCATTTCATGACAAGTTCTCGAAACTACGGAAATTAGTGGAATTTATTATATTAACATAGATATAAATTTCATCAGGTAAATTTATCGTAATTACATTATTTTTACTATTAAATTCCTATATGCAACAAATATGTAGTTACTTTGTCAGATTTGATGGTGTGATGTTAAGGTATACTCATCAATACAGCATACAGGGTGACCCAGATTCTCGAAAAAGTCTAATAGCTCCGTTGCTATTGGATATATTGCCAGAGCATAATTGAAAAATATCTGTATTCACATACCTGATGACCCTTATTAAATATACTGTGACCATTATTTTGAAAGCTCCCATTAATCCGAGGAGAATGATATAGCATACCATGAGTTTCTCGTCAATGGCACTGAATTATTAGACATTCTATAGTTAAAAGGAGTCCACTTCAAATATTCACTCTGTGCTTACTGATCGAGATGAAACCGCGATTCTTACGCGAGCAATTCATGATGGTGGAAAATAGTATTCATTAGCAGAAATTTCTCAAATATATGCAAAGTATACAGGGTGAATCATAACAGAAAAACACGCACTACTTCTTTATTTTCTATGGAATATTCTGTATATTATTCCAATAGTCGAAAGGTCGGTCAATAAGCTATCCAACGATCCTTACGAAGGTAAGTATGGTCGGAAGTTCAGGCTGTTGTTGAATAAAATAAACGAGAAACTAAACTTTCCACTGGAAAGGCAAGGTTGATCAAAATATCACAAATTACCAATAAGTCACTACATGCAAATGATGAACAAACGTGTATTTGATTGGGAACAAATCATGGTTTGATAGATTTAACAAGTAATAATGATCTAAAGAACAAAGCAATACCATAACAATTCGAATATTGAATCTCAAAGTAGGTGCTCAAATATAACACTTTATTGTTCGATACAAACATTTAGTTTCCGAACAAAAGAACGCATTAGCATGTCTGGGTCAATAGAACGAAATGCATCCCTCATTCTGATCTTCATGTCTTTAGGAGTCGTTGGTCTGGTACGAAAAACTTTCTCTTTCACAAATCCCCAAAGGAAAAATCTATTGGGTTCAATTTGGGAAGACAGGCAGTCCAAGTGATTGCTCCTCCTCTGTCTATCCAAAGATTCAAGTAAGTTCTATTGAAAAATTGCATAACAATTCGATGGTAGTGTACATACCACATATTTCTCCTTGTATTCAAATTTAAATTCTCCAGAAGAAACGGGAGATCATTTTCTAGAAAGTATCAATCCCTCACAAATCCTACCCGGACATTTAGTGAGCACCTATTTTGGTGATCAACATGAAGGATCCAATGGGTGGTTTTTAGTTGCATACTAATGCATTTTGGGTATGCTAACTGCTCCATTGCTCTTGAATTTGGTTTCGTCACTGAACGTGATTATCTTCAAGAGACCCCATTCATTATCAACTAAATTAAGCATTGTTTCCGCAAAAGTGATTCGGTTTTGAAAATCATCTCCGTACAGTTCCTGATAAAGTTCGATGTGCTTAATGTTATTCGATAAACAGCCCTTTGCGACATTCTAGTTTCTGCAGCAGTTTCTCGAGAACTCATTTCCGGATTTTCTTATCCAAAGGCGTTCTAGTTCTCCATCATCGCGTATTCTTCGACCAAACAATATTTTCTTTTGTGTAGGCGACGTTTTCAGTACCTTCAAATCGGTCTTTTACTTTTTCAAAAGCTGCACTTGCGGTATACGTGCTTCTGGATATTCCTGCTGGTAGATTTTTCTCGCCAATAAGATATTTTTATCAGCTCCTCCTGAACAATACACCATATTTATCAGTTGTTGTCGCGTAAAATTCATTTCGAAAAATATTATTCTTGCATGAATCTGAATGGATCTCAGAACTGACAGGTTGCAAAGTTGATGGTAAACCACTCGATTTGTGCATTGCTTCCAGTGGAAAGTTTAGTTCCTGCTTGTTTTATTTACTAACAGCCTGAATGCTCACTTTCGTACATACTTACTTCATCGTTGGAAAGCTTATTGGAAGACCTTTCGACTAATGAAATAATATATAAAATATTCCCTAGAGAATAAGTAAGTTATGCGTGTTTTCCTGTTATGGTTCACCCTGTATACTTTGCACACTTTCGAGGAAGTTTTGCTAATGCATACTGTTTTTTACTTTATAAGGACCATTCTGTATATGAATGAAAATTTCACACCTCTACTTTTTAACCAATAAGATGCCTTAATTTTGACTAGTTACCATGGCAACTAAGAAAATTTCCGGAAATTTTTTAGTGGCGCCACAATATTTAAGTGGAAATTTTTTGACAGTTGAAAAGGTAAACATATGATCTACAACCATTAAATATACCTGTGAATAATGCAAAATTTCTATAAGAATTAACATTATTATTTAATATTCGCTATAAAGTTTCATTAAACAGAAAACACAAATTTGTTTAATTATTATGCATTAACAATTTATATTTCAAAAAACGTAGGATCTACAAACATAGTGAGATTCAAATGTTGTTTGAATTCTAACCCATCCTCTCTTCTTAATGGTGAATAGGAAGGTGACGAATTAATTAGATGTCTGTGTTTTAAGACATATATGTAATATTTTGAAACAATTTTGTTCAAATCTCTTTTACGCAAAAGGCCATATTTACTTGATATCTGCAGCAGACTTTCTTGGATTTTCGTGAACAAACCATTCAACTCTAACGCTTCCTGTTCGCAATCTTCCATTAAATTCGTTAAAAATAATAATTTCGGATGACGTATTTGCACTTGACTCAACTCTTTGCAGTTTTTACATAGATTGTACTTTTCAAAGTATTTCATTTTTCTCAAATTGTTTAACGCAAATGCTTACAAGAAATGTTTTACATAAGAATATCTTTGTTTGCTGGTTTACTATACAGTAACTCAATGTAATTTACCAATATAAACCTCATCTGTCAAAAGCATGGCCGCCTATATCACGGCCACCTACTGAAACAAACCATGTTAATATTATATTTTTTACATTAGAAGTGTTATGGATTACTTTAACAAGAAACACATTTCTACCACCTTTAGTGACCTAAAATTATGAAAGGGCGATAGACTGATCTAATACCCATCTCAGTTTGAGCATTTGATGTAACTAAAGTTAGTAATATTTTTTATTTAACGAAACATGGTGGACTTGACAAGCAGTGAAATCAATTTGAAATGTCAGATTGGATTAATATTTTTTTTCCAAATTATGATGTGAAAATTTCTTACCGAATACCACGCAAGCTCAAATTATTCCTGGAAATTCAAGCTCTTGTGATATTATAAGTGAACATATTTTCCAATTATGCTCTGTTTATGTATACCCTTCCTAAAAAACCGCTTGGCAATATCTGCAATATTAACGAAGCTACTGGACTTTTTCCGGACTCTGGGTCACCCTGTATGCCTTTCCAAACACTTTGAGTTCATGTCAATATCGACAATAAGAGCGGCGCAATAGTAGTGTAGGTTCAAGATTTTCTGTTATAAAAGTTGTAGTTCAGTGTAATGCGAAAACTATGCATGTCGTAATGTTACCTTGCTTGGGATAGGAACATTAATATTACTATATACCTACAACGTGAAATAAAATATGTCTGGAGTTAAAAAGCTGGTATAAACTTCATGATGAAATAATATTCATACGTGAAAACTTTCTTTATGTAAATGAATTTTTCCCACTCTTTGTTGGAAACTTACCGTCGTGGTCTTATTTTCAACTCAAATGAAAACAGCCTCCTCCGCGGCTTATTTTCAGTAAGCAGTAGTTGAACTTATAATAATTTTCCGAGGGATTTACCAAGAAAACTGCTGAAAATAAAATGTTATAATTTTTGTTACATCACTAACTTCACGGTAAGGAACTTCATCAAAAATTTAATATGCAAATGAAATTCTGAAAACAATTTGCCGCCTGCTATAGAGTTAACAATTTTCTTTACTTCCGTAAAGTGAACTAATTTCATTTTACGTTCAAAGTGCTAGTTAATGTTTTTAATTTTCTCATGCTTCAATTATAAATATCTCACTTGTCTTCTTCTTTTTTTTCTGAATCATGAAGATAACTTAGATAATTCAACATAGGATTATAGAGTAGAATAAACGTAAAACATTAAAACATGGGCGGGATTCGAGCCCACATTACCGGATGTCTAGCTCAGGGTGTTTACCAATTACACCACTTTGGTCCCGTCAGATTCTTATATTTTGGTAAATATAAACCTCTGAAAGGATAGTAGATCATTGATGATCACAATGTGATTTGATGCTTTCTCATAGATCGAATATTCACGCACAGTCATCTAAAGTTCAATCCTTTTTGCAGTAAGGATTGTAGGTCAGAGTATTACTATGGTAATTACTGTTGACAGTACTCATTCAATGACAGCATCTCGGTTCTTATATATTCCAATAGAACTGACTGAGAAACTTTGAACTTGTTCATACTTATCCAGAACATTTCTCAGTCATATAAGAATAAGTTGTCAAGAGTAATTATTGCAAACCATAGTAAGACTGTAACCTACAATCCTTACTTTAAAAGCGATTGATCTTTAGATGAATGTGCGTGAATAGTAGATCTATGGGGAGCATTGAATCATATTGTTTCCATCAAGATCTACTATCCTCTCAGAGGTTTATATTTACAAAAATATAAGAATCTGACTGGACCAAAGGGGTGTAATTAGTAAGCACCCTGGACTAGATATCCAGTAATGTGTGTTCGAATCACGCCTATGGTTCAGCGTTTTACATTTATTCATCTTTATAATCCTAAGTTATCTTCATGATTCAGAAAATTTAATTCTATATATCTCAATGTACTTACACGAAACTATGGGCAATTAAGCAAAGAAACCTTCAATTTGTTCATACTTATCCCAGAACATTGCTCAGTCAGTTCTATTGAAATATATAAGAACCGAGATGTTGTCATTGAATAAGTAGTGTCAAGAGAAATTGCGAACCGTATTGATACTCTAACCTACAAGTCTTACTTCAAAAACGATTGAACTTTAGATGAATGTGCGTGAATAGTTGATCTGTGGGGGAGCATCGGCTCGCATTCTGTTCATCAATGATCTACTATCCTTCCTGGGGTTTATATTTACAAAAATATAAGAATCTGACGGGACCAAAGTGGTGTAATTGATAAACAACCTGGGGTAGACATCCAGTAATGTCGGATCGAATACCGCGTTCAATGTTCCACGTTCATTCATCTTTATATACCTACGTTAATTCTATCTAATTTATCTCCATATTTTAGAAAACTCAATTCTATATCTGTCAATCTATAAATACTTTTTTTCACGTTAAAACCTGTCGGGGCTGCTGCGAGCTCCGACGACATCGTAGCAGTCCCTCCAGAAAAAACAAAAAGTCGGTTAACCGAAGCTACTCCTGCCTACCGGTCGGTAGGTAGCTTCAAGTTCCTAAAGTATTCTCATTGAACCCGGAATAACTGCCTCCTGCATAACGTGCAGAGTTTGACTAGGAGATGTTCATGTTATTCCATTTTTCCTTCTCTTTCAAGACTATGTTCGATGACATACATAGTATTGTTTAGCTTATCGAGGAGGACAACGTCAGGCCTATTTGCTTGTACGGACCTGACGTTTGGAAACGGGTAATTCCAGTAGATCTTGCATTTTTCGTTTCCGACGACAGACTCAATATCTCCTGGCATGTAAGGCAGCACCGGCTCTTGGTCTATTCCGTGCGAGTGCCTTAGATGGTGATACAGCTCTCGCTTTTGCCGAATATGCCAACAGCAGGTGGAAAAGCGTCTCAGGCGCCTTTCTTCAGACCCTGCAGCTGACATCAGGAATCTGTACACCCATCACGCTGCGATAATAGACCAAAGTGTTAATTACGCCATCTTGGCAAGCTGCGGTAAGTCCCTTGGTCTCGGATGTAAGCCCAGCTAACCTTAGGTAGCCGAAGGTCAGGCTGGTTGACAAGCCGAGCATTCCGATGTTTCGATAGAGGACACCGTGTATCGGCTTGTCAACATACCATCTGAGCATAAGATCTCGAGTCGTCCTTCTGGACTGATCTGAAACTCGAGGCCAAGTTCTTCCGCAGCTTTTCGTGCTGCCCTAACGATAAATGCCGCCACTCCAGCCAATTCGTGTCTTTTAACAAGTTAAAATTTGGAAAAATTGAAAGCTGAAATTTGAACTCACATCCCCAGTGAGTTGACCAATTGCACGACTTAAATATCATCAGTTTTTATATTTTACATGAATGTAATCGGGAAAATGTAGAGCTGGTTGACGAAGTTAGTAAAAAAAAAGTGAACAGAATCGAAAAATCAGTTATTTCTATTCCACATCCACCTGTTCCAATCAGTCCAACCTAAAGAATAATCCGTAAAGTATACTGTTATCAAAGTTATTGAAAAATCTGTTGAATGAGTTTTATAACAGTATGAAAATAAATAATGAAAGTGTTGATGACAAAATGGACAATTATTAAGATTGAAGATGTTCTCATACCAATGTTTGCTCTGTTGACAATCCCGCGCTTTTCAAATACCAAATGTTCAACACCGATTTCAGTAAATGTTTTGGAGGGAACTGTCATTGAGATTCTGATTGCGCCAAACAACGCCGTTTGACAGTCAAAATCCGACTACACCTTTCACAAAATAAGCTCGATCTGTTAGTTGATGTGCCACTGCATAGTGGACAAGACACTTGGTTCCTACAGAATGGGGAACTCCTCATTTAGGACGGGGAATGCGGATGTATTTAGGAATCATTTATTTTGGTCGAAATGGACTAGTTTCGTGGTACTCCAGAGCAACAGACCTCTATCCTTCTGATTGGTTGTAAGAGCAGTCAAGTCTGTAAATGCTGGTAAACACGAGGGGAGAACTAATTTCTTGCATAGAGCAGTTGATGCGTCATCACGGCATAGTAATTGCATCTGTCCAGAGCGTAAATGGTGACAAATTTGAAAACATAATTCTACAGAACAGTATTGGACTCATTTAGTAATAACCAGATCGTACCTTCCTTATTTTTGTGTTATATGAAAAAAGTGTTATTCGAAAATTTCAATGGTATACTACACAGTTGAAAAACGTAATAAATATAGGAATCAACCTGTATATCATACGTATGAATTCTACTTAGTAAGAATAACGTGATGATATGTATTGCCAATATTTTATTCACCATTCATCATTCAATTCGTGAATAATACGAACGAAGTGAATGCCAAAACTCTAGAATTATCGCCTAATATACTTTGATAAACCTTGGTGGGCCTGTAAAGCGTCTAAGAGGGAAGCCATACGGCAGGACAATGTTTCCCATACGCTCATATATCTGATTATGATATACGACTCACACGAACAACAGGGAGTAACTTATTAAATGTTATAAATTGGCACAAAAAATAACCTAGATAAAATCCACCCACATACACACTGAAGCGTTTAATAAAAGTTCATATTTTGTTTTAAGGTTTCAAGCTGAGCCACATCTGAGGGATATAAGGAGCGATATTGATAAAATTCTTGCACTCAGTTCGACGTCGGTAGGTTAACCTTCAAACAAATTTTAAGGAATTTTCTACCAACATAAATGCATCTGATGAAAATCACATTTCTAGTGCCGTTCAAGGGTTCTCATAATATAATGTGAATTTTATGTAACAATGTAACGTATTTAGTTTGTATTTATATCAGCATAATAGAAGTATGGCAAAATTTCATGTGTGAAGCAGTAAAAATACTTATTCTTGATATTCAGTAATTGTTGCATTGTTGTGAATTATCCCCAGCTTGTGATAAGTGGATTGCAACACATTCCATACAAAGTATCGGTTAAGGGATGGTACCTGAATAATTGACATCTTATAGAAGAAATTGCTCAAATATCAAACAGGAAAATGTAATTCGTGCTTTGTTACGAAACTAGATGTTGTCCGCGGCAACAATTAATGCCCTGGCTTTGCCGCTGCAATGTCGTTCCCCAAGATTCAAGACTTCATCCTT
The DNA here is from genome assembly GCA_958510875.1 of Endomychus coccineus. NCBI lineage: Eukaryota > Metazoa > Arthropoda > Insecta > Coleoptera > Endomychidae > Endomychus > Endomychus coccineus. The sequence goes on from OY294068.1 coordinate 48,167,056, forward strand.
ATTTCAAATATGTAGAAATGCGTTTGTTAATTGTGATTTGAATATTATGAAATTTGTAATATTGGACTGTATATCTATTTTTATTTTTATCAATTATCATTGATTCATGATATTTGAGTTACATAAGATGCATGTTCATCCAATAATTTTCAAAGTATAACTGCTTTTTCGACTAGATGCATTTCTCGTATCTGCACTTTGAGGATAGAACGTGACAAATATTGAAACCAGATGTGCTGACTCAAGATTCTGGTTCCAGAAATATAGGGTTGGCCTAAGGTCCATTACAAACTTAACATTTCGCCTTGAAATAATCAATTTCAACAGAAAATTATCAAAATGTACTATTTATATCGATGTTTAGTTAGTCTCAATGGGTAATACACACACACTTGTGATAGGTCTAATAATTAGACCACATTTTGTATTTATGTCAGCTACACGTATGGCAACATGAACAATGAAATGAAGTGCTGCTACTCTTCCTAGCTGTCATTGCGATGAGGTAGTATTTTCTTTCGTGATCAATATGAATGATCCCATCTAATACTATGCTGGATCATTGCTTCCATTTCAGTCTGGCTTGGAGTTCAGAAAAATGTCCTGCTGCCAGCGCCTCCAGTAGTGCTGCATCATGAAATGGATCCGTTGATATCTCTACTCAAGCGATTATCAGGAACGTCGATGATGTTTATCTCAGAAAAAGCTGATAATATTTTTAAAATCAGAAAATGAGCTGGCGTGAGTGGTGTAGTATAATTTGGATCATTGGAGAAGGTACAAATGGGACGTGAATTTGTGCTAGCAAACTGGTATACTCCTCGAGTGTTAAGACATCATTCCCGACTACCCTCTTCAAATCAAATTTAGCGCTTTTGATTCCCGCTTTCCAAATATCACCGAAGTTTGGTGAAGCCGCGGAAATAAAATTCTATTTTATATTTCTATTGACTGGAACATTTGCAATTCTATTGGATTCGTTCACAGTTCCTATAAAACTAGAACCATTATCCGAAAATGTATTATAAGACTATTAAATCTATTCAATACAGTCATAAAGGCGTTGGTAGTCAATTCTGAAACAAATTTCATATGTACAGCCTTTAAACTCATGCATATAAACAAACACATGTAGCCTTTTATTATTTTCGCACGTCGTGTTTCTCTATCTTCTACGAGGAGGGGTCCACCGTAATCGACTGCAACACTAGTTGATACTAAGTAAGTTTTTACTCGATATTTGTGTACATTGTCCATTAAATAATTCATGTCACTATGATTGTCCTGGGCCAGAAGTGTTCTCTGATTGAATATAACAAAAAATCGATGGTGGAAGCCGTTACTTTATGGTGATTTATCATTTTGATTATATGAAATAATAACTACTTTGTTTTTATACCACTTTTATTAATAATAACGTGAAAATGTAACTATAGTTTCAACACCGGAGTGCCATTATTAAACAATTAGAAAATTAATAATGATAATGGCACTTCGGTGTTGAAACTATAGTTACGTTTTCACGTTATTATTAATAAAAGTGGTATAAAAACAAAGTAGTTATTATTTCATATGATCAGAATATAACAAAGTTTGTGGCCCGTAGTGCATGAACTTCTCATGTACATAAGGTATTATTAATCCTGCTCGAAGGACCAAATGTTAATTGTGGTTTGAATTTTATAATATTGATAATAATGGACTGTATATTTATTGAATTTTTATCAATTTTTATTAATCCACGATATTTGTTACATTAGGAAGCATGTTCATCCAATAATTTTTGAAGTATAACTGATTTTTCGACTAGATGCATTTCTCGTATCTGAACTTTGGTGATAGAACGTAACAAATATTGAAACCAGATGTGCTCACTTCAGATTCTGGTTCCAGAAATACGGGGCTAGTCTAAGGTCCAAGAATTGTTGCGAGTATTGGTTATAGGGACTGCTGTAGAAAAGCATTCAAGGGATTAGGTAGTATATTAACATTCCCAAATCTGTATATATATGAATGTCTCAAGTATGCACATAGTTGCAGAGATAAGTACTCATCGAGTGAGGATTTTCATGATCACAATACTCGTAATAAGAGAAATATCCGTACAGATTTTCTGAGACTCAAAAAGTCTCAAAATGGGCCAAAATTTGTAGCATTTCAATATTTTAATAAATTGTTCGAACTCGTTAGAGAATTACCATTGAAAGAATTCAAGAAATCAGTTAGAAATATTCTTTTAAATAATATATTTTATTCCACAGAAGTTTTTTTTAGATAAGTTTTTAAATTCAATATTGTGATCTTATTTATATTTTATGATGACGAGTGTAAACATATTATGTATATAACATGAATAAAATGTATCTATCTATCTATCTCTTATAAACTCAACAGCATTGACAAACGTCAAATTATGCTCTATGTCATGTGAAACTTCATTTGAATATATCATATAAATTATATTAGCACAGTTTAATTTAGAGCGAAAGATGTTATTTGTGATGGTTGACAAAACGTCGATCTATAATACTTTTAATTAGTCAATATCTTCAACATTACAGCAAAGAATTCTTCGAATAAGTTCAAACTAGTTGTGCCAATTCATGTAGCTTATATCCTTAATACATATTATGTACCAAAATGTGAAATTCAATAGTTTCTGTTAGACATATTACATAATAATGTTATTGGTGATTTTTAGACTTCATTGAGCCTGTTTGAGACGTTCAGCAGATTCAAATCATTATCATTCTGAGTATTTCTGGATGGATCTAGACTATTTTCGACATGATGTCATTTTCTTTTTTTTTCTGTGGAGAGGAAATGCTTTATGCACACCATCAGCTTTATCCATCACTTCAGGTAGTGCAGGACTCACTCTATGTTACAGCATACCTGCTAAAACCTCTCCGATCTTCATCCATATCCCGGAACCGCTTATCGCATTACTTCAGGATATGGACTGCGTCTTTCTCTTTGTTTCTCGATTTTATATCGATGTATGTTTCCTTAGATCTTTTATGGTGATATTTTGTTGTATACGTTGATGTTTACGTTCGTGTTTACGTTGATGTTACGTTATGTGTCTCTAAGTTCTTATGTTTATACCGTAATATGGTTGATATCCAATTTTACGGTATTTTCTATCTTAGTGATTTATCTCTCTGTGGATAACTTCCTATATGTTTCGTTTTTTACCGATGTTACGGTTTCTGGGTTTTCAGTACTCAATCGCGCTATGGATCTTTCCTGTATGTATCTGTTTAGTACCAAAATATTGTTTTTCTCACAATATTAAGGTGCCTGTATTCCGGTACTATATCGTTTTGTTGATATTTCCTGTGTGCTCAGTTTTTCACCGATGTTACGGTTTCTGGGATCCCAGTACTTTATCTCGCTATGGATGTTTCCTGTTGTGTATCTGTTTTGTACCAAAATATTGTTTGTTCCCAATATTGAGGTACCTGTGTTTTAGTACTTTATCGGTTTGTTGATATTTCCTGTTTGTTTCAGTAAGTTATCTCTGATGGGATAACTTACTCTTCTAGAACATATGGTTCTCCGTATCAGCCGCAATCTATCCGCCACCTTCTCAGGAACATGTGACTGGAAGTCCCATAATCTATCCAGGGTCTGGATGCCTATTGGTCTGCGGGAGCATGTCTACTCCTATCCTGCTGGCAACAGGGCATTCCCCTATCCGTCACCTGGGAACGCGCCTGGTTGCGGTTTTCAGGCTCCGCACAAGAGAAGAGGCTCCTGTTTTCCAGGTTCGACATGATTTCTGTGTACGTATGTGTATATATATATGTGTATATGTGAGCACCTGTGTAACCCACTTGCAGTGGCGTAACTACCGCCGGTCCACCTGGTGCAAAGGCCTGGGGCCCCCGACTGTTTTTTTTCTTGTTTGTAAAACTATGATCCGTTGTAATATTCTGTAATTTCGGGAATACATTCTATCAGGGAATTGGCTGACTTAATAATAATTAATACTGATCAAGTATTTTACTCTTTCCGCTAGCTTCCCAGACGTCTGCTCAGTAATTTTACTGTTTTTAACAATTCCAGTGACTGTTGCAACTGCAGAGCGCTCCTTTTCGGAATTGAAAATGATGAAATATTATCTGCGAAATTTGATGGGGCAATAGAGATTGGTGAATCTGAGTATATTGTCGATAGAGAATAAGGTCACGAACTCGTTGAGGGCGAACCTGGATGAAATATTCGAAAAGTTTGTGAAGGCGAAAGTACGCAGTGCAAGATTTTGAGGAGTGTTACGTAGATATAAGAGTATCTATTGTATCGGAATATGGCTGTGAGTATGGATTGTGAGATTAATTGTGAGATTGTACATACGTTGCTGTTGAACCCGGTCGGGTTAGTTATGCCACTGCTACTGTGGAGACGATTGCGCCGTTCCTATTGGTCGTTCTAGATTGAAAATTTCGCAAATTATTTTTGACATTCATCTTCAGTTATTTGAATGGAATAATTGAACCACAATATCAACCGTGATTTTCTGGTTATGAATATATATCACAAGGATATATTTAAAGAGCAGAAATGTCCGAAATTGTCATTTTTAAATTTTAAAGTGTGATGATGCAGTATGTGGTGTCACGGTGTAAATTATTGAACTGTCGGAATAAATGAAAGTTAAAATAGTTTTGATACAATAGCAATGATACACTATTGATTGCTTGAGTACCTTCAAGAAATGCTCCATCAACGAAAAAATAAATGGGAATTGTGCTAGGCTAAACTTTAATCCAAGTACTGCTCACCGTTTCAATAGAATAACTACAAATAATGATTTATTTATGTCTGGAAACATCGCAAATAGCAAAAACCTGATGCTGTGCTCGAAAATGGCGACGAAAAATCACAATTCTGTAAAACAAGTCGCTGAATCATGAACTACTTCACATTTATCTACGGATTTTATCTTAGTTTCAAATGATTATTATATCATATGTATCCTTCAAAAGATGCTTGAAGAATATCGCTTACCAACTTCATTTTAAAGACTTATTTTACTGTAAATCAATGAAAATCAGAAGCCACTGGTTCAGGAAATTATGAGTCTGAATGAATCTTTTACATGTTACAATGTCAATAACTTCATGCAACATTGCCCTTCAGTTCCAGCTTCGGAACGTATCTCTCGGGGAAGGTGGATATAGAATGTTCTTTTTTTCTTATTTTAAATGATTACATATAGTTACATTTTCCTCCAAACATTTGGAAACACCACAAATATTTGGGAATTATATTTAAGATTACAAATAATTTGTAATCTACAATCGCACATGACACTGTTGATTATTCTGTAAGCAGAGGATGGTAAAACTCCAATAAAATCAGGAACGAGAATTTACATGTTTTCACTAGCATGATATCAATTTGAGATGTGAAAGCAGCCTAAGTAAAGGTAAAACGCAACCTCCTTTGAAATCGATCGATGTTATTTAATATATCTCTTTCCATCAGATAACTCATACCATACCATACCCGATTGTTGTTGATTTAATTGCCAGCTATTTCAAAAAAAAGATGCAACTTCATTTGTTACCAAGGAGTATATCTTAACGTCTTTCATTAGAGGTTTCTAAATCCTTTCCATTTCTTTTATCATTTATTTGACCCGCAGAAGTTGCCTAATCCTGTTTTGCTTACAAAAGTAAGGAAAGTCACGTGATCAATTGATCACAGTTGATTTTTGTTGTCGTTTCAAACATCAGGTTTCTATTGTCATAAATTGTGTTGCATTTTCTTTTATTTCATCCACTTTTCCATGATTAAGAAATATATGGAAAGCTGAATTTGACCTACTTTTTTGGTATTCCTATTTAAATTGTATGTACCTATACCCACCAATAACCCCGCTCATTATTCTTCAATTTAATAGCTATTGATAAAGTTTAGTTGAGAATTACTATACTTCATGAACATGCATTACTAGGAATGCAGAAATTGAGATTAATGTTGCTGTAAGTGCGAATAATTGCAAGGAAATTAATATACAAGGACTGAAATCTGTAATTTTAGACGGGTTCAAAGATTCTCGTAGGTAAAGCATTAATTAAAAAATTGATGTTGACGTACAAGCTTGAGTTTCACCCTTCTCGTCTGTTGATTGATGATATGATGTGTATTTTTACAAACACACCGGGTAACTTTGAACAAGTATTGAATTAGCTTGTTGGCAAAATCACTGCCTAATAAAGAATGATTGATTACCATAGACCGTTTGAACACAAAGTTTGTGCATTTCCATACTTTCCCATACAGTATACGCTGTATCAGCACTTAGTCTTCTTTCATGCGTCGTTTGTTTGAGAAACAGTCTACAGGTTTTGTCTATTTACATTGAAAAATTCCTGTGTTCATTTTTTAAGGACATTTTGTAGCTGTGAACCCCATTCAACGTACAATTGAATGAATATGAGCAAAATCGATATCAGTTTATTGGCAGTATAATGAATGTTATCTATCATACGAATTAGTCTCAGTAGTCTAATGGCACGAACGGAATATCCGAATTGCTCGACGGCCTCAAACATAGGCCAAGAGCTGCCGAATTGCGCGACGGTATAGTGAAGCGCTCAGGTAGTATTTACTACTTAAAACTAGAATGATGAAAATTGATTATGAACCACAGTTTTATTAAGTGAATCAAATATGCACAAATATACATCTACACACGGATCAAATAATTTTTACACTCTAGAAACAAGTTAGTTAGATTTATTGTAATATGACATACCTTTTCCATGATCATAACGTGAAATCATAATACTTTTATAACTTTCCCATTTTCACACATCGATTGATAAACATTAAAGTTGCATGTTTGAACACAATGCTGTAGCTGTTCATTTTTATATATGTATCTAACTGTAAGTTTTTAAATTATTCAGTGACTTCAAAAATATTTGGGTAAGGGGAATAAAACAGTATTGAAATTCGAATGAAACGCTTCGCACGCATTTATCGTTCTCGCCTGAAGGGAAGGGTTCGGTCCCCTTATTCGTAAAAAGTTCCACCTATATGAACGGCTACCAAATTGTCAAAAAATTTCTCTAATTTTTCGAATTGTATCAAATCGACTGAAATTCCTCTGCCATGCAATCTCCGACTTTATTTGTGCTTAAAAAAGATGAAACAAATGTATGTTGAAGTCATCTGCCGACTTCAGTTTTTTTTTGTAGTCCTTGCTTAATCCCTATTCTTGAATTGATTTTGCTGATCGGCTTAAAATCTGCAGCCATGTATCATTAAATCTTGAGTGCAAATTTCTCGTTTCGTTAATACCTCATCAACGTGTTATATGAATTGATAATAAGCACATATCCTAGTCGGAAGAAACTTTTGTATTTTATAACATCACAAACGTCATATATTCAGGCGGTATTAGTGGAAACTAATGTTAAATATTGGAATTGATGCAAATAACGGATATTATGATGTGATTCCCGGTAATTTTGTTCGAAGAGCAACTATTCACAATTGATACCGACAATCATTTAATGTACCATATTGTGCAACTGTATGACAGAACAAACCAACTGAACTGTATTCTGAATTATGGGTCTTGCTTATGTATTTTCAGTTGACATGATACTACAGTTGTGGTACATAATACGATGAACGAGTACTGATTGGTACGAAGTGTAATGATTTTCGTCTTTGAGGAAGTTGAATTATGCGAATTATCGAAAAGATTCAACTCGCTCTCATCTAATGGATGATTATCAGTTACCGTCGAGACGAGACAGATTTTGCATATGTTGCTTAATTATTTTTCAAAAATTTAAATCAAATGTTAATTATGAGGTGAAATGTAACAATCCTCATATCAAAATAAGGAAAACTTATCCAGCATTAAGATTGTAGTGATCATAGTTCCTCAATAAATAAATAGCTGCCCCGAACGAGGTTGTAACCATAGACCTACTATCCTAAGGAGACGAAACATCTCATTCATAAAGCTTCATTTGACTTATCGCAATGATTACATGAAGTATGACAAAGAAAACCAACGAACCTTTTTGTCGCCGAGTCATACTTACTACTTATTGGCAACGCTGTGACTATGTTTGAAAATTTGGTACCACTTGTAAGGCAACACCGCTTCGAAATAGCTACGAGAAATACGGAAGCTGTCAAATTGCATAGTACAGAACCAACTCCCCATTCATAAAAGGTGCGCCTTGTTGTCGCTTTCTGAACAAATGTTGCAATGGAAGGGCATAGTTCTATATTTAAAAATTTTAATATTCTATAATTCGATTTTATATTTCAGGTTACCATAAATTATGGAGTATTTTTCAGAGAAAACGACATTTCAACAGTATTGCTTCTAATATAACAAACAAGTAATGCTATGGACGTTTTTATAATAATTAAAAATCTCAATCCGGCACACAGAACAACTAATCCGGCAACAGCAAATTCCAGTCGGCCATACTTATAATATACAGCAGTCTGATTGGCCCGAAATTTGGCAATGTCTGATCGAATGTAAATAATTCTGTCTCCTTAGGATAATAGGTCTTTGGTTGTAACCAACAATATTTCAGGAACGGTGGTTAACATGGAACAAGGTCGTAAGCAACTCCATGGTGTTTTCCAACTGACAATCAGCCTTATATTGATATTAATAACTTAATAAGAATTATTTCTGTTTTCGAAGGTTGTGCCTTCGCTAGAACGAGGTTGTAACAGGAAGCTCGTGGGTGCATTAGTTTGTTCTAAAATGACGTCAATGTTACTGTTTCTGTAAAAAAGCAGCTAAATAAGGGCATATAGCGAGAATCAAACATCACGGAATGATGAGACAATAAACGAAAAAGCTTGAGTACAGTGAACAGCCATATATAACAAACGGAAACGTTACAATTCATGTAAAAAGCTCCGTAGATGATGTGAATAGAACAATGTTGTGACCATCGACATGTCTCTTCTGAAACATCATGAAATATAATTCACCCGTTCAAAATCCAGAGATACCTACCTTCAATTCAGGTATGCCAAAAAACGCTATGTTACGTATTGAAAATCACCCTAAGGCATCTACAAAAGCTGCAAGGAAAATTAAAATTTAACTAGCCACTAGAGGATAAAAGGGGCAGACATTCAAACAGGCCTATGGCTATACCAAGTCATCTCGAGACTTTTCCTAAACAAGAAAGTCACTACGCCAGAACTCGTAAAGAAAAATTATGTCTTAGTCCCGATTTATCCTTAAAACACATTTATATTTTGTTTACGGACAAACATCAAAATGTCAAATGCAGCGTGAAACTATACAGATATATATTTAGGTCTGATATCAGTTCAAGGTTCGGTATACATAGGTCTGGTATTTGCCAATATTGTGACAAGTTCTATGTCAAACTTGTTATTGCAGAATCAGAAGAGAAAAGGAATAGAAAATGATTGAAAGTGAAATTCATCATAGGCGAGCAGAAGAGGCATATTGCGCATGTAGTGGTGACATTCAATTAGCAAAAGACAATAAAAATAGTACAGTATTATGTACTGATCTACAATAAGTTCTTTTCTGTCCGACTTTGAAGCAATATGCCGTCTTTTATCAAATACAGTACTCATGCTACAATCAAGTAGTTCACAATATGGGCACAAATGATGTTTTCATGTGTATATGGCATGAAAGCATAGCTAAAAGAGGATCTGTTGGAATAGCATCATGTTTACTTGAATAAGATTCAACGGTTTTTAAGCCTATGGAAAATAATGCAGCAGACAGAAAACTCATTGTTTGATCTGGCAGATGTTGAGTAAAATAATGGTAGGAAAATAATATCCCCATATCAATATTTTGTAGCGATGAAGTATTTCTCACCTGTTGAGCAAAAAAAACAAACGGTCTTATTTTTTTCACCTGGTGATCATTCAAAATAACGAAAGTTGTGTGGCTCCAAATTACCAGAGATGACATTACAACAATATGTGCTAGAGTAAGACACAATATTTTGCAACCCTGGAAAAGTTATTCTATGTCGAAGAAAATAAAAGGTGTTTGAAAAAGATGTCTTCCTCCAGTGACAGTGGACCTCCAAAGCCTACCAAACATATTACTCTGTTCTTCTGATCAAAAAAGGAAAAAAAGAAAATTTGTTAGACATGTGCAAATTCATTCGAATGGAGTATCAAGAATTTTATTGTGATTTGCCAAGTGAAATGTAATGGTCTTTGTGATTTCAATGATGCAATGTAAACAACGATATTAAAATTTGACTAAAAAAAAAAACATTTTTTCGTTAGATGAACAAATATTATATACCAATACAATCCAACCTCCTTCCCTAACACACACACGCTATCAACACTCACCTATTAATCTGCACTCACCCGCAGTAACACTGGAACAAGGTTATAACCAGCCTGTTACAACCTTGTTCTTCTGAACGGCTCTATTTTGCATTTATACAGCCTCTGTCATAAATTAAAATGATTGTTTTTGCTTAAATAATAATTATACGTAAGTAAATGTAATCTAATAATCAATGTAACTCTTTATAATTCGATAGTAACTATCAGTATTTGTCTTTTGATGGTGACAACCTTGTTTGGAGCAGGTATTCAAATATCTGCTTAGAGTTACATATGAATCGAATATCTCAAGATCAATCAATCAATCAATCAATCAAGATGAGGGTGAACAAGTCCTGAGCACTTAGACCGCTTGATTGGGTTCATTGTGCATCCCTTGAATCAGTTCAGCAAGCCTAAGTCAGTGCAGAAGGCTAAGATTTTGCATGGACTGATATCTCTCATGGCTTCAAGTAGCATATGTGTGCTGTCGAGGTATTGTAGCCTAAGAGGAGCCAGTGCTGAGCATTCTATTAGGATGTGAGAGGCTGGTTCATCCGCCTCTCCACATCTACTACAGACTGGGTCTTCGACAATTCCCATTGTGTGTAGATGTTTATTGAGATGACAGTGTCCTGTGAGGAGTCTTGTCCAGTGGCGTAACTACCGCCGGTCCAGCAGGCGGTGCAACGGCCTGGGGCCCCCGGGTAGAAGGGGCCCCCGATCGTTTTTTTTGCTTGTTTGTAAAACTATGATCCGTTGTTCCTGCGCAGTTGTCTGGAAGATCAAATTTCGGAAATACGTTCCATCAGGGAGTTGGCTAACTTAATACTGATCGAGTATTCTACTCTTTCCGCTAGCTTTCCGGACGTCTGCTCAGTAATTTCACTGTTTTTAACAATTCCAGTGACCGTTGCAACTGCAGAGCGCGCCTTGTCAAAACTGAAAATGGTAAAAAGTTATCTGCGAAATTCGATGGGGCAAGAGAGACTGGCGGATCTGAGTATATTGTCGATAGAGAGTAAGGTCACGAACTCGTTGAGGAGAACCTAGATGGAATAGTTGATAAGTTTGTGAAGACGAAAGTCCGCAGGGCGAGATTTTAAGGAGTGTTACGTAGATATAAGAGTATCAATTGTATTGGAATATGGCTGTGACTATGGATTGTAAGATTGATTGTGAGATTGTACAATTACACATGGATAAAATACACAACCCAAAAAAGTATTCATTCGACTTTTTTTTTTCTTGTACAAATTTTCTCCAGGGGGGGGGGCTAAGTTGCTGTTGAACTGGGGCCCTGGTCGGGTTAGCTACGCCACTGGTACTGTCACCAGTTTTTGGCCTCTCTTGCTCATAGCGAGTAGGGTTCTAGAAAATTTATGCGAGAATTCTCTAATTTGAAGATCCGCTTGCCTCATGCCGGGGGCACCACGCCAAACGGAGAGCCACTGTCTATCCAGTAGCTCCTTGACGGCGTTGAGTCCGGTGTCCGTTGAGATTCCGATTGTTGAACCGGGCCAGGGGCGGTCGAGGAACCCCGTTTGGCCAGTTCATCGAGCACTTCGTTTCCTGTCACGCCAGAGTGGGCAGGTACACTAGCTCGAGTTTGTTCCTTCTCTGGCTAATTCAGCAAGAGTTTCCCTGCTTGGAAAACGGCTGCGTGGGCACCAAAGGGAACTGAAATCCCCTTCTGGGTGTACACGAGTAGACTCTGGCTCCACTAGACTCGCGAATCCTAGACCGGTTCGTGAACAACACGACTTTCCCCGCGGAAGCGACCTTGAGTCTTTGTTCTCCAAGCCCATCCTCTGTGTTATGAGGACGTCTAGTATTTGGAAACGGACAGCAGGGCATATCGCATCCTGTGTCAGTCGGAGTATCGGGCAGTTCTCGGTTGCCCAATCCCAGATTTTGCCATGACCGCGAAGCATAGACCCATCGACTCACTTGCTCAGACCAGCCAGCCCATAAGCTGTACCCGCGGCCATTATTTTGATATGGAGCTGTAGAGGGACGATCCTCACCAGAACCTTCAGAGCCCTGGTGGGGTGGTCCTCGAAGCTCCCGTTATCCCCACGCAGGTAAGTCGTTGAGCATTGTCCAGCGCCAGACGTGACACACACATTCCTGTCGCCGGCCACTATACGACAGCTGCGTAGGTTTCGGTTGAGCGGATCATATTTTACGATACCACATTATGCTTTTTCTCAATTAATTTGAATTTTGGCGAGTTTAACCATGGGGTCGACCTTGAATTTAGTTGAACTTTTTGTAGTTTCCTTTAGGCTAGTACTTATCACAATACAAAGTTCCCAAAATGAAGATTCAAATTTACATTTTTCACCTTCTTACTACTCACTGGTCTATTATTACATCAATGTAATCGATACGGTTTCACTTAACATTCCTCATTCACAGGATTTCATTCTGCTTTTGAGTATCTATAGTAACGAAACTTCAGAACGATATCGCTTAAACAGTATCAGATGTTTTAAAATATGATTTAAATTGGATGTCAACGTGGGGTGGAAATGGACAGGCGGAAATGAACATCACAACTTCTCATACCTCTCGTTTGTTCAAAATACTGCTACTACTATTTCTTATATACACAGTTAACCGTTAACTCAAGGATGTCTGACTTCGAAAAATCTCTATCTATCTCTAATTTAATTGGTAGCATCTTGAATTATATTCCATAACTCGTTTCGTGTGGTTATAGATTTAGAATAAGCCATAGATTTAATGTAACCTCACACATAACAATCTGAAGGATTCAAATCGGAGTAACCCCGCTGCCACGACCAATCCAACGAAGTGGGCCAGTTAAAAATTTGGAGGTACACCGTTACGCATGAACCACATCTTAATTCTTAGCTTCAATGGAAGATCTTCCAAAATGTTGCCAATTCAATACTTGAGAAATTTTAATGATTCACCATTTAAAGTGAAGGTAATTCAGATGGATCCATGAACGTATCTCCTAAAACACCACACATTTATTTTAAATCTTCCCAAGAGTGACTATTTCGCCAACTGGAAACTCCGAGTCTGGTAAAAATGTTGGGTCATCGTTCTGTTTCATCCGTAGCTACTGAAAAAACTCAGATCTAATAGTATTTGTTGTGAATTTGGTACCGCTGAAAAATGATACGGATAAAAAATTTCCTTGTGCCAAATTCTAAACATGGATGAGGCTTAGTCCAGTAGTTACACATAATCGACAAATACTTACTTCAGCATTTTCCGCAACTCCAACCAAAGTATCATGTTCTTGCTGGGGGTAGTAATCTTTGGATATATATGATATTTTGGGTGAAACGAACCTGTTTCACACAATCAGTTTCATAGATTTTGAAATATCTCACGATATGGCTTCGGTTGGGGTATAATTCACGATATTTTATAGATACTGCCTAACTAGCACTTACTCTTGCATAAACCCAAATTATATCTCGCATTTCTTCAGATGAAAAGTGATTGTGTCTCACCATTCTTGCAAATAAGATAATTCAACTCGATACAATCAGTATAATAACCAGTAGCAATAATACATATCTTTTACAAAAGTGTATTCCTCACTAAGAATTTGTCAATATTTCATAACATACTTGTGCTGAAGGCATGGCATCTATCAAGTATATACCGTGCATTATTGAAATCTAAGAAGTGTAACTTCATCATAAATAAATTATAAGGCTTTCCGAAGAAAATATGTTATTTGCAAATTAGTGAGTGACAAAAATAATGTGTAGATGATTTTTTCCATTCAACATGGCGTATGTAACGACTTCTATATGTGTTAACTCAAATCTAATAACACATTCTCACTTGCAGTTACAAAAAATATGCCTATCTCAATTTTTGTGACTATATCCATCAAAATTGGCTGATTCATTAACAAATGGCACTCGGGGACTGCCGCGGTGAAGCTATTGCATGGCATTTTTTATCAACTTATGCAATTATAATTATTTATTTATTTTTTATTTATGCAGTATTTTTCTTTCTTTGATATTAATTCAAGTTACACTTTTTGAGCGTGGTGACCGCTAAGAAAACAAATTTTCTTCTTTTATTGAATATATGAGAAGTTAATATCGTTTAAAATATTTTTATTCTCTCACAATACATGTAGGTTATTCAGGAATTTTTATCATTGAAACTATAGGTTTATGGTAACTGAAATAAGAAACATAAGTTTGAGACTTGATATCCTCTAAATATCTTGAAAATACCGCGTCAATGGTGGTCCCAAGTTTTGTTGTGGATTCTTCTGGATCATTATTCATTTTCACATTCAATTTTTCCGAAAGAAAAGTTGTCAACCGCTCTGATTTTTTATCAGCGAAGTTGATGTTGAAATCGCCAGCCAAGATAAGTGGAAATTTATTACCATTTCTACCAAGTATTTTCGATCCTTCTTCAGTGTACTCCAGTAAAGTGCGATGAATAAAATGCTCTACCTCGTCCAATTTTGGATTCGGAGAAATGTAAATTGCTACCATGACTATGTGTAGGCCATTTCTAAGTTTGCATAAGCACGCACAAATATCTCCAACAAATGAGCGCATAACATTAACATCGCTAACGTGTGCAATATTTATTTCAATATTCGGAGTCATAATATTAGTAACATTATTATTATTTTGGTAAATAGTCACCCCACCTTTTGGAACAGTATCTACAACAGTATATATACCTACATGTATACTTACGGCGCACATGCGGTGAGTGTGGCATTATAAAGATATGCTAGATACCTATACACTCATATACTTTCTCACAAACAGCTGCTTACGTATTCGTCCAATTTCGGAGCAGCTCGTCTCGATCCGTGCCAGCTTCGTACAGTCGTACCATATACATACACGTTAAGCGAACGCTCGGCCGAGCTACATGGTAGGCGCAGTGGGGGGTGTTAGGTTTTATTTTCGTTACGGAATTTCTTGATTCGGTCGCCGCGCTCAAACCCGCGATAAAAGCTATGCAATAGCTTGAAAATTTGTTTTATTTTCCAACTTCAAGGAGCAGACTTAGACACATTTGTTGTTGAATGAAATATTAATATTCTTGCCCTCTGAACGTACAGTAACAACTTGAGCGATCACTCATGGATCATACTGTATAATTATACAGTAAAGGTCCTAGTATCAAACCTTGTAAATCACAGTATGTTGTATATTCGAATAAGCTCTCCATGTAATGAAATTTAATTTCACGTCTTTCCACCTCCTGGGGGGAAATTAGTGATCTATGAGTCACAGTTCATTCTCTCAACTAAATGTATACTATTGAAACAATATAACTTTTGATAAGAAAGTAGAATATTTCCGAGAACGAGAATAGTTTTATTCATTTTAGAATTATAATAGGAACCGAAATAAAAATGAACCTTCATGTGGCAATTACAAGAAGAGGTTTCAAGTTGGAATTTGATGCCGAACTTTCTGTACAGATAATAAGAAATTACTAATATTTTTATCACAATCATTAGTCGAGTCAAATAGGTATTTCATTACGAAAATCGAACGATATGGACCGATTTCGATGAAACAAAGTGCATTCGATTCGGGATGACGTCTAGAAAAACGCTCCCCGGTTGGTTTTTTGTGCAAATTTGTTATTATTTTTTTAACGGAAAAATTGTCCAATTTCCAAAATTTCATCAAAACTAACCAGAAATCCTCAGTTAGGGGTTGTGGAGTTTTTTTTTTCATGTTAAATGTTTAAAAATTTGTTAAAAGGGGCTCGTTACTAATTTAAATCAAAAACAAAATCGAATTCTAATTTTTTAATTTTTTAATTTGAAATAAATTCCCGCTCATCTAAAATTATTTTCTGTCTTCTCTACTCAGTCTTTTTATATTCCACACAGCATCTTTTACATATACTATGGACATATACGTAATAAAAACCGGGCGGGAGTAGCAGGTAGGTATTTTTCTCAAACTTTGGAATCTACACTATACTGTAACACAGCATCTATCATATAATAAGATCTCTATGGCATCCACCGCTTCATAGAGCAGCTGTTCATCTGAATCGGTCCTCCCTCCTTCCCCCCAAAATAAAGACGCGGCAACGTATACGTGGACCACGCTGCTGTTGTAATGTAGATACATAATAAATGATCACCACGTGTCACTTACTGTTGGATGCTGCTGTTGTTCAGATCAGTAAAATTTCTCATTCGTTTTATGTGAAAATTATTTTGTTCTGTGGTTCAGTGAATATTATCAGAAACATTTTTTTAGTAATTCAAATACATATTGTTCAATAAATAAAACATTGCTTCAATAAAGCATTCACGCTGCAAATTAATAAAAGTATTTTTCGGTTAAAAACATAATAACAAATTTGCACAAAAAACTAACAGGTAAGCTTTCATCCCGAATCGAATGCACTTTGTTTCATCAAAATCGGCCAATATCTTCCGATTTTCATAATGAAATACCTATTTGACTCGACTACTGATTGTGGTCAAAATATTTGTAATTTCTTATTATCAGTACAGAAAGTTCGGCATCAAATCCCAACTTTTAATACCTATTTGATTCGAGTACAGTGATAGATTATCATATTTCAAGCAACATAGTTGACCCAGATTTGTACGTGCGGCTAAGCGTACGAATGCAGCTTGTTTTATCATATTTTAACAGGTTTTGTTTGACGAAGACTTAACTGCAGAATGAATAGTATGAAGCGCAATGTGGAGAACATGTCGTGTGAGCAAATCAACAATGCAAAAATGTTTACTTTGGAATGTAATATGGTTCGTATATTGCTTACACTTCTGGCATGTTACGAAAAATAAATCCGGCATGCATATGATGTGAACATTATCCAATTATCAATATTTATTGGCACATTTTATCGACACATTGTCGAGTAAGGTAATTTATTATTACTAGAAAATATAAACGTGTCAACTTTTATAATACTAACTACTATACTATATTTCATTTGATCTCTAACAATGCATTGATTTTTCATAAACAACTACAATGACAAAATAATACACATTCCAATTTGTAGCTTTTTTAGAAGATATCAAGTGTAATATAGTTTAGTATAGCTTAGTTTATTCTTCTTGCTCAGATACAACATAAATACACTAAAATATATGGAATATTACCTCAAACAAAGAGGTGTGTAGCACGTCAAGTTAAAATTATATATAAATATGAATTACAATACATTTGTCAACGTGAATAAAAATAACAGTGTAAAGCAGATTAAGATGTGTATAGGTTCAGTGAATTAAAATGGAAACGATACATGCATATATGAGTAAAATGACGTAGAATGCTTAGAGATAGGAATAGCTCAAATATCTTCATCCGTAAAGTACTCATTCAATGAGTGGTAGGCTCATTTTATGAATAGAGAATTTGAATTGTTCTTAAGATGATTCAATGGTAATTTTTTCAATGATTGGGGAATTTTATTATAAATTTTCAATACTCTATATTGTACATTTTTCTGGAGATGAGTATAATTAAATTTACTGCCGATGTTGTTATTTTTTGTTCTTGTATTATGATCATGATTGTTGGTCTGTTCCTAAAATAGATGCTGTTCTGATGAGTGAAGATAATTGCTTCATAAATGTATAGACTCGGTAAAGTAAGTATATTATTTCTGATAAGTATTTCTTTGCAACTTGTTCTTTCAGACAAGTTGGAGATGCCCTCAAGACATCTTTTTTGGGTGCGGAACACTCGCTCTACATCACTAGAATTACCCCAAAAAAGTATCCCATATCTCAATGTTGACTGTACAAAGGCATGATGAGCAGTTAACGCTGCTTTTGTGTTCACTATGACTGAAATGTTTCTTAGGGCAAAGCTTCCCACTACTTTATTCACTTGTTCATACCAATCTAATCCTGACTAAATAATTATACCTGAGAAAGTGGTATTGTCACATATCAGTAACGGTATCAGCCGAAATACTGTTAATGGTTGATGCATATACAAATTTGAGGACTTGAGTTCTATCTTCATTCATTCTCAAGTCATTTTTGTGAAACCAGTCTTCAGCAGTAGCAATAATTTGGAATATTCTCCTTTCTGGAAGAGCTTCCTCTGTTGATACCGTTATTTAGTTGTCATCAGCAAACTGTTGTAGGTATTCTTTCAGTGATGCAGGTAAGTTATTTGTATATAGTGTTAAGAGGAGTGGACCCTATATGTAGCCTTGAGGGATACTCCTATGAGTTCTCTGCATCTCCGACTTCATCTGCTCACCATAAATCATCTTAGAAATGACATACTGTGGTCTATCTAGTAAATATGACTGAACTAAATTAAATACCACTCCTCTGAAACTCACCATTTCCAGTTTATTTAACAGAATGTTATCATTGAATTTCTTGTTCAAGTCGAGGCATGTTAGTGGAGTTGCCATGTCATTATATAGTGGATTGATGAAATAGAACAAAGTTTCCAATATTGCTCTATGGTACATTTACATTTCCTGAATGATTCGAAAAATTGTTCTCATAACGCCTTGAGTCACCATCAACAAATAAGCGTCAATGTTATATTGTTGAATTAGGTTATTGATATTTTAAACTGTTGGTAATCTCACCATCGATTAAAATTATATCATAGCCAGATTCAGAAACTATATATAGAACTTAAATACAAACATACAGGTATTATTGTTATTACGTTTGAATAGCATAACGAATCGTTGAAACAAAAATTCAGAGAAGGAACAACTTCGTGCAGTTATTCCTTCTTTGAAAAGAAAATGCCTACTACACTCTTATATAATATAAACCTTTGTGAAATTTTCGACGTTTCATATTTATTCTACGGTGGCACAATTACCAACATTTGAAAATATTTAATTTCATCAGCTGTAGAAAGCATATCATGTGCATTTGTTAGATAATTGACACGTTCTTTTTCAGGACAACATAAGGGTAAGGTGAAAATCCCTTAAAAAATAAAACAGATGATGCTATAATCGGAAATACCATGTGACATTTATGATGTTACAACTTTGAACTTTAACTAGAACGCATTATAATTTTCAGACTGATATGTCATTCAATTCTCTTTTGACACCCATCGGAAACAAACAACCATGATGATTTTCGTAGACATGGACAACAGTGAACGTCGCGTCTTGATTACACACTATTTCTTGAGTGGGAAAAACATTACGCAAACCAGAGGATCGATTGGAACGATTCACAAGTGGTTTACTGGTTCTCGTTGTGGTAGTATGACCACAAAGAACGCAGAACGTTCTGGTCATCCAATTGAGGTTACAACGCCAGAAATCGTCAATAAAATCCATGGTATGATATTGCACGATCGGCGAGTTAAAGTGCACGAGATTGCTGAGGCTATGGACATCTCAACCCAGCAGATACGGATTATTTTGCATGAATTTTGAATATGAGAAAGCTATTTGCCAGGTGAGTGCCGCATTTGCTCTATGTTGACACTAAGCGCGACCGTGTGACAACTTCAAAGGAGTGTTTGGCGATGTTCAAGTGCGATAAAAAGAACTTTTTGCGTCATTTAGTAACCGTGTACGAAACATGAATCCATCACAACACACCATAGACCGGAGAACATTCGAACCAGTGGACTTGTTCTGGCGAATCCAAGTCGAAAAAGACCAAAGTGAGTCTATCGGCCAACAAAGTCATGGCGACAGGTTTTTGGGATGCATACGGTATCGTCCATATCGATTACCTTGAAAAGGGAAAACAATCACCGGCGTATATTATACAGAGCTGTTGGTCGACGCCGATTCGCAATAGCAGCCGCATTTGGCAAAGAAAGAAGTCCTCATCCACCAGAACATCACGCTGGAATACAGGTCCGCAGTCGCAATGGCGAAATTGCATGAATTGCGCTACGAATTGTACCGTCCCCATCATATTTTTCAGATTTGGCCTCCTGCGATTTCCATCTATTTTCAAACCTGTAGACATGGCTCCGCAAAGAGAGATTTAACTCCAACGATGAGGATTTTGTCGAAACAAACGCATATTCTGAAAGATTGCCGGAATCGTATTATTTGGAAGGAATCGAAAAATTACAAAAACGTTCGGTGACTTGTATCGGGCTACAAAGAGATCATGTTGAGAAATAAAATAAGTTTTGACCAAATAAATCATTTCTTGTTCCATTTTTCAGGGACTTTCACCTTGCCCTCGTAGAACTTCTGTCATCAATATATAAAATAAAAGGTATTCATACAGAATGGATTCAACAACATGTATTCAATCGGAAGTACATACTCATAAGTTCAATCATTTATTTAATTTACAAAGAACACAGTTACCAACCAAAAACATTTGTTGATATTATCAAATGAAATTTTCGACTTCTGCATTCGGTCTTCCCATATTCACAGGTAACTAAGTTTGTTACAAATGAAGTTCTGAAAATCATCAATTTTTAATGGAAGTCCGTACTAAGCAATTACCATTTTCTTCCAAAACTTGTTTCTATTTCGACAAGAACCTAATTCTCTTCATATTTGGTTTTGATATTTTCATAAGATTTTTGGTATTATTATTTCTATTTATTCTGCTGAACTGAAACCTAATGAAATTATTTTCATTAGGTTTTGAATTTAGCGAATTATTCTTTATACATTTGAGAATTTGAACCGCATCGGATATATAAACTAATGGTCCTGAATTATCAACTAGATACTTGACTTGTTATGTTTAGAAAATTTGCTCATGGCTTTGCTATTGAGTGCATCCTTGTCACTTTTGATACAGGAATATTTTGTATCCGAAATAATTGACAAAATTTACACTCACACTGCGGTACCACTGCGAGAATCTTGTTCTGTTATCATTGTTACAATGAATCTTTCACATCCAGGGACAGCCGATATCCATTGTTTGTGTAGTTCATTGTCTTCGTGAAAACTAAACATTTGAACTTTTGGCATAGTGTTTCCCTTCCAACCAGGAGCACAACATTCATTCGGCTCAAGTAATTAACTGAAATACGTCAGTAAGCTGTACGAACAAAACAAAACGACGGAAGAACCAACATAATCATTCACTCAGGAAGTTATATTGCAACGCACTTCATTCGGTCATGACCCTCCTATACACGTATTTACATGTAAAAATAAGTTCCAATCACAGGAGGATACTTTAGGAATAGTTGCAACATATAATGTTCCTTGACATTGATACTTGTTTAAATTGTATTATTCAATATTCATCACCTATCACAGAGAAAACTGGCTATGCGCTATTAAGACAATGATACTGTCGTAAGCTTCGTAAGCCTTTTGTTGATTGTAACGTTTTGTACGTTTTCTAAGTAATAATTTATATAATTTATCAATCTATTTTAAGAAATTTAATCGCAGAAAGTGACAGCCTGTAAGCTCTGTGACTTGGAAGCGCCTTCCAGGTTTGTCACTGCGGTTGTACGGTGATAGGTCATCGGAGAAACCGTAGATTGACGGAAGAGGACACGTTTCGCCATAGCGGGCAAAGGTTGGATGCTTGTATAAAAGTATCCATCTTGTGTGTAACTGTGGACGAGGTAAGATCTATTACAGTCAGTTTTGTTATTTCATAATAATTTCCTAACTTCAAAGCTTATAATAGAGATTCCTGACCCATGTATGAATTAAATATAAATTCTCGGAGAATAGTTCACACTACACTATTGTTTACGTCTTCACGTACGTTTCGACCTCACGACCATTATCAGAAGACTTATTATGTCTAAGACGGGACTACTTAAAACTAACTGTATTAGCACAAAGCGTCCTTATCGCACCAATTTCATTTAAAAATGTCCACGTCGCCGAAACGAAAGAAACACGAATAATCGAAATTGTAACACATCAATGTTATAAGTATAATATATCGTGTATCCCCTGTGTAGTAGTATTCACATGAAATACGAATTCATGTCAACAAAGTCTATGGACGACTGAAAACAAGAACATTACGTTCAAGTATCTGTTTCGAACCAGATGATAAAATGTATGAGGTAATAGGAGAAACCAATCATTACAAAAGAACTATTCTGGAGATGATTCTCATAAAACGTGACCCCAAATCTGTAAATCATATTCAGACATTTAGTCATTTATTATAACTTAATTAATTGAAACCCTTGCTAATTCCTACATGCGTCTTAATAATGTTGAAAATACGTTTCAGGTAGAATGTCAAAAGAACATTTCCAATGACAAACCTTTATCTATTACCTAATAAATCTTAACATCTGGATAGAAATAGGTACTTAAACGTAATATTCTTGTTTCTAGTCGTTCATAGACTTTGTTGACATGAGCTTTATTTCATGAGAATACCACTAAATAGTGGACTCTTGATATATTATACTTATAACATTGATGTGTTACAATTTCGATTATTCGTGTTTCTGTTCGTTTCGGCGCATTTTTAATTGAAATTGGTGAGATGAGGAAGCTTTATACTAATACAATTAGTTTTAAGTAATCACGTCTTAGACATAATAAATTTTCTGATTATGGTCGTGAGATCAAAACGTAAGTAAAGACAAAAATAATATGTGACCTATTTCCCGTGAATTTATATATAATTTGAAGTTTATATAGTTGTGAATGGATATTATTATGATATCTTGATTTTTCGAATTAAATATTGACGATGTGATATTCTCTTATTAAATTTTCAAATTTTCATTTATCGAACTTATCCTTGTCACACACCAAAATCAATTTTTCTTGTATTCGATTGCATATAATTAAACGCAAAATTATAATTCTTTCTATCGTCACTAAATAGAGTAATGAATTTGTCAAGGTAATCATCAGAATTGTTCATATCGTTTCATTATGGCTTGTTTAAACTAGCAAGTGGACCACGTGGATCCATATCATTTCATGGACCCTTGAATGGACCTTCTTCTTGATACAGTAGCGGCACTTTATGCTGAAGTATTGGCGATATAACGAAATAATTAATTGATCTAGGTGAACAAATTAGAGCCGAATTTCTCAGTTACTGTTTTCTGGGAGTGAACTTTCTGGTATAACTTGGAAAGCTTATAATCATTCAGAAACTATTATGATCTAATATCTAATTATTCTCTTTCATATTTCAATTTCAATATTATAATTAGATAAATTGTTATTCTCTGTTTAACATATTTCATGTAATTTATTTATTGTCTTCAAACTTCAATTCCTCTCCATAATTTTGAATACACATTTTTGGTAAATAACATAATCAGTTGTGGCATTATTTTGATTGTTCCTGCTGATTTAGATATTTGTCGCTCGAACTTGAGGCCAAGATATTGCTCACATTGTCTCTATTTAAGGGTTTGAATGATTGAGACTTCTCCTACCTTTTTCGCGTGCCATGTTGTAGAAGGAGGCCAAGCACTTTCACCACGCTCATCCAAGTTTCAAGGACGGTAACAATTTTCAGCTGAAATGGTCAAATTTCCGTAATAAGCTCAGTTGCTCTCTTTCCAAATTTTTTTTTATCAAATAAAATAATCTTCCTGTAATCCTGTAATCTGAATTTAATTTGATCAAATTATTGGAACTCTAATTTCTTACACTATTCATTTTATTTCTTTGTAAGTCGAAATAATTTAGTTCTTCCCTATAATTCCCTGGAGGAATGAAACCTAATTGTTAAGTTGAAATTCGTCTTTATTTTCTCTAATATAATCATCAACATTCATCCACCTCGTTATGCCGGAAATTATTGATAGCGGACTCTTTCGTATTTTCTCGTAAAGCATTTAGCGTTCAAAAAAGGCAGTCTTATTCAACCAAGGATCGAAGGATACGTTTCATTACGATCCTGAGCTTAATTATCACCCTGACCTAGTTGAGGTCATTCGAGACATAAAGAGTTGCTCCACTACCTTGCATAATGACGTCACATCGACTTTTGTATTTGGCGTATATAGGCCTTTAGGCGAGGAAATAAAGCAGAAAAGGTCGAAAAAAAAAGGTCATCAGAGTATCCTGACCACCAAGTGACTATTGAAGGTAATGGTCACAACCGGCATCCTCAAGAGAACCTCCCTCACAAGTTTCTTTCCATTTCAAAAGATAATTGCACGAATCCCCTGAAGACGACGGTAGTCCCAGGAAGTCCTGAGCCGCAGGCGCGTCGTAGTTCAAAACTGGCACCGGAATCGTGTTCAGCCGTCCCTAAAACCACCGATAGACGAATTTGGTTGCATTTCAGAGGATAATAAAAATCAGTCCATGGAGATGACCTAGGTGATCAGGATATCTCGAGCACCAGGTGAGTATCGAGTGCCATGGTCATGACCCGTATGCTCAAGAGAACCTCTATAACATGTTCCATTCCTTTGCAGAAGGTATTTCTGCGAATTCCCTGGAGGCGTCGATAGTACCAGAATGTCAACGAGCTCCAGGTGCGTCGTAGTTCAGATCTGTCACCGAAATCGTGATCAGCGACCACAAAAATCCCCGAGTGAGAAATTTTGGCAATATTTGGACATTTTTCCAACATTTTCAATGCATTCTCCTCAAAGTGCATTCAAAGAGATGCATTTTCCTCTGTAGAAAATCTAAAATGTACATTGAAAGAAACAAATTTTTTCTAAATGACTTCCTGAATCAATTGAAATTGTTTTTATCAAAATCGATTCATCCGATTTTTTTTTTACTTTGGCCTTTTTCGTGCTTTATTTCCTCGACTACTTGTACATAGAGGATATTGGTTATGCATGCACACACTCACATCATCTCAAAAATAGGAAGAAGACAAAAAAAATTATCAAAAATTCAAAACGATATTCCTTTTAAGTCTGAACATAGGTCTAGGGTGTAGGTTGTAAATGAACATTTTGTATATAGAAATTGAGTCTGCAGAGAAAATCAGTTGTTCACCGCACTATGATTCATCTATTTTGTTATATAGAATATCATCAAATAAGTGAATTGATCTTACAATTGAAGTATGAGTCCCAATGAAGTAGAAGATGTATCTAACTGAAAATCTCATCAAATATTCATAACCAATCTTTAGTCTTCAGTTAGAGGAGTAACAGTATGTAACACATTTCCTGAGTATACAAAAGCAGTTCTGTTCTGTCGAAGACGATGAAACATCTGAAAGGATACATCATTAATAACGTAATGGAAATGAACGATTACAAAGCTTACTCTTAAATTGCTTCACATCATGAAAAATGACGAGAAATTTCACGCTATTCGCGCCTTTAAAACCTGTGAGTTTAATCTTGTGAAATATATAATTGAATAATTGACTATATTAAATTGTTAATTGATGACATGTTCATCTATCACATCAAGATGAATTAATAATTATAGGGTTAGCGATGATTATACTGAATGAAGGTATGGTGAATCGTTAACTGCATCCAAGAAGACCGAACCATTCAGGTAGGTAACAAACTTATAATTTTATTTCTACCCACCGTTTGCTACTTTAATAATCGTTTATGCCGTTAAATTCTTGAGTTGTGTATTATTAAAAATAGACGTTTATTTGATTGCACGATGTCAGTTGAGATGTATTAGTCCGTGAAAGAGTCCTGCTATTGCAGTTTAATCGTTGTTCGAATCTTTCTAGTGTAAAAAGCACAATACTATCAATTATGAAAAATTTTCTGGTGTACTCAATCTGGAACTGAAACATAATCAAAAGCTCATTAAACCTGACAATATTCTCAACGACGTTAATCTCAGGTATCGGTTCCGCACTTCTTATAATGTTATGGATGAAATTATGTGTACTTTCGGCATTCGATATGTATACGCAAAAATCAATTCATCTTCTTTGCGGTTAACAAAATTTTCGTTGACTAATTCATTTATAAAGATAACCAAGTACACCGGCTCAGGAGAGTCAAGAATGCCACAAGGCTACCATAGCCACACAGCGTATACACATTTTTCTTGTTTCTTTATACTTCATTACTTTTTCATTCACTCGATAAAACATAGAAGAGAAGACCAATAATTGAATTTTCACATTCACGACGTGGAGTAACAATCAGCTGGATAAGAGTTCACACTGTAGATACACTATAACACTATAAATGAGGAATATATACCAATATCCACTAAAAAGTGGATAGGTATTATTATGATAACATGCGAATTAGATACAATTATTCTGGACACAGGTATGAATTATTATCAGTATATTCTTGGGAATTAGGTTACATCAAGACATATATTTACGTCCTCACATACGTTTCGATCTCACGACCATCATCATAAGAAGTTTGAAAGCTAATTCACATCAACTAAAGGGCGGGATTTCTCAAACGAAGTGTACTAGGCACTAAGCGTCTTTATCGCATTAATGTCAATTAAAAATGTCTACGTCGCAACAACGGATGATACACGAATGATTGGAATTGTAACCCATTATGGTGTAAATTATTTGAATATGTATTAGAAAACTACTTCACGGTAATCGGTCTATGGTAGAAGACAACATATATTGAGGACATGACAAAAGAGTCTGACAACTGAAATCTCTTCACGCCAAGTAGGTACAATGTTGAACAGATGTGTTTAAATTAAATTAAATTTCATGACTACGATTACAACTGATTTAGTGTATCAGATTTCATCATAGACACAATTTTAAAATGTTATAAAGAATTACGCAAAAATTCGCAAGTATTTGATCAAATGATTTTGGATAAATTTGACACCGGTTCTATGATTTACAAGCTCAGATCACGTATTGTGTGGATCATCCCCTGGATAGATCTTTTTCAATAATTGGTTTCTTTAGCTCAAATATTAAAATTTTTACAAATCCAACTGATGGTTATAATCAAAATAACGTTCAAAAAAAGGGGAATTACTCTCGTATGGGAGTCTGAGGAAATCAGATGCGAAGGGATCGAAACTGCCATCGCTAAAGCGGGGGTGAGTAATCAGACCAGAGCCAACTCGTGGCATTTTTCATGCCTATTGGTAGAAACTTTCCCGCATTTCTCAATCCAAGCGAGTAATGGGAGACCTTCAGCAGCGACGAGTGAAAAATCTACCAACGTTCAGTAAACAAGAAATTAAGAATCTTATCGCATTGCTGACCGGACACACCCCCTGCAACAAACATCTCTGCACGATGGGTCTGGTCAATCAGCGCGCATGCATTGGTTGGAGCGTGGGTGAAGAGATACCCATGTATGTGCTGTGTCAGTGCACGACCTCTGAGGAAATCAGAAGTATCCCCTACATCAGGCTACTGAATTTCATAGAATTCACCGGACTGATGGAGAGATAGCAATATGTGAGGGCACAATAGGACACTAATGAACGCAGTGTTGTGGGACATCCTCTGAAGGAAGGAGAACCAACCATACGGTGATGGGGTTTTAGTTGGTAAGAATCTATCATATCCGCAGGGGCACGGGCCCTCGAGGCCCCTATGGAATATTTCCCTTCCTCTATGCCCATAAAAGTTTTTGTTCTCAGTACTATAATTATAATTATTCATTATTTTTGCTTAGAGATTCCTGTGCATGTCCCATCGCAATCTGAATATTCCTTTTCAAAGATTAACAAACCCACACGGTACATGAATCAAATTTCTTAGTGAACATGTCATTAAAGTGGCAAATTCAAAATCATAATGACTTAATTTGTTTAAATACCAAACCACAGTTTTTTCCATCATCAGATTGTACGATTGACTGTTATTGAGGAAGATAAAAGGTAGGGGAGGGTGCTGTACCTTGATACCAAATTATTTTAAGTGCTTGTATTCAGCAGCTAAAAATGTTTATAACTTTTTTTTTGTATACGATACAAACTACTGAGTATATGTTATCATAATATATTATTAGTTTTACTAAAAACCTGTGTACAGCCCTGCAACAAAAAATTTGAAAATAAAAATAAAATGGCCCAAGGTACAGCACCATGTTGTACCTTTAGCCACCGAGTAATGTACCTTGAGCCGAGCATGGAAATTTAAAACTATTCACTGAAAATTTATTAAGCACAGCAACCAACAGGTAAATAATATTAAAGGCATTTTTCTCTAAATATTTATTAACTAAATTAGTTTACTGCACATTATAGCCCCTAAAATCAACCGGAAAAGTTAAATAACACTGTTGGCGAGTTGAACCGAAAGGTGTCATTGGTGGCGGTAACTTCATCACTATGTCCTCTGCTGCTACTGCATAAACGGTAGAAGATTCTTCAATCAGAAATTTGTTTGACACTGGTTGCTTTTTTAAGTATATTACGTTGAAATCCTCCTGCTCTCTTGAACGTACTTTTGCTACATAATAATTGATATACTTTTTTCCGTGTATTTTTATTAGAATAAAGTCTCCGTCGTCAATGGTCCCATTTTCCATTAGCTGTTCTAGTTTTTGGGCCTCAACTTCATCGGCTAAACTAACATCATCGTCTGAATTTGACGATACATTTTGTAAATCATCCGAATCAGAAGAAGACGGATGGTCTGAAAAGACCTTAATTAACCATTTCCACTTTTTTTCTATTTCACTTCAGGCTCTGTTTCCTCTTTTGCGGCGTTTTCTTCTTTTTCAGGAGTATCGGTCCATATGCGAGATCTCCCTTTTTGCCTACCTCTTTGTGAACATTTCCTTGCTTGGGATTTGGAAAATGGTTTAAGTGTTTCAGGTGAAATAGTGTTTGTTACATTGTTTGAATTGTTGGGAATCTCCTCAACACGAGTTTGGGATGATGTTGCAGAGATATTTGACGTATCCGTCATCATCAGTTACATTGGATGGTGCGAATTCATGGTCTTGAAATATGATCTCGTTTAGTGGCACAATTCCTGATACTTTAAATCCACTGATTATATTATTTGGAGTAAAACTCAACGGATACGCATATCCGACCATTTCAGCAACCTCGTAGATGCTTAGAGGTTTTCCACAATTCCCAGGCGTGATCCCATTGACTAACTGCCGAATTATAATAATTTTTAAAGGGGCCAAACACTGTCCTATCCAGCGGTTGCATCTTATGACTGGTGTGGGGGTGAAAGGTAAGTAAAATTATTCCAACTTCTTTGCATCTTTTAATGGCAAGTATAGACACGTGACTATCATGGTTATCCATTATTAGAATTACTTTATCTTCAATTGTTGGTTTAACGTGACTGATAAAGTGCTCCAAAAATTTTAAAAATATGACTTCGTTCGACCAACCCGAAGGTGTCGCCGCACCTATTGCCCCTGGAGGTGCTCCTTTCATCATGTGGTCTTTAAAATTTACTCGGGGGAATACCAGCATCGGTGGTACACTGTTTCCAGTGGCATTTACTGCAGCAATCATCGTGACGGTTACTCCACGTTCTCCTGAAGTCATACTACCAATTTGTTTAACTCCTTTTGGAGCAAGCACTTTGGGTGGGTTATGGACTGTACTGATTCCAGTTTCATCACAATTCCATATTCTGGATTCGGCGAATTGTTTTCGTTTCAGCATGTTCTTATAATTCTCAAAAAACTTTGCTACAGTTATTTTATTGAAACCCGTAGACCTTGCAAGACTAGTGGCTTCTGGTTTACGCAAAGACAATTCTTTGTTATATGTATTCCGAAATCCTCGTAACCACGATTTTCCAGCTTGTTTATTTTTGTTCCATTTGTCTGGATACTTTTTATTGTTTGAACTTGCAAACTGGTATGCTAGCGTTCGAACTTCAGGCAAGGTTAAACCATAATGTAATCGAGCAGCTTTTTGTAGGTAGGCAACGAGCTGTAGTTCTTCGTGGTTGGAAAAAACTCTGTGAATATCGTAAGAGACACTGTACTCAAATGACTCTTCATTACAATTTTTAAATTTTTTAATATGTCTCATTAGTGTTGCTCTAGGAATATCGTGATCCTTGGCTGCTTGCCTAACTGATAAATTATTATCCAAAACATCCCTAACTGCAGCTTCAAATTCATTTTTATTAATATGTGGTCTCTTAACCCCTATTTTACTGCGAGGCAATTTTCAGAAAAGAATTTAATATGGTAATCTACTTTTTATAATAAATATTTTGATTTTTGGACTACAATTGTGTTCAATATATTCAAAAATGTTGTACCTTGAGCCAAACGCTGTACCTTGAACCGGCCCAAGGTACAGCAATAAGTTGTGGATCAAGGTACAGCGCGCAACAGGTTGAAAAATAAATGGTAAAATTAATTTTGAGGTTAGACATGCATTCAACCTAATCACTCAATTACAACCACAATACATTTTACTATACTTTACATTATTCGAAAATGTAGCCGAAATTTTAATATAGATAATATTACGTTCATACTTACCAACAATATATTTACTTTAAATACTTGAAAACTTTCGTAAACCCAACTAACAACAGAAATGCTTCTAAACTGCATTTTATGAACTTAGGGCGCCATCTATTTTTAATTGCTTAATTTCATTCTAGTTTGTGTAGTTTACTACATACTGCTGCTGGCAAAAATCAAAGTGGCTCAAGGTACATACCTGTCCAAGGTACAGCACCCTCCCCTACTGTGGGACTAAAATTTATATATTTTGAGCAAAATTGAAAAAAATATTTAATATTTCATAAGCATTCACAAAAAAAACATTAGACTGATACCGTACAAATTAGATATGGGGTTGCCATGGGCACGTGTATTTTTCCGAATTCAAGATATGTAAGCAGTAAATGTGGCAGTTTATCATCTAGCTTGAATATGAAAACGTTTATTGGAGGAATTGATTCTGGATTCATTTCATCATTGAACATTGAACCAGTTGACAATAGGTTGGACCTATCATTTTTTTTCTTTGTGGTGATTTTGCCAGGCGCGCTATGACCATCCTACGTATTAGTAACGTCAAAGGAGCCCCTAAGGTATTCAATGAATATGTTGTACAGGCTCTACTTCAGTTTTGTTCAAATATAAAGCATTTCAAATTCACAGCCCAGTTCCTGAATATTATATTAGGTCGGTGAAAAAAGATGAATGTAAAAACTCCCCTCAATAGGCAACAAATAAGGGACATTTTCCAGAGACCTGTAATCGAAGGCTACTCAGGGGATGATTCAAATATCAAGTGTTTGAGAATTTAATTGATTTGGTTAGATACGTGTAGCTTCAGTTCGGCTGTGAATAACACAGTTCACGGAATTCAGAAACGATTTCGTATGGTTTGAATAAGATTAACTCAAATTAGGGAAATTTCAATCAGATTCACTAGAAGGCACGTTTGTACATCAAAAAAAGGGAAATGGGCTATAATCAAGAACTCAGTTCAAGCCTGGCCACCTCGTTCAAACAAGAAGTAATAATGTATGTCCGAAAAAATGAATGGAACTTTTGTTCCACTGTTGGTATTGCAGAATTTTACGGTGACGACTGCAACATAGCCTCCTGTTTGTGACGTCACGATCGATTGCCAGGCCTTGTGTATATAGTGAGAGTTTAAGAAGAAACTCGCTTGAAATCTGTGTATAAACTCTAACAAGTGGAGTTGATCCTCATGGCCTGTAGGATACTCAGTAGTACTGAAGAATCTACAGAAAAACAATGGATAGAAATGAATAACATCCATTAGTTTAGGTCAACGTGTATCCATTCTCTTATGCTCTCGTCATAGTCTTCATCCTAGTTCAAATGGATTTGACTATTGAAGAACACATTTTGGAGTTGAACCATGATGCTGTAAGATATTTATAGTTGACGGCTATACATTGTTTATGAAAGCTCAATAAAATCAGATCCAGAATTTATTGTTACTTACTTTGTAGCTTAGAGCTACCATGTCAACCTGCTTCAGGTAAATATGCTTTCAAGATGTCACTTATTTGGCTAGATTTTCAGCAATACTTGCTCACAACATAACATAATCAACCTTCAGAACAGGGCAATTGTCTGAAAATAACAAATCAGTTAAGTAGAGGAAAGCAAATTTCATATAGTCATTATCTGAAGGTTTCCGCTCAGCTTTTCGGGAATGGAATATTTTCCAACTCAGTACCTGCTGGAGGTAAATATCGAATTCGAATTCTGTGTAGGGAAAAATCACATCGATAGAAGACTACGAAGGCAAAGGGAAAAGTTACTGAAAAATAAAATAAAAAATGATTTATTTGGTCAAAAGTTATTTTATTTCTTCGTCCAACGTTTTTGTGAATTTTTGATTCATTCCAAATGATACCTACAATTTCCGCAATTTTTCAACATAGGGGTTTGTTTCAGCGATTACCTCACCGTTGGAGCTGAATCTCTTTCCGCCGAAACACTTCTTCAAGTTTGGAAAAAAGAGAAAAATTGCAGGTGGCCAAATCTTGAGAATATGGTGAATGTCGAACCATTTCCAGTGCAATTCATACAGTTTTGCAATTACGGCTGCTTTTGCTTAAAATCGGATGCGAATCGATTCAATAGCTCTGTATAATATACGCCGGTGATCGTTTTGCCCCTTTCAAGGTAATCGATATGGATGCCATGACTTTCTTGGCAGCCAGGACAAGTTCACTGTTTCGACTGTTCTTTGGCCTCTGGTGTGTTGTGAAGAATGCATGTTTCGTCCACGGTTACAAACCAGAGCAAAAAGTCCTTCGTATCGTGCTTGAACATCGCCGAAAACTTTGAAGTTGTCACAAGGTCGCCCTTGTTGTTAACAGAGATCAAATGCGGCCCATCTGGCAGATAACTTTTTTATATTCGAAAATTCATGCAAAATGTTCCGTACCCGTTCCGATGAGATGCCCATAGCCTTAACAATTCCGTGGACTTCAACCCGCCGATCGTCCAATATCATGCCATGGATTTTATCGACGATTTTTGGTGTTGTAAAACTCAATTGGACGATCAGGTCATACTACCACAAGGAAAATCAGTAAACACTTAAATCATTCCAATCGATGGTGAACAGTCCCCAGAATGTTTAACAAGGGATATTTTGGTTGCGTTATGCTTTTTCCACGCCAGGAATAATGTTTAATCAAGAACGAAACTCAGTTTTTTCCACGACCACAATAATTTTCAAGGTTGCTTGTTTTCGATGGGTGTCAAAACAGAACTGTTAAAGATGGTACATCACAAATGTTCATGGGATTTTTGATTGTGGCGCCATCTGTCCCATTTTTCAGAGGCTTTTCAACTTCCCCTCTTATTTCAGAACAAACTCTCTAGTCCTGAAATTGTTCTTCTTGCTAGAGGAAAAGAAAGTGATGCATAAAAAGGGAAGAATGTCGATGTATATTTCTCTCATAATCTGAGGAAGTGAATTTGAAGATTCAAACACTTCTCGAAATGTTGGATCTAATTCGAAAAAGTACGTATACAAGAGTTCTAGTTTCATCAAAAATTTATACATTATTAAGCTATTTATTAGAAATACAGGTAAAACATAGCTTTTAGAGAAATAACCGTTCTTTATCTATTCATCATAAGTAATTCCATGTTACTTGTTGTTCAGTTACTAATTTTTCGTTTGCTTTGAATTAGTTAACAGCTTGGCTTGATAATGTCCGAAGACTTCCTAGTATTATTATGAGGCGATTTAATAATGAACTCTGTGGTTATTCATTTACATGCATTATTAATGTCCCCATCAGGTTTTCATCATTCTGTAAAGAATGAAATTATACTTGAGGCGCTTGTTACGTTTCCTTACACAAATACATAATGGCTCGTTCTAAATTCTACGTGAATTATTTATGAAACGGTATGTTATTTTTCAACTACGTTTCGTTGAGAAATATCTTTAAATTTCACTTGCTTCCAACAAAATTTATTCTATTTACTCACTTGTCAGATAATTTCCAATCTATTTCAATACAGGTCGCTAAAATTAAATTATCACTTTCATTATTTACAAAATGGATTAGTGAAGAACTAGTTGCACAAATATTTACATGATTATTACATTATCTTGATAAATGTTTTCACTGCATGGAATGTAATATCTCTAAGATTTGAGTTCGAAAACATC
The DNA here is from genome assembly GCA_958510875.1 of Endomychus coccineus. Taxonomy (NCBI): domain Eukaryota; kingdom Metazoa; phylum Arthropoda; class Insecta; order Coleoptera; family Endomychidae; genus Endomychus; species Endomychus coccineus. The sequence goes on from OY294068.1 coordinate 48,201,340, forward strand.
ATCATATCTTCAAGTAATACAACGTACTCAACTGTTGAAGTATAGTTATCTCAAATTTTTTTCAACAGCGTATGATAATTTAGTCCACCGGAATTAGACATAAAAATCGTCTGTAACGTAAAAATTCAGAGCAGCATATAGACCTTAGTTTTTGGTAAGCTTTCGACTTCTTCAACACTGATTCAACAACCCGCAGATGAACGAGGGGGTGATTTTTAAGATATGTATTCAAATATATATACACATTTTTTGGCGTTTTTGGCCGTTTTTTCCAATTTACGTGGAACATATGAATTTTGTTGAAAGTTATCAATAAAAAAAGCAAATTTGTGGAGCGTCAAATTTCTTATTTTCATATTCCAAGACTTTTTTTTTGAATTTGCGTATTTTCACCGTTGGAACGCGCCATAGAAGGGGGCAGCTATGGATGATCAGCTTTTTAAGTGATTTTTCACATTTTCAGTGTTAATTACTAAATTTGGTGAAAATTATCACGAGAGCAAAGTTGTAGAATGGAAAATTTCCAATTTTTATGATGCAAATTTTTTTTCTGAATTGCTTTCATCATGAATACTATCAAATGATGAAATGTGAATTTTTGAAAATTTTGCAATTTTTTTTTTCAAGTCTGTCATCATACCGGAGTTCCTGACTCAAGAAACCAATCTTGGCATGCATGTAGCCAATTTATGAACCTGCAGAATGACGTCAAATATTACCAGATCGAATGATAAAGAGCCTCGAAAAATATGTATTTCCTCTCATATCTAAAATATACTCAAATAATGACAAAGCTTAATTTCATAAATCATAAGGTGTGCGTTTAACTGACTTGAGGCACACGTGTAGAAGGGATATTTAGCCATGGAAAAATATAAAAAAATTCTCGTTAATTAGGTCACATTAACACTCTGTTATAAATGTTCGTCTTTACGTACGTTTCGGTCTCACGACCATCATCAGAAGACTTATTTTGTGAAAAATGGGTTCACTAAAACTAATTAGCACAAGCGTCCATATCGCACAATTTTCAATAAAAAAGCTCACGCCGTCGAAACGAACAGAACCACGAATAATCGGAAGATGTATCATTAATATTAAAGTTTAGATTTTTTTGTAACAAGAAACCACTGTTAAGTAATATTCTCATAATGTACAAACGCATATTGCTATGGTCTCAAAGCAACTGGAGTTCGAAGCTATTTGTTTGTAATAACTCGACCCAGATGTAGATTTATGACGTACTTGAAAAGGTTTTAGACCTGCATTGCAATTTACTTTACTTTAAGCGTTCTTCCTAAAATATACTTTTAACATTATAAAGACGTATGTAGGAATTTGCAAGAATTTTAATTAATCAAGTTAGTATAAATCTGACTCAATCCCTGAATATCATTCCTATGATTTACAGAATTTGAATCCCTTTTCATGTGAATCATCTCCAGGATAGATCTTTCATAATAATTGGTTTCTTTAGTTAAAATATTAACATTTTTGTAATCAAATTGATGGTTATAATCAAAACAGTGCTTAGCAAGGGCGGTGGAATTTTCTAAGTTATTATTTCTTATGCTATACTTATGGCCGTACATTCTTTTTTGTAAATATTGCTTAGAGATTCCAGTATAAGTTCCATCACAATCTAAACAATTCAATATATATACTGTATGGATTTGTTTATCTTTAGGTATTACAGGTTTTAGATTTGAGAAATATTTCTCAACACAGTTACTTAGTAGGTTTATGCGCAACATTTATATCGTACTTTTTCAAACATTTCTTAATTTTTTCTGAGGTCTCCGGAATGTATGGTAAAGTTATATAATTCTCTGTATTACCTGTTATGTTATTTTTATAAGAAGAACCATTATAGATTTTGTTTATTCTCTCTTTGATGGTCGTGAGACCGAAACGTAAGTAAAGACGAACATTTATAACAGAGTGTTAATTAATGTGACCTAATTCCCGAGAATTTTTTTATATAATTCATACTGGGTCAAGAATCTTATTATATTGCTATGAAAAAATATGAAAAACGGTTAAATCGTATGATACGTAAGAGTGCAAAAATATATTTTCTCTGATGTCTAGAATATACTCAAATAATGACAGAACTGTATATGTCGTTCGATAACGAGTGCAATTATCTGACTTAAGGAATCATTTTCGGAACACGTTTAGTACGCAAACGTACCCACAGAGAGAGTCCAAACATGGCTAGATCGAATCATAAATGATTCATTCATAATCATTCCTCTCATGTCTGAAAAATACGTGCCAGCTTTGTAAGTGATTTTTCACATTTTGATTTGTATTATCCTGATAATGTAATATAAGAAGAGATTGAAGTTTCCCCTGATATTGATATGAGTTTGCTGGATAATCCACTTGGAGCATCATCGTCGAATGAAGAAATATATAGCGCAAGTAGCGACGAGAATGAATATATAAATGTGAAAAGATGATTATTTAGTATGATAATAAATTATTATTATTTTCGTAAAAAAAATTATTTCTTGCTATGGACTTTCTTGTGTCTTCTCGCAAAAATTGATAATTGATACTTTAAGTTAAAAAAAAATTTGAACAAAAAAATATTCGAAATTCAAAAATTTGTTTAAACTGTAGAGTATCCTAAATATCATTGGTGCCTTCTAGCGGCAAAAATAGGTAATTCGACATAGTTGAAAATTTTCCGTTCTCCAACTTTGCTCCCCTAACAATTTTCACCAAAATTAGTATTTCATACTTAAAATATGAAAAATGTCTACTAAAGCAGATTATCTATAATCCCCGCACCTTCTATGGTGCGGTTTAACGTGGAAAACGCACAATTTCAGAGAAAACCTTTTGCAACATAAAAATAGGACATTCTCCGTTTTAGAACTTTGCTCTCTTGATATTTTTACCAAAATTAGTATTTCACACTAAGAATGTGAAAAATCACTCAAAAAGCTGATTATCTAGAGCCATTATATTATATTATTATTGCATTAATATTCATGATATCTTCCAACGTCCTATATCAAAAGATCTCCAATGGACCATATTGGCTCCAATTTCATCTATGAGTTAACTTCCACTGTGGTAATAACTATACTACTAATTAAAATTCTAGAAGCACTAAGTCAATCTTCTCCCCATCGCCTCAAATCTCCTCTCGCAAAAAACTGTCTATGCCACTGGTGACTTTATTCTAAATATGAAAATTTTTCCTCACAATTATTGCTCTAATGTATGTTATGTAGCTTCACAAGGTCACTATCAGTGTGTGATCAGGAAGAAAGGAGCTGTCGGCCATTGACCTAAAACAAATCAAGGATTCATTCCCTAACACGAAAGGACACATACAACGGTTGTAAGTATTATTCATCTCTGTGTGATATACAGAAATTGGAGAAGTGTGAGACTCGAGATTATTTTGCAATCATAAATGCCACACCATTCATAAATCTAAATCGTGTTTGCAAGCTTCGATGTGCTCGCAATTCAGGATACGTTGAATAGTTAATGCAATAGCGCTGATTAAAAGTCCCAAAGTTACTAAATTGGATTCCGTCGGTCCAGATAACATTTCTGTAGAAGTTTGAATTTTCTTGACATTTATTCACAAACCATTTACGGAAACTTAATATGTTAGTACAATCACCTTTTGGAACTACATGTACTACGGTTATTTTAAAAGGACGATTAAGACTCTTTGAATGTAAGTTTCTTTTGTACGTATATTTCTTCATCACAGACTATCATGCATATCGATGTTATAATTAGCAACAGAAGTCGCGAAATTAAGTATACATATTCCTGAAATGTTCAGTTAAATAATGGATATATTGAAATCTATCAGGTCGTCAGTGAAGCAGGAAAATTTAAAACTACTGTATCTACATACATTCTTATTTTAACATCAATGTTTTCACAGTTTTCTGTTGAATAAGACTTGCCATTTCATTGGTTTTTTAAAACAATACTAGACAGGTAGGCACCATTACGATCTACGCATTCTTGTAGTCTTATTCTAAAACTGTCCAGCATTTGACATTTGAGCAGTATGACTGGTAGCACCGTCCTGCTGAAATCACGTGATCTCTGGAAATGGAACCAGTTCTTGCCCCAAAAATGTGTTGACCATGTTTGTCTAACGAACTACAGTGGCGGTGGTAGCATTTCTTCGATCGTCTTAAAAGAAGAATGGCTCAATAATGTCAGATGATGAAAGAGCTCACCATACTGTCACCTTGGGACTATGTAAGGGTTTCTCATGTAACTGAAGCTGGTTTTCAGCGCTTCAATATCGGCAATTCTGTTTATTTACACAGCCATTAAGATGAAAATGGGCTTCATCTGACATAAACATAATATGGTGGATTAAGGTTTCTTCCCTATTCAAACGCTGCAAACATTTCTTGACAAAAAATCATGCGAGTAACCAGATCAGCTTCTTTCAGTTTTTGCACAATTTGAATTTTATAAAGGTGAGAACTAGTCCTTATGTAAGATTCGACGTTTCGACGGTTCTCTGATATTCAATGCTAATGCATGTTTAATCGCAGAACGTTTTGAACTACGTGTTATGGCAGTTTGAACTCTATCTATGTTTTCTGGCGTACTAACACTTGCTACTCCTTTATGTTTTAAATTCAAAGTAGATCCAGTTTCTTCAAACCCAGCAATTAATTGCATTAGTAAACGGTACCGGCCCATTATGCGGAAGATTGAACCACGGTCGTACATACAGGTCTGGGGACTCGTATGTTTGACATGGGTCTCTTACGCATCGCCAAACTTGTAGTCCGTCGCTCAGCCACTAGCTAGCGCTTGGATCTCGGAGTGGTAAAACGATTTCTTTCCGGAATCGCAAGCAGTGTTACTAAGTATTCTGATTTGAGAGAGGAATAGAACTGTTACTCTTGTCAAAATGTATTACCCACCTCAAAAATAACTTCCCCTTTTTCGTTATACATGACGCACACGAAAGACCTCGCTGACACGATTTCTTTCCGGAATCGCAAGCATCCACTTTTTTCGCATTTCCGCATCTTTCGGCTTTAAAAACAGAAGTTTTTTGCTTTACACTTTTGTACCACGTCTTGCATTTCGGCACAATGCACAATTTCGTAATTTGTTTCTAAAAACGCAGGTATTCCTTGTGTTCACAACTTAAGAATGACAGTTGTCAGAGAATACTCTCACGTGACGTCTTTTGGTACTACGCGACAGTCGACGCTTAGCGGTCCCACTTCTCACATAGGAAACAGCCCCGAGTTTCCAGACCTGTATGTACGACCGTGGATTGAAGTGATTGCGAAATAACCTTCTCAGTTGTCGTGGAGTCATAATTTTTATAAAACGATTCAACACAGAAAGCACGATGAGCACCTGACCACTGTTCCATGTTTACTAAATGGCGTTAAATGACTGACAATTTATCATTAGCTTCAGCGCCCTCATCCAACCGTCAAATGAATAACAGAGATTTTAAATTTTCCCGCTTCACTGATGAACCCTACATATATAAAAGACGAATACTCACTGTATCACCACTGACTGACTCACCAATCACGAAATCTCCGAGAAACTATAAAATGGACCGACTTGGAATTTGGGAGCTATGTTCCTTATATGAGGTAAGCACTCGCTAAAACCGGATTTCTCGAAACTCAATACCAACCGGGTTAGAAGGGAATCAATGTATTTCCACGTTTGTGACTGATAATATAATCACGTACAGTTTACATTACACACAGATTCATAGATAAATGAATAATTACCATATTTCAGACTGTCTATGCTATGACGAACAACACATAACCACAGTCGTATTTACAGGTCTGGTATCTCAAGGCTGTTTCCTATGTGAGAAGTGAGCTATTTCCTATAGCCATGAAATTTGTTTGTAATCCTTTTTTAACCTATATATACTAGATATAATATTTGTTAAATTCATTTTTCGTCTGAAGATGACACGTTTAGTGTTGAAACTACAGTAACGACTATATTAAATATCAGTGATAGTAAAACAAAGCATTATTTCGTTAAAATGATAAACTATCACAAAGTAACGGCTTCCACAATTGAATTTTTGAAAAGTGCAAGTATAGCAAATCAAGCCAAATTTTATCTCAAATTAACAAAGAAACGACAATTAACAAGTCAAAATATATGGTTCAATTCCCAGTGTCTACACCTACATGCCATCCCCAAATATATATCCGCTACGGCCAACAAAGTTTCGGAAACAGCGAAAACACTATGGTTGAAGGAAGAAAACAAGAACTTGTACTACAAACGACATGTCGTCATGCATTATTTAAAGGTATTACACTCTGAACGGTAATTATTTACAAGAAGGGCCTCACCCCCGATTTTGATGAACATTTTTTGACAGACTACTTACGTGTTCCTTAGGAACGATCAAAAAAGAAAATTTTGCGGAAATGCAAAGTTTTCCAGAAAAAAAAATAAAATCTTCTCATAACTAGCACCATGTTTATCTCAAGATATTGACATCAAAAGCACATAACAACTAGCCTAAATGTCATGAAATATGTCTCTTCCAACTATATTCCAATATTTTGTTGATGAAACGCAGTGAAAATGTAAATTTTGCGTTTAAAGTGAATAAACAGCATCTGAAATTTAATTGTAGCCTCCCTACAAGGTATTTCCCCTCGTTTCGTTTGAGAGGCTGGTGTCATCAGGTAACAATTTCCATCGAAAATCAGTTGGTGACGTATCACTATTCCCATTCCACTGTTGGATTTGCAAATAAACTCGATAAACCGCTGTAACCATTAATATTTTCCATAATTATTTACATCAAATCTAACCAAATATTCATTATTAGAGCCCTAAAAAACATAGGAATATGTCATATACTTTACTGAGAAAAAAATGAAAATTTTCTATTCTCCAAATATATATTCTCTATGAGTTTTCACAAACAAAAAGAGTCGAAATCCGTTATTAGAGCCCTAAAAAACATATAAATCGATATATCATATATCATCGGAAAATGGGATCATTTTTCGGGAAATTTTGAATTCTAATGTGCTAGAGTAACGATATGTACCCTTATTGACAATAATCATACGATATTTAGCAGCAAAATGTAATTTTCTGTCATATATAGTGTTTATTCGAAAACATATATATATATATATATATATATATATATATATATATATATATATATTCGTAAAGCTTCGTTTGAAGCCTTTCTTGATATAGTAAAGGTCAATTCAGAGCCTTGGTGGTCAGTTTGAAGCCGGCTCCAAAGGGAGTATATGAACACTTATGTTCAATGGGCAATATGAAACCTTCAGAAAATTCATTCGCAGAGAGCATTATGAATCCCTGCCTGCCCGGAAATTCATACATATTTAATAACGAGCACAATGAAACCCCGGATTTTATTCAGAAGTGTATCGTTTGAGCAAGGAATATATTGAAGCCTTTCGTCAGGAATATCTGTCAAATCGTTTTCATAACCTACCTTATTTCTGTTAATCTCTATGTTCTAGTTTTAACCCTTGAATATTTGCAAAGGCATTAACAAAAGTTAGAAGCTTGGAGTCCTGAATTTGAAAAAAGTATAATAATATTATACTTCTTGTATGTTACAAAAAAGTATGAAGTACAAAAATTGCAGGGACTGCAGAGTCCTAGAAACTGAAGTTATTTATGAATATACAGGATGCCGCATTAGTTCGTCACAAATCAAACTTACCTTTTATCAATGAAACACCGTGTATAATGTTGTTCCAATTTTAGATTATCCTCTTTTTGGCCATTTGCCCAATATAGGATTTTTTTTATAGTCGTTCAAGAATTATTTACTTTTCCAAAAAATAGGTGGTACATTTCACGCCCTGTATCTTTTTTGAATGTCTTTATACAATCAACTCATTTGCAAAATCTAAAGATAATTTTAAAATTGGGATTAGCCTTGTGAAATAGATAAGTCGTTTTGTCATCTCTCCGGAATATTAATTTGATTGACATGATTTATTTGTTAGTAGCAAGTGACAAAAACACTGTTTGTTACCAATGAGAATTTATCACAAGCTACTGGATATACTTTTCCTATATTCACGAGTAATTTTAGTTTGTAACTCTCTACAGTTCCTACAAATGTTGTATTCAATATCTCCTTGTAATTCGTATAATTACTGAGATATTATACTTGAACGCATTATTGGACCACCCGGTATATAAAATATTTGAAACAAATCGTTCATTGGAATGCTCTAAAAAGGAAAACACGAAATTAAAAAAACTAGCAGTCACCGAGCACTGCTGTCAGAAGTGTAAACTGTCATTGAGAAGTAATCAGTTCATTTTATGTCATCTTTGAATTATTGTAGCATTCGAAATTACAATTTTATTATTTTTAAATGAAAATTAATATAATTAGTTTTTCTTCAGTTTTCACAACTGTCAGCATTTCAATCAACAATTAAATAGATTTTCATATTTAATAATAAACAAGAATTATATTCACAATATTTAAAACCTTGCACGTAGATACGATACTAAGTACACAATGTACAATTAATAAATTCAATAAAAATATAACCTTCCTGTGCACGAGGACGGAGGATTTGATAAATGAATAACGTCGAGTATATGCGTGCTGTTGTAGCTTTATACAGTGTTTAGTGTGTATACGCAGTGTATATGTATACGTATAATCGAGAGCACTGGCTCACACAGACAGGCTCACCAACACATTCTCAGATATGCACACGTGTGTAAGCGTATAGAGAGACTGCCTGACGCCTGACCCGAGTCCCGCATGGCCGCAGTTGCGCACGCAGCAGTATACATAATACCTAATACATATAGCTACAGCGTGACGGAACGTGACAGACTCATGGTTTTACCCCTCATCTGAAATAGCCCAACGCTAAAGGAGTTTTCACTTCAAAAGTTCTCATAATTTTTTGCTCCATTTAAATCGATTCTACCCACTGAGAATTGACAGCTTTTCGTTACAACTCCGAGGCATTTGTACCTATTCTGCGATTTAAATTGTGAAGATTTCAATTATTCCCGACATCAGACGTAAACGAGAGAAAATCTATGGTTCCCGTTCGATTAGGAGAAACGAGAACTAGTTTTAGTAAGGCACGAAAATAATATTTATACTCAGGCGCCATTCGATTACCAAAGTCATCTGTCACCTCATTTGAAAACGTTATATTTATGTTGTTTTGCTATGAAAATGAAAACATAAATAACACAAAAAATGTTGAAAATCATTATTTAGTGAAATCGTTAGACGTATGTGAAGAACACACAAGGAAATCTTTCGCCATTAGCGACACGTATCGTAATTATATTCCGCATCGAAATGAGACCAACAATAATCACAATGTTCACGAAAAGTATGCAAATATTGCAGTTTTTTTTCCAGCTCTGGACAAAAATGTCCGGATATTCTTAGCAAGAAAACATTTATGTTTCAGAAACTAAGAAACCTCAAATTTTAAGATTCTATCCTGTTTATTTACATAATAATAGGTATATACAATGACAGTAGATGATAATTAACAGAGTTAAAATAAATTCAAATAAATGCACAGTATTATAACCATTAATGTTCGAATGCTTATAGATATGTGTATGTACAAAACAAAGCAAGTATATTACTGCTTTTGATATAAAATAATCGAATATAAATATTAGTTCTAAATCACTACTATTTTATTCCTATACTTGGATCTTTTGTATTACTCATATTATAATAATTTAAATACAAATTAATTTTCGACTGGAAAAAATCCCTGAGGTTCAGATATGTTATAGTAAGTTTTGTGCTATTCTGCGTTTTCATTCCCATGACAAATTAGACAAAACGACGTAAATATAACGTTGTCAAATTGGGTGCAGATAACTTTGGTAACCGGAACTAGGTACACCTACTAGTGTTTTATTACTATTAGCTCAATTTAAAATGATTTTCTACTGCGCAATACCTGATGAACACAACCAACAACGCTACAGTAGTAAAATAATCATTCAATCTTTCTGATTTTTATGATACATGTCCCTTTGGTATAGAGCTCGAAAGAAATAGCTAGCCAAAAGTATCACCATTGTTATAAGGAAGTGTCTACCTCCACGTTCGACCGGGATATTACTACTACTATCTCCACGTTCGACGGAGATATTAATATTACTACCTCCGAGATCGACACATACTTTGATAACACATGTGTGCAACATTAAATTATAAGTATGTGAAGATGACTAACCTATACCATTGATTAATATACATTTAATCATTGGCCAGTCGGAATAACTTTTGAAATAGTTTTTTCAGGACCACTACGAGATTATGGTCAATTACAATGTAAAAACATGCGCTGATTATGAAAATTTGAATACACTTTTTCAACACCGCGAGCTCCCTTGCTTAAGTTAAGCAATGATTTATTGCTAAATTTGTTGCTTATATTAAGGAACGGCGTATTGTAGATAAAAAAATCTCAAATCAAATTGAAGGTATACATAAAACGCGTATTTTAAAAACAATTACGACCTTTCATCCTCAACCGTTGATTTGCTATTATCTATTAACATATTAAAGTCTTAATTAGTTTTACTTCAGGTTTTGCCCAAAAATTATCCATTTGAAGTATTTATTCAACTATCAAGAAAAGGTCTTATGAACAAATAGAATATTTTGGAAGAAGGGTTAAATTTTGTCATTAGAACCGTAAATTTTGGGGAAATGGAATTTTCGCTCTTTCATCGATTTTCAAGAAAAATATTAGTAAATCGCGTTTTTCCAAAATTTACGGTTCTGATGACAACTTCAACACTTCATTCAAGAACATTAAACTGCATGATTGTGTCGAGTAACATTTTTATCTGACGAAATTTTGAGAGTGAGGGTTGTATATGAGCGCAGAGTGGACATACAATCTCTCGTAAAAAGGTACTACTGTGAGCTCATGAAAAACTGTTTACGGATTATAAGATTCACGTAATGAATATGGAGTGTTCATATTATTGTTCCCCTTCTTTGCTATGACAGGCTCAAAAGAAATGTACCTGCACATACATTTCTAATGTATGGCGGTTAAGAAAGAAAAACTCTGGTTCTCCTTCTCGAATTTTGAATAAATCCCTCCGACCACGCATGCGTTTCCATAATATAATACGCTGTATCGTTCGTCTCGCGACGATGTACTGACCTTCCTATTAAACTATCTAACGAATTTTGTAGAACCTTTTCTTGGTAGTTAGATTCACGCATACCCTTTAATTTAAGCCAAGGTTTGCTTCAAAAAAGTTTTCAACAAACAATAGAGAGAAAATCGGAGCAACGAAGAAAAAATATCTTAATATTCAGATCTTAAAAGATTCTTAAAAACCAGGTCGCTGAACTAAAAAATGGCGTCGCCAATCATCGAACGATTCGAAACGCGGAAGTTCGCTATTCATTCAAATAAGTTTTGTATACTGATCTTTGTTTATTATTGAATGCAAGCTAGATTTATTTGAAATATTCATAAACCATGATTCACAATGTTCTTATTAAAATACCAGATTGCATCAACTGGATGAAATTATTGAGTTTATTGAATTCAAATTAACATTACTACAAAATGCATAAAACATAGAAGAAAAGTTGCACCTACATAATTATGCTATAATAGTAATTGAATTGAAACTGAGTATTTAGAAATTCCTTCAGCAAATATAAATCATTTGATATGGGACATCTTCTATTCAGCTGAGAAACTTGTTTGGTTCTTATATATTATTATATTTCCAGGAAAATTATTGCTTAGGAAAATGTTAACGTAAGTAAGTGATAGTAGACAAAAATTCTACTCTATGCTTTGTATTTTGTAAATATTCACCGTGATGGGTATTATATTCTGAAAATCAAAAGCTGTTATGCTGTTCTTTACAAATGTTGAGATATCTGATCTATATAACCTGAAAAAGCATTTTGTATTTGGAAAAGTGAGAAGTGCCTACATCAAACAAAGCATTCATTATGTCAAGGTGCACGTATTATGTATGAGGAACATTGTTTGATGTTTTTGACATTGAAGTATTATTGTATCATGGTATGCATGACCAAATTAAACTGTGTCAAGGATATGCATTTTTATCTCCTTAATTCAAAAAGTCGAGAATATATTGATAAAGAAGCAAACGAGATAGGGTTTATGAAATGTTTGGCAAAAACGATACAAGTAACAAAAGAAAAAATGGAGTGACATAAATCTCTTCCTTGTGTTTCGTCTACCCTGCAAGTGTTCCAAATTAAACTGAATAAAAAGAAATAAAAATCAATTTTATTTATCATCAGGAATTTCGAAAAGTTACAGTTTACAGATACATACAGATAAGCTAAAGAAAAAGCATTCAACTGAGAAACACTAGCTGCTTTTAAATGTGAATTTGAGTTTACTTCTAGGTACTGTTAACAAGATAATTCGCAGAGACAGTAGAGAAATGCTGTATGCTGTATCTTTTCCTGAAATAATTGTCCTCTAAATGGAGTATTTCCAATTATCCGTTACAGTTCTTGCCGATGGCAGAGGTAATTTTTGGATCTACAACTCCGAGTACCCAACTCCTTCACAAGCGCAAGGATTTATTATAGTATTATTTGACCATTCTCGAGGTGAAGTTGTTATTGTTGTTAAAACTGATCATTGTTCAACGATTTTTGACGACTCCAGTAATACTTTCTTGTTTTCCTTTTCCATTTTTCAAATTTATTTTTCAATGTCTGGTTTCTTTTTGTCCGCATTTGTTTCATTTTAAAGTTTTGCATTGCTTTCCGCTTTGTTTGATATATATTTTCTGTAACTGCATTTGAATTCTCTCTCTCTCTCTCTCTCTCTCTCTCTCTCTCTCTCTCTCTCTCTCTCTCTCGAGTTCTATCTGCGAAATGAATGTTTCTTACTGAATGTTTTGATATTCAAGATCATTCGAAAATACAGATATATACCCAAAAACAATTATAATTCTGGATATTGTGGAAGCAAATTGAAATTTATATTGTATCACCAGTTACTTAACATTACAGATTCAGGGATTACAATGCATATTTGGATATTTCTTCAATTAAATGCATAAATCTACCCACCGTCTTTTTATCTTACCAGTTTCTGAAATTCGCTTTCTTAATAAGTTCTTTTTACGACGTAGTTTTGTCAGACAAGTAACTATTCTCTATTCGGGTACTCGTTACTCTATCTATAAGAATCGAAGTAATGAATACTCGTTGAAAAATATATTCGGCAATTCAGTTACTTGTAAATCGATACTTGCCAAACCGAACTACCGACCGTGTACCTGATATACCTTGTCGGAGATGGGATGTATTCGTTTCGTATTTTACTACCTACTTTCATACTGTCAATAACAATAAATGTCATTGTTCAAATTCATAACAGATGGTCAGATTGTAAAATGGTTTCGTCTATTTTTACATTAGATACATATAAATCGATGAAAAAATACAGGAAACATGTTAATACTTCAACTGGAATGAAGAAATTTACAGAATATATTAATTTATAGTTGTCTTTGCATATCTACTTAAATTTTAAATAACCACAGATTCACAGATGTGATATTTGATTGGTATACTGCATTTATAGATAACGTGCATAAAAAAATTGAAGAATTTTCAGTATGCCATACTATACACAGTGAATTTAAGATTTCCAAGAGAATATAATATTAAGTACCAACTTGAATATTCAATTGGAACTTTTTCCAATTTATACAAATTACAAATATAGAGTTTAGATATTCCAACATCTGCTAGACCGAATATTTCACATTTCATTAAACTGAAACCTGTAAAAATTAGGTATAATTTTAGAGGGATCGGGAATTTCTTAGATCTTATTGAAACATATTTTATAATATCCCTCAATTCTTAGATTTCTATTATTCCTTTTATCAAGTTTCCGATTACTTCATTATACTACCATACCAATATTAGGATTATTATGAGTAGGTATTGGTTTATCCTATTCGGTAATTGGATGTTGGGATATAATATATAATAATAACTACAACTACAAATATATACTTGTCGGTAGATAGCAATGAGGATTACTGTGGTCAATCATTCATCAAAGTGGAGGCTTATTACTATAGGATTATAGGTTGTGTTTTTACATCCTATTAGGATGAACTGCTATCAACAGCGGAGCATATAAGCTAATAAGATCAATAATTCGTGGAATAAATACAATACCTACAAATAATAGTGGATAAATTAGGTTGGGTTAGTTCAGGTTGGCTATGTATGAGCTAATTATAACAATAATTCGTGGAATAAATACAATACCTACAAATAATAGTAGATAAATTAGGTCTGTTTGATCATTATGAAGTAGGGTATTGTTTTTGCATCTGTAAATTTCTGAAGATTAGAAAATGAACTTGCTAGAATCTTTGGAAATATATAAAAACAAAAACCATACCCTTAGTCATAATGAGCAAAGACACCTAATCTATTCACCATTATTCTAAGCTACGTAATATATTTACGTAATATTTATTTCCTGATTTATTGTTTTGATTAGAATCTATCCTCCGCTGTTGATACCAATTCGTCATTATTAGAACGTAAAAAACCACCATATAATCCTCTAGTAATAATCTTCTAAGTTCATGAATGACCGACCACAGTAATTCTACCCACGATAAGTATATTTGTGAAGTTAGGTATGTGTTTCAATCGTATACAAATTTACCGTCTGAAGATGACCTAAGTGCATGTAATTATTTAAAATAGAAACATAAAGTACCTACTTATTACTGTCTTCACGTGCTCAAACAGCACTTAGGCAAATAATCAAATGTATTAAAAGGTACAATCCTCTGAAAAATACTTCATGTACCCCTGGGTAACGGGAAATTAGGGGTCAATGCTAAGGCGGATTTCTGTTTCTCAAAGCTCAAAATATTACAAAGTATTCGTTAATTTATTGAATATGTTTTTATTATACATTACACTACTGGAATTTCAATTACTATAATTTGAATAATACGTACTATTACTACTATATTTTCAGGAAAACACTACAGTTTTCCCAATTCCCCTTATTCCAAACCGCCAATAATGATACTGTTGCGTTTCAATATTTGTTACAGAAAACAGATATTATAATTTTATGTTTGTTTTGTTTGTTCTAAGTTAGGTCAGTTTACGTACACTTTCCAAGGTCAATATACAAAAGGGATTAAAAAATGCTGAATAAGAGCATATGGGAAATTATACTGATATCTAAATTTTTTTATTATTCCAATTACAAATGAAAAAACCTTTGACATTGATATTTTTCACATCACCCCACAAATGAAATATTGAGATAACACATTTCCATTCGATTTTCTCTTCTGTTCCAAAGCAGGTTCATTTTTCAAATCAAGTTAATGTGGTACAAACGTTGTACACGCTTCTTCACAACTTTCCTTTCCATTTTAACTTCCACAACTGGAACTATTCCAACCTTTCTCGGTATTAGCCTCATAATTCTTCTAAGTGGCCCAAATATCGTTCTCTCTCAATTCAAGAATAACTAGCTCTCCTATTCTTAATGGGCGACTAGGCTCATCATGAACTCGATTGACTAGGTGGGCCAAATATTCAGTTCGGAAGCGTTGATGGAGTTCTATTTTCAATGTACTGAGACATTTTTTCCAACGGAATCTCATTTTATCTCCATCCGTATCGCATCCTTCAGGAACTTTCAATACTGCTGGATTTTTCATAAATAGTGAAGGAGGTAGTGGTTCCGATTCACCTCCAACTACGGAGACATACGTAAGTGGTCTTCCATTCATTACTTCCTCTATGATCAAAATGGTATCATCAAGTTCCCTTTGACTCAATGTTGAACTGCCTCTGGTCCTTTTTATGAGCTCTTCCATCACACGAATGAGACGTTCATAAAAACCACCAAACCACGGGGCTCCTGTCACATTGAACTTGCATTAAATAGGTTCCAAATGTTCCACTTCTAGATGGCATTCCAATGTAATGATCTAAACAAATTGTCTGGTCCTTGGAAATCAGTTCCGTTATCACTGAAGATAACTCTCGAGCGACCATTCATCCTAATGAATTTCCTTAGAGCATCAATGAAGGAAACTTCAGCGCAGTTAGGACTTCCAACCGAACAGCTCTAAAAACTGCACAAGTGGATATTTTCACCAACACTTCTTCCTTATTCCTTTGAATCAAGGCCAACGCTATAGTAGAATCGGACCAAAAAATTGAGGAAACATTTTTAATTCCAATGTTTTCCTCTCAGAGCTGCAGACAAAAGAACTCTCTTGGTCACGACTGCTGGAACTAATCAATATCCCCTCTGTGTCCACATACAATCCATCATTCACTCTGTCCCATATTATTCCTAGTACTCGACTATTTCTCTCTTTCGAATATCCATCTACCAAAGGAATCCCATACATCCTCTTCTCTAACTTCGATCATCTGAAAAGCTTTTCTAATATCTGAGATGAAACCAATACTCTCTCCTCGAAATTGAAGTAATAGATCAGGAATCGTCTGTATATAACAACCCTTCCTTCAAACAGTCATTCTATGAAGAATTTTGTATGATCCATCAAAAAAAGTCGAACAGGGGTAGCTTAACGACAGCTCGATGAAGGACACAATGGATTTTTTATTCAACTCATTTATTAGGGGTACTTCCTCGATAAATCTCTGAGCAATCCAATCACCGAAAAGTTCTGATTAAAACTCATATGAACTGATTTCTTCCAACCTTCTGGTAGCTGACAGTAGTCTCTTGATGGCTACCTCTCTCTCATGGAAGAGACACTACATACCTATCATCATCATTCCGACTGAGTCCTCGGAAGAACTCCTGTTTACCTTCCTCTTCCAGCTCCTTGGCAGTCTTAACAGCCATCTCATCACGAATGGCAATCACATCAAGGTCCCATAATTGAATAATGGGGAAATCTTGTAACGTCATCTATAGTGCACTCATCGATACAGTCTATTTTCCTAATTCCGGATATAGTCCATCCTGACTTTTTTTTTGTACTGTCAGACCACATGGAATGTGATACTGTTCCCAGTGAGTAGTTTACAATATATGTCAGCTCATATTAACACTTCAATAGGCAGGCACCCAACCCCCACATTTGCAAACTGAATTCCTTTCTTATTTAATTCAGCCATCAATTGATTTGATGATTGAGAAACTCGTGGAATCAAATTGCAGATCTTCACTTTGTCTCGCATTGCAATTGAGCATTAATAACCACTACCATTACTCTGGTATTGTACTTCAGGTGGTGTATGACAACTTTTTCTCCGCCAAAAAGTGAGTGTGTTACAGTCTCTTGACCTGTTGATTGTTCACCCATTTCTTCAGCGGTTGACTCTCGGATGTACGATCCTTGTGATCCGTTGTCTATAAATGCTCGGACTATTTTCCTCTTATTCCCATTACAAACAATGATAAGTAATGTCTGCAATTTCACGGTACTCGAGTATGTATGATTTGAACATTCAGTCAAAGTCTGTGTCACTTTCGAAGAATTCGTTGGTTATGTTTTGCCCCCAGATATCAAATACACTACCAGCCAGAGCCAACCTCTACTGGGTGGGTGCTTCCTTTCTAAAAATCAACAAATTCAATTGATTTCTAAGTGGTTCATCCTTTGCACCATCATACTTGATCAAAGGGTCCCTCTGCCACAGTAACTGCATATCTTTTGGAAGACTTGACTCAACTAATGGATATAACCGTGTCGCTGGATCAGCATTCTCCAATTTCAAATTCTTTAGAGCTCTCAAATGAGACTGCAGCTTCAGGTGTACCTTGTTGGGGGGAATCTTGTTGGTCGAGTAAGCTATCACCAGATCCAAAATCTGCCTTACGTAGACTTGGAAAAATAGGTCCTCATTTCCATAACGATTCTTCAAAGCCTCAACTATCAACTACTACATTGTTATTCTTTGTACTCGAAGGGTACCTTCCTTGGGCTTATGATCAAGATCATCCTACCTTTATCTACGGGTATTCTATTGCACAGACCTTCCAGCTCGGCTACGTTCTCATTTCCACACATTTATCATGAGCATCAAATTTGAATATCACGTTGGGGTTAAATTAAAAAACCTTTGACATAACATTGACATTTTCCACAAATATGTTAAAGTAGTCTAGATTCACATCCGTGCCTCCACCTATGGTTTGATTCATGCTAGACGACATTTTGTAAGAGAGAGACATATATATTATTCCCTATCTTTATAATTTTGTCAATGGAGGGAATTGTCTGGAGTTGACTGTGGCTTCTAATGTTACTGATCGATCTAGACTAGAAGTACCTCATCATTGTTGTCTGCCAAAGCCAATAAGAATAAATAAATATCCATTCACTATCTTAAGTATTGAATCTTTGAGATATAAAATTAAGAAGGTCCAGTTGATTTGTTTGGCAAGCATTCCGCGGTACCACTTTAGCAAAGGTGTCTCCCAAATAATATGCGCGCGTTTATCAATGAGTTAGGCGAATCGCCGAAGTTTGTTGAAGTATAATTCACTTTTATTCAGACAAATTCAATAAGTAACTAAATTTATTCAGGCGTGCCTATGAGAAAACCTAATGAATTTGTTTTCAAAAAATATATTTGTCAAGTTTTGTTATCCAGAAAATGTCCTAATTGAACATCTGAAAAGAAATAGAAAGAAGGTATTGATACTCTTATCGTTATTGAAGATTTTTTAATTCACAGGATGCCTGGTGTTCCATTTGAAAAAGGTTCTTGCATTTTTAAACCTCACAAAAAGGGCATGCAGTGAATTTGTACTAGATAATTCCGACTCTCAACGTAACGCGGCTATTATGGTTCCTAATGTCAAGATGTGAAATACAGAATATGGAAGAAAATTGATTTAAAATTATTTGAATTATAATTTTAATTAAACGGTGTTTATTTGTAATACTAATGAGCAATCCATGAAGCCTGCATCGCGCGAACAATAGTAAATTAAAAAAAGAACAATTAAATCTCTATAACCACAAGTATGTACTTAGATATTTCCTATTACTCCCGTAGTAGGTGATGTACATATTTTTAAGTCATTATAATACACAGTATCGTCCCCTCAAATTTTGTCTCTATGGTTAGCAGATTTAGTGCATACATACACAGAGGCTTTATTTGTAATGCCTATTGGACTTGAATGATACAATATTCATACACCCGGAAATCATATACTCAAATACCCGGAGGTAGCATTAATACTAAAAGTATATTTATACTTATACGGTCTCAAAAGACTCATTCGCCTTATATATATATATATATATATATATATATATATATATATATATATATATATATATATATATATATATATATATATATATATGTATATATTGGTTTTTCCATGCTACGCGTAGAAAATTTGATGAAAATCAAAATCAAAATAGTCAATGTAAAATTTAATTCTGAACAACTTTTGTTTGAAACTTTTTCCTCTCAAACGCATAGTATTGAAGATATTAACGGAAAAGCCCGGAAAATTGTATATATATAATTTACGACATTTTCCTTGATTGGAGGTTTTCAGCCACTATTTTTTTCGTAATCTACGGAAAATTTCCTAACTTTCAGTATATTCAAACCAAAAGTCGGAAAAAAAAGTTCCAAATCTCAAAAAAACCTATAAAATGTACTAATGACAGACATCTCATTATTGACAGCCACATAATGTCCGTGACACGCCATTCCATATGATAAATATCCCTGTCATCTCAAATAAACTTCCGCATGATATAGAGTATAATTTTGCATGTTTCCACACCTTTAGCTGTTTCTACTCATTAGAAATATTTTTATAAAGTACCTTGAAACTTGAGAATAACATCGCGGTACACTCAGACACCCTTCGGACAGAAGATGTTTCTGCTATGCCCGCGGTTAACAACTAGTCGATTATATGATGTAATACAATCATTCCGTCCGCTTTTAATTCAATATTCCAATATATCGAATTTCCACGAACCAGCAAACTTTAGAGCAATTTTTCTGAATTGTCACATTGAGATGAAAGGTAGCGTCTTTTCACATGATAGAAAAAATGGAAAGGAGGAGTACTTGCCTAAGTGATTCGAAACGACAATTACAAATTATTTCAATCAAATTGCCAGATTTATTAGAAATAAAACTTCGCCGCTGCTTCGCGTGTTCATTTCCATTAAGCTCGGTTTTGAACGGATACAGAATGAATATGTCATAGTTACACGATTGAAAAAATATATGATATATTTGCCTTATTTTCAGCTTGCTTATAATTATATAATTAATTGATTTTTGAAGCCATTACTTTATGGTAATTTATAGTATGAATGAACGAAATGAAAAGCACAATTTTTACTTTATCTATTAGCTCTAATTTATTGTTACAGACGCAACTGCAGTTACGAGGGTCGAACGATATAATAATTTATTGTTACAGACGCAACTGCAGTTACGAGGGTCGAACGATATACGTGAGTGATAAATGAATAAAAAATACAGGTCATGTAAACTTTCTCGCACATGGAATAGGTATACAAGATGAATTATTCTTTTTGAGAGGTATGCTGCTTGTCAATTTAGAAAATAGGCTCTTCTGGTTTAAGGAATTCTAATGGCATATATTTAGATAATAAGAATGATAAGATTCTTGACCCAGTATGAATTATACATAAAAATTCTCGGGAAATAGGTCACATTAACACCGAAACGTACGTAAAGACGAATATTTAAAACAAAGTGTTAATGTGACCTATTTCCCGAGAATTTTTATGTATAGTTTAGATAATAAGGTTTTACTATATCACTGAATATCTCCGAAAGACCTTTAATAAACGTAATATATTTTCTCATTACCGGTTTTTATTGTAGTAATAGAGGTGGATGATTCATGCATTTCCTCCTTAATTATAGAATTGATCAAATCGGCAATGGAAATAAGAGAACAGAAATCTTGATTTGGAAGAATTTTCATGAAATAATTACGGTTTTATCTTCTTGCATCATTTCAAGTAGCCTAAATAAGAAACAATCATCAAACAAGAATAATAAAAATGTTAATTCACTTAGGACCTTCCATCTACCAAGTAGCCATCGTCACAATGAACTATATTAGAAATCAAAAGTTGCCTGTTCACATATTATCGGCTGGAGACAAATTGAAATTTAATGAATTACGTTTTTGTTTATGCATTTTCATCTTTTCTAAATTAGCTAGTTATTTGTCCGTACTGTACATTGGAACTAATACCCTTTTTTGAAAAATATTGTGACCTGTTTTTAATTTATGTACGGCTAACGCTGATTTTACGATATCATTTTTCTTCATAATGGTAAAATTTTCTATATACCGTGTCAGAACGTTCCTTCTAGTTTAGACCACAAAACATTTTGAACACCACTCACAATCGATTTTGTGAATCCCGGATTGACGAAGTCTGAAACTTTATCAAAGGTGTTGCCTTAACGGTTTATTAGCTTCTTCTTACATGTATAATCAGGTTGTATTGCAATTTAGAAAACCAATTATGGAATTTATAAATTACTGAAGGATCATAAGTGGAACTTTTGAATTTGATTGTACTGTTTGAAGGTTGTGGACAGCGCCGTGCGGTACTATGATGCAAAGAGGCAACCGTATTTGGCGGCACTTTCAGGGGGCGGCAAAAGGCAAAATCAATGGACTACATTTAACAAAAAATTGGAATGCAGCAATTTCATTCCTATGTATATTACTCATCTGCACTTATTGTTGGTACCATTTGCAAAGGCGAGCGTGATATACCGCGCGCGACAGCGCGGCCGCTTTTAATAAGAGCTTGGCAACAGGCGGCATGTATCACAAATAAAATGCACGTGTTACGTTTTCTACTTATTCTTTGAGATGGCGATATTTGATTTTCATGTTAGTTGGTCTCCAACAGCAGACTCTTCAACAAGTGTCAGTACGTGTTGTGGTGCGTTGTTAGATACCTATGTATGATAAGAGAATTGAATACTAGCTTTTTAAGTGCGTAATTCCTATCGATCTTTACATGAAGTTTAAATTCAATTAAAGATACATATTATAAGGTACATATTAGGTAATTGATATTCTTATAACAGCATGGATCAGTAAAGGAAAACACTGTCTGGAAGCCAATATAAAAAGAAACGCTTAAAGAAAGGTGAAGAAGGAAGAAAGCTAACCCATGTCATGGAAGAATTCTTGGAGCCTCAGTCAGAAGCGTCTACATTCACATCAATAGCAACCTCTCCGGATGTGGTGGACTCACCAGCGCTGTCTGAATCCCTCCTAAAGAAGTAGTTGAAGAAAGCCAAGAAATCAAACCCCAGTAGATTATCAAGAGCAGCGTAGCAATAGCAATGAGCTCCAGCAAATAGACAAGATCTCTGACGATCCTGCACTATGAAACATTTTCTGCATGTCATCCAAAACTCGTCAGATACTGATTGACAGAGGTCCACATCAAGTTAGAGAGCTGGAATTTCCCATCAGCACAGGAAGGCGCAAATTTCCACTCTCTCATTATTAAGTATTAAGCAATGGTGAAATTGTTGAGAGAAATTGGTTGATTTACTCTGTTACAACTGATGCCGTTCCCATGACTGGTCTGAAAAAGGTTATTCTGACTGGGGAAATCTTGTATGTGCGCTCACAATGCACGAAAAATCTGAAAATCACAGAAACTATTTCAGACAATGGGAAGAATTTGACACTCTTTTAAAAAAGAACCAAACCATTGATGCCGAATATCAAAATATTATGGATTGGGAAATTCAGCAATGGAGAGGAGTTCTAAATAAAATTATTGCAATAATTAGACTATTGCTTAGCCTTTCGAAGAACAAGTGAACATTTGTTTCAACCTAATAACGGAGAGTCAAAGCTTACAAATCTGGCATTAATTTCTATTGAATCTACATTAGCTGCTTCTCTTGACTATACATCCCTTATTCAGGAATTTGCAAAATCTTAAGTTCAAAGAGTGAAATTATAGTCTATGTATGTTAATGTTCAAGTTTTTACTAGTTTACATTCATTTATTGAAAATTGTTACGTTTGAAAATATATTATATAAATATATTATTTTCACATTCTTCCGTAGTTTTTATCAATCACAAATATGGGGCGGCATTTCGAAGACTTACATCATACCGACAAAATACACCGCACGGCACTGGTTGTGGATCTAGGTTGGTGTATTGGTTGAGTTTCAATTTAATTTTTTGTTATGAAATTGAATTATTGATAAAAGATTTGTCTTAACTATTGTACAACGCTTCCTGCTGAAGTTACTCAACTTTTTGCTTAAAAAGTCATTTAAATCAAAATCTTTACTTATAACCGCGGATTTATCATCGACATATCTATTCCAAAATTGTATAAACTGATTTAATTTTGATTTTGAGGAAGTTTCACGTTCACTTTGTAAAATATTGGACAAAAAGGGGAGGGTAGATTGCCCATGGTACATCCGCTTGTTTGCTTATAGTAGTTTTTGTTAAAAGTTAAATAATTTTGTTCCATATATAAAGAAGTAAGGATCACGTATTCTGTGCAGTTTGATTGGGGATATTAATATTTGAAAACCATCTCTTCAGAATGTTTATCGATTCACGGATTGGGGTATTTGTCAATAGTGACAAAATGGGATATGAAATCATCAGTGTTTCACTAGGTTCAACTTTGAAATCTTTGAATTTTGCAATTAGTTCCAAAGAATTTTTCACATGCTATGTGAGATAATTATTTGTTAGAAATGATTGGTTCCATGGAATCACACGATTTATGAATCTGAGGTGATACAGTTTAGGGATATTAGGATTCGGAATTCTAAGTTTGTATTTTGAATTATCTGAGTTTATAGCGGTTCTAATATAACGCAGTCAGATCAAGAATTCCTGAAAATGAGTTCAAAGGGACCATCATTCAACAAAGTATCAACCGAACTGTGATAATCCTCATTGTGCATAATCACTATGATAATTCCCTTATCTACTTTCAAGTAGTAAAATTTATTTTAATGATTTACTGATATTATTGAAATTATTTATTTTTATATGATTGATTTGATTGTTCAAGTATTGTCTTGAAATTGTCACGAACAATAGTTTCATCTTAACAGTTGGAAGACTAAGTTGTATTTTTAATATCAATAATTAAATCTTCCGTAGGCTATTTCTCAGAATCAATTTCAAAATATAAACCTTTACTCTAGAAACTCATTCCTTTTTAATTCAATTCAATATCGTTTTTGTTGTGAATAATACTGATATTCTTAGTTTCTGGTAGACAATTGTTGAAATTTATTGTTGATCGATTTAATTTCAATATTGGTTTCTGCCGAAACTGTGTTTATCAATTCAGAATAAAAGGACTCGAATTTATAAGATGTTGTCTGAACACTAAGTTTCAAATGTAAATTCAAAGATTAAAGTTTGAAAATGATCTAGTTTATGATATTTCTCATTGATGTCTGATTTTAACTATCTTCGTTTCACTGAGAAAATAATGTTATATATTTTCGCGTCCTTAATGTATTTATTATAATGAATTTTGGGAGAACGTTGTTTTGCTAACAATATTTAAGATCTACTTCTGAACAGGAAATTTTTGCTTTTTAATTCAATAAAGTAAAACAAAAGTGATTTTTTCAATATTTCCAATGGCATCCATCAAGAAAGATATCGATGTATGTATAGATTTCATTGTAAACTGAGTATAATATTATTCAGATGACTCCGATGTGCACATATACGCTTCATACAGTTCACATACATCAACATAGCATCGAATCAGTGAAACGTGAAGGTTTAACTAACGCACAGGTTACGTTTACATTAAACAGAGCTTTGCTGTTACTTCCAGTTTATGACTAGCCATTAGCTTGTGATGACTATCTGTAATTGACCCTATCTTCTAATTTAAATTCAATCAATCGCCGCATATAACTCTAATTCACTGTGATTGCATGACTTTACGAATAAATTACTATCTAAGAGCAAATATTATAGTAGAACGAGTAGAGTTTCTAGCAAAATATGTACATAGAGAAGAAATTGTTCACAGTATTTATTGCATGTTTATTGTTATATCAATATTTCTGAATGACTCCAACCAACACCTTCTAAATTTCCAATAATTATTGAGCTGTGGCGCTGCAGCTTTATTTGTGGAAGATATTGTACCGAATTGGGCGGCATCAAACTCGGCACATCCTAATCTTTTAATCATAATGCATTTTGAATTAAATTTTTACAACTACAAACTCGGCATAAAATTGTTGCAGGTACCTAAATAACTATATTTTGTTTTGTAGGTATATCAGTTTTCATAAGTACATAGTCATTTCTAGTGTAAAATTGATGGTCTATGTACTTATAATTGTAAAAAAGTGTACAAATGGCGAAAATAAATCATAGAAATTTTTCGGATTTAAGTAAAATGTTCAGTCAAAGAGGAAAACGTCTCTTAGCTTACGAGAACTAGTTATAAGCTTAAAAAACACAACAGAAAATTAGTTTCCGGAGAAACTAAGTGAAGGTGCATCAAAGATAAATGTTAGGCAAATTTTCATACTAGTCAAAAAGTCAAGTTATAACAAACCTGAGTGTAAATCATAATCATGAACCAAAACAACAAAAACAAAACAAATGTGTTGCAAAGACAAGTTTCAAGTCATTGTTTGAAGAGGAAAGTCGAAAGTGATATAACAGAAAAACCTTCCAAAATGATTAGAATGAAGCTAGCTAAAAATGATGTGTCTTTAAACAATTTGACAAAAAGTGATCTACAATGTTCTAGAAGAAACATTTACACTACACGTCGAAAATTGTTGCCAGCTTTGCCAAAATCACTATCGGAGGTTCATGAAGCTTTGAATGAACTTCAACCAAAAACCAACAGAAATGAAGGCTCCCTAATTGTTAATGATTTATCCGAACATTTAGTGATATTAAGCTTTAAAAGTAATTTGAAGTTCTTATGTGAATCAAAAATTTTTTAAATGGACGGGTACATTTTCTTACTGCACAAAATATTTCACACAAATGTTTTCAATACACGGTTTCTTTAACGTCCATTATATACCGTTAGTTTTTTGTTTATTAAAAGACAAAAGTGGAAAAACATATAGGTTTTGCATATCAAAAATTAAAGAGTATTGTGATTATATAAAGATCAAATTTGTACCAGAAGAAATAGTAGTAGATTTTGAGATATCTATTCATAATGCAGTGTTAGAAATTTATCCAAATGCTAAAACTACTGGGTGTCGATCCCACTTAACTTCAGCATGGCACAGAAAAATTCAAAATCTAGGTTCATCAAAAGAATACCAAGACAATAATTCTGAGATTGGAAAGTGGCTTCATTATTGTTTTGGTCTTTTATTTTTGGAATCAAAGGACGTTGACGATTTTAGTTTTTTTGAGCTCTACGAAGCTAAGCCAGTAGATGAAAGACGTGGAAAATAGTCACCTTCTCGAAAATTATTTGACAGATAATTCGAAATTTCCGCTACGTATATGGGCTGATGCCTCTGCTGCATTGAATAAAACAACCCCAATGCTTGCGAATCGTTTCATTCCCAGTTTAATGCATCCATGTACCAAACGCATCCTTCTTCATTCATTTTTGTAGACGCACTCCTTAAAGTACAAACTGAAATCTATATTAAATGCAACAGTGTTACTGAAAAACGTCATGATTTTGTTAAGTCTAAAATTATAGAATATAAAAATAGGAAGTTGTCCAAACTGCAATATGTTAAAATAATATCGCATTATTATGCAATTAATTAAAATAGTACAGTGTAGATATAATTTTGAACATGTTCTCCCTATGTACCTATATGTATTATGTATATTTTAAATTAATAAATTTTGTTTTCATATTACATCAGTCTATTTATTGCAAGCAGAGGGAGGTATTATTATTCATGTGCCGAGTTTAAACATTTTAGAAGTGAATCTTTTAATCTCTCTGTCGAACTTGACTATTTTCATCTCGTATACCTGAGACATGTGCCGAGTTTGTATTACTCCACCGAATCGAATAATGAATTGAGAATACAATACCAATGTGCCTGATAAAGAATAAGACATACCCTGGCCAACAGCGGCCTGGCGGTCATTGGCCATTGATCTCAGTGTGTGGACAGTTGCAAGCTTGTCCCTAATTTTCAGTAAATCATCCTAGCCTAACGACTTAACTTTTCTCAATTGTTGGAGTTTTTGTCACATCTACAGTCTAGCCTCTTTCGAACTATACCTCTACCATCACTCTAATCTCTGTACTTTTCTCTATCGAATTGGTCACTATAATGCTATCAGTATATGAGATTTTCATTGCCAAGTGAGGTTCTCAGAAATGAGATGAATCAAAACAACTTTCCGCATTGGTTTGAAAGGCTACTCTTAGTGTATTTAGGAGAATTTTCCATCGTTTTGGACAATACTATCACAGTACATGATAGATATAGGGCCAACAATCGTCAAGTAGAAATAATATACAATGTGGTAACAACTTCTTCCCCAAGTTTGGGCAGAACTGGATAATGGATGTACCCAAAATCGTCTTGAATTTTTTGTCGAAGGTGTCGTCGTTTACAAATTGTCAACAAAAGAAACGAATTGCAGGATTGCATAACCTATTCATCACGAAAAGAACTGACTGACCTTGCTGGTGCCTTCAGTTTTACTAGTTTGGCGACACATCTCGCTTTTTAAGGCTGAAGTTGAAGGTTCCGCGCGGGACACCGAAAATCACGCAGCTTCAAAATTAGAGATGTGGCGGTACAAATTAAGTCTCATAACGACCGCATATTTACTCAAAATCAAATCGCAACGAACTGTCCGGCTAAACAACAAGCGCGCAGCTGCAGTAGTAGTCAAGGGTGGTTGTGGAATCTGAAACGTGTGTCTTACTTTACGTTTGAAATAATTATGTCACTGTCACACTGACATCATCAATAACCTACAAATTTCATACCTATTTATTTCAGTTGTAAAACAATAATGGACTACAAATTGTGAAATAATTATGTGAACTTTGAACCTTTTCAGAGGTCGTGATAGCCACAATCCGGGTCAAAAACTGTTTTGAAATAGTTAATTTTCCGTAAATCGAATGACGTTCACGTGAGAAGCCCGTAGCACGAAAGTTAGAAAAGTGCAAACTGGCTTTACGACGACTTTTCGCGTGCCGTTTTCGCTCCATGTAGTTAGATCTAGTATCGGACCGTGCCCGACGGCCCTCCTCTTTTCAATAAATGTCCATTAAATAGGAAAATTTAATTAAAACAGTTTGAGCTATTCTCAGATCTCAGTTACGCGCGTCTAACGTGCGAAGTACCAAAGGGAATTTCCTCGCGACTAAAATATACACGAAGCTGGTGAAAGCTAGTGACCCATAGCCAAAAACACTTCATTACAACTGGCGCCGGTCGCACGGCAAGAAACGGCCCCAAATTAACTAGACCGAGGTAAAATGTATAAACTCTAACGTACGCGCAGCGAGCTCCTCGAGGCATATGTCAAAATGATTTCGTTCGTAGCTAATTACATAGGACGTCTGGCGTTCATGCAATTATGTTTTTAGATGATTCGAACTTTCTAATTTCGATAGGTCACGTGAAAATCCTGGAGTCCAAAGCGCTAAAGACTTCTGAGTGTTTTTTGATATCCCGGTATCATCATCCACACAATCTCGTGTGAACTTCTTCTTTAACATCGAGGATGAGTATTTGTACTGGTTGAACTAATAAATTCCGAATCTACAAAAATATTCAAGTTGCCAAGATAGATGTTCATAATTAATGAAAATACGAAGTGTATGAAACACTCTTCTCATGTGTGCAGAATGACGTGATATATTGACATTGTATGTAATGGGTTATCGAGTATTTGAACTGCGACTACTAAGGCTTATCACATTTCACGGCCTCTACAATCTGTAATGATCATTTATCACTTCGTGAAATGGCTAAGATAGATCGATTGTCTCAATTCTAACTTGACGGAGCTCATCGTTCACACACTCTTGCGTTTCTGATTTCTTCTTCGTATTCGCTCACTTCATATCGCGCTTTCTTCAAGCTACATAATATATATTTACTCAATGTATTATAAAATCGTTGCGGTAACAGATTAAACTTTCTCCTTCAGATTTTGGTTTGTATTATGATTATATCAGTCTGTCATTTTAGCATTCTAACCTTTAAATGTATGACTTAATTTTATAAAAAATGTGAAAAAACTGCATGGTTGTCTTTATTTAATGGTACAGATAGCTACTGAGGTTAATTGTGTTGAGATAGTAAAAAAAAGGGATTGAATTGTCGGCAACTACATTCTAAGTTTTTAGTTGCACGTGCAACAGGAAAATGAGAAAAAAGCTGAGAAAAAATATGTTACCTCGAGGTAAGTTAAATTTTTGAAACCACTTTATAGAAGCTAACACTATTTCCCCCCTCTAGAAAACCTAAATATTTTAGCTACATATAATTGTGAAGGGTAGAAAACTTAATCTATTATAATCTGTAGAAACATTTAAACAATCCAGTTAACCAGCGACTAGATTTAAGAAATTCTACTTCACTCCACGTAATACATTCCTTAGGATGTACTATCTCAACATAATTAACCTTAGTAGCTATATGTAGGTACCATTAGTTCTTAGAATCGATTCGCTTCATTGTAAATTTCATATAAATACTTATGGTGCTTCAGTGTTTTCTCATTGTATGTTTTGAAAATGAACTGTAGAATTCGAAATTCCAATCAATATTCTAATAAAGATTCTTGACTCAGTATGAATTATATATAAAATTTCTCGAGAAATAGGTCACATTAACACTTTGTTTTAAATTTTCTTCTTTATGTACGTTTCGATATAAGTCTTAATATGGAAGGAACAACCACCTATCCTAGAGTTTTGAAGGAATACAGAAAGTTAATGAAGATATTAGCAAAAGAGAAGAATCGCAGAATATTCTTGGTAAGATGTAGGAACTTGCAAGTATATCCAAATTTCGTTATATCTAAATCAAAGGAGAATATGTTTAGTTAGCAAGGTGCAAAATAACAAGGCGTACGCAAAATTATTAAATTCTCTTCATAAAAATTGTTTGAACTTGTGCATTAAAGAAGCATGTGCAATTGTAACAGAGGTTGAAAACAAAATTAAACTCGTTAAATCATTCAATCTAAAAAGATAAATAATTTAATGAAAGGCGTAGCTTATGAAAAACAAAATATCAGTGAACAATGATTGAAAAATCTAACTGACACAAAAATTCCGGACGTGGTGCAGCACACGTTAAGCTTAGGTCCGAAGTTTGCATTGCCTACTAACAATAAAAAAACTGCCTATCGACAATATTATTGCAAATTTAGGATGCGGAATTAGGAATAAAAATTTAGAAGATAAAAATTAAATCAGAAACAAAGTTTGTAACATCTTGACAAACAAAAAGAACAAAAGAAAGCAGAAATAGGTATTGCAAAGAATCGTTTTCACTATCATACAAAAATAACGAAAGAGTTCTCAGATGCTAACCCTCAAATATTAGTTTTGAACGCGGATAAATGTAATAAAACCGTCATAAGGCATAGAAATGACAAAATAGGAAACCTTTTAAATGATGAAACAAGTTTAAAAAATTAAAATCTGACCCTACTTTATCAGTACAAAATAACATGAATAAATTGATAAATAAATGGCACAAAAATGAGATAATCCCTATTGAATTAAAAAATAGATTAATTTGCCATAATGGGCTATAGCACCTTATATCTATGGGCTTCCGAAACTACATAAAAATGATATACCTCTGAGACCCATTGTAAGTGATATTGGAGCGCCTACTTACAATTTATCAAAATTTCTATCGAAATCTATCAATAATATAATAGGAGAAAATGAATTTTATGTGAAAGACTCATGGCATTTCAATGAGTTTATAAAAAATCAATCCGTACCCGTAAACCATCAACTAATTTCCTTGGACGTTGTTTCATTATTTACAAATATACCTGTCGTTTTGGCATCGGATAGCATCAAAAAACGTTGGGCAGAGATTAAAAACCACACACCTCTAGATCAATCGAAATTTATAAATTCTGTAAAGCTTTGTTTAGAATGCACTTATTTTCAGTATGGTGAGCAATATTTTGGACAAATATTCGGCACAGCAATGGGATCTCCTATCTCAGCTAACATTGCTAACCTCGTTATGGAGTGCCTAGAAGAATCTGTTATGAGTTCATTAGATTTTTGGCCTGTATTCTTCAAACGGTATGTAGATGATTGCCTTATGTGTGTTCTCAACGATAAAATTCAATACGTTATTGATAAATTTAACAATTTCCACTGTAAACTTCAATTCACTTGTAAAATAGAAGTAAACAAAAACATAAATTTCCTACATATCAACATTAGGCATGATGCAGATGGAAAAATAAAAACTTCTTGGTTTACTAAAGAAGTTTGGTCTCAACGTTATCTTCACTTCAATTCCGTTGCACCAGCTTGTTATGAAATAAGTGTCATAAACAGCCTTACATTAGCGCGGTAAAATTGTCCCACGCAGAGGACCGTCCCAAAAATTTAAAATATGTTCGTAATACACTGGTAATGAATGGCTACCCAAAAGCTTTCTTCAATCCTATCATTAAAGAAAGAATAAACAGAATCTATAGCAATTCGTCGTATAAAAATAACATAAAGGGTAATACAGACAATTATATAACTTTACCATACATTCCGGAGACCTCAGAAAAAATTGAGAAGTGTTTGAAACAGTACGATATAAATGTTGCGCATAAGCCTACTAGCTGTGTTTGGAAATATTCCTCAAATCTAAAACCTGTAATACCTAAAGATAAACAAACCCACACAGTATATAAATTGAATTATTTAGATTGTGATGGGACTTATACTGGAATCTCTAAACAATATTTACAAAAAAGAATGTATGGCCATAAGTATAGCACAAGAAATAATAACTTAGAAAATTCCACCGCCCTTGCTAAGAGCTGCTTTGATTATAACCATCAATTTGATTACAAAAATGTTAATATTTTAACTGAGGAAACCAATTATTATAAAAGATCTATCCTGGAGATAATTCACATAAGACGTGACTCCAAATCTATAAATCATAGGACAGATACTCAAAATCTAGGTCATATTTATACTAATTATAAATTTATATTATTATAAATGTTAAAAATATATTTTAGGAAGAATGCTTGATAATAATATTCCAGTACAGGTCTGAAACCTTTTTCGAGTACCTCATAAATCTTACATCTGGTTCGAAACTGATTCTCAACAAATAACTTCGATCTCAGTTGTTATGAGACTATACCAACATGCGCTTGTGTATTAGAAGAATATTACTGAATAGTGGATTCTTGCGACAGAAATTTGTATACTTTAAAATTGACGATACAATTTCGATTATTCGTGTTCGTTTCGACGACGTGGGCTTTTTTGATTGAAATTTGTGCGATATGGACGCTTGTGCTATAATTAGTTTCAATAAACCCTTTTTAACATAATAAGTCTTCTGATATGGTCGTGAGACCGAAACGTACGTAAAGACGGAAATTTAAAACAAAGTGTTAATGTGACCTATTTCCCGAGAATTTTTATATATAAATCAATATTCTTTTAAATAGAGGGCAAAGTCCCTGAAAATTAAAACAAAAAACGATTCATTTGATCATGCTCTCCTTATAGCCCAATATATTTCGTCCAACGTCTTCCTAATTTTCCGATCCCTTCCAAATAATACGATTCCGGCAATCCTCCAAACTGTCCTTTTTCTGCTTTGATTCGCTCAGACAAGTCCACTGTTTCGACTGTTCTTTGGTCTCTGGTATGTTATAATAGATCCATGTTTCGTCGATGGTTACGAAAGTTCTTCTTATCGCACTCGATCATCTCTAAAGACTCCCATCTGGCAGATAGCTTTCTCATATCCACAAATGGATGCAAAATGTTCCATACACGTTCGGTTGAGATGCCCATAGTCTCGTGCACTTTAACTCGCCGATCGTACAATATCATAACATGGATTTTATCTACGATGTCTGGCATTGTAACCTCAATTGGATCACCAGAACGTTCGACGTCTTCTGTAGGCATACTACCACACGTCACCACTTGTGTTCAACAAGCGATGCTTTGGTTTGCGTTATGTTTTTTCCACGCAAGAAATAGTGTTCAATCAAGACGCGAAATCCACTCTTTTCCATGTTTACAAAAATCTTCAAGGTTGCTTGCTTTCGATGGGTGTCATATCAGTCTGAACATTTTAATGCATACAGATGGTACATCACAAATGTCGCATAGGATTTTCGATTGTTGCGCCATCTGTTTTATTTTTCAGGGAATTTTCACCTTGCCCTCGTAATATTTATCAAACTAAAATTTGTTGTTTTTATCTGTAAAAATGGAATATCACAAAGTAACGGGAAGGTCCATTCAAAAACTAGATTAACATTAGCTCTTATCAATAACTGCAGTATATGAGATATGCATGATGTAGGACTCATTGAATTCAACAATATTAGTAAATAAACTTGGAAATTTCGTAGTACCTGTGACTGAATACATCTTCATTAAAGTGACGTTAAGTAGAAATGGAACTACTACCAAATATCGAATGAAATCCCATATCTCCTATTGGTTGTATAACCTAAGGTTGACATATGATAAGTGCGAATTGGAATTCAGTGGAAGGCTATTCGTAATGACGAGACATGTTTATTCCCTCTAGCTACTACGGCGTGATTAATTCATCGCGTTGACGAACGAAATTCCTCATAATGAAGAACTAGTGAATTGGAATTTCAGGAAGCTGCTGCTGTGTCGTTTCTGGATAAAACATATCAATAAGTTGTCATATTGGCTGAGTGTGATAGCACCAGTTGAATTAAATACATTTTCGCATAGTTTGCCATGGAAATGAGATATGTCATGAATTTCAACTTCTCATTGTTGAGTTATTGTTGTGCAGTTTGACGAGAATTTACAAAATATGGACAATCAAATCGCTTAAAATCTAGATATGATGCATCTACCTCAATGTTACCAGAAAGTCATCATACCTAGGAAAATATCGAGCACAGATATAGGGAATTGATACGTATTGAAACATTGAAAGGATTCAATTCTACTTGTTTCGATGGTAGAAAAACCAGGCATTGCATTAAAAAAATCCATGATCAATTCATTCGACAGGAGTTGTTGATTGTCAAAGAGGAAGGAGCAGACTTAAGATTCACAAAAAAGTATGAATATTCTGGAAATGGCTGGATCAGCTAGAAGAAGGTTGATAAAAATTATTTAAAAAAACTTAGAGGTATCAATAATCTCAATAAAAATTTAGTTTTCCGTCCAACATAACAAATTTGATGTACCTATACTTACGGTATAACCGGAAGTGTTGCCATTTCAAAAATATTTCCATTGAGCACAAAGTAATTCATTATGGCTACGTAAAATCTAGATTGGGATCATCGTCATAACTCAAAACTCGTCCGATGTGCGTTTCAGACGAAACATCTTGTAGATTCTCATTAATACCATGAGGAGTCTTGTGATAGCAGCGTTATAAATACGGGGGCAAGTGAAAAGTCCCTGAAAAATTAAGCAAAAACTGATTCATTTGGTCAAACCTATTTTATTTCTCAAAATAATCTTCTTGTAGCCCGATGCACTTCGTCCAACGTTTTAATAATTCATCAATCACTTCCAACTAATACGATTTCGGTAATTTTTCAAAATGAGAGTTTGTTCCAGCGATGATCCCTTCGTTGGGGCCAAATCTTTTTCCGCCGCGCCATTTCTTCAAGTTTGGAAATATGTAAGAATTGCAGGGGCCAAATCTGGAGAATATGATGGATAACCAACCAATTCGTAGCGCAATTCATGTAATTTTCATATTGCGACTGCGGACTTGTGCGCCGGTTCTGGTGGAAGAGCATACTTTTCTTTGCCAAATGTGACAGTTTTCGCTTCAAATCAGCGTTGATTCGATCCAACAGCTCGGCATAATATACGCCAGTGATCGTTTTGCCCTCTCCAATGTAATCAATATGAATGATACCGTGTTCATCCCAAAAAACTGTGGTCATGACTTTGGCTTTTTCCGGCTTCGATTGTGTTGTGTCACACTCCTTATCGCGCTAGAACATCGCAAAACACTATTTTGAAGATGTCACATGGTCACGCTTGTTGTCAATAGATAACAAATACGGCACCCATCTGGAAGATAGCTTTCTCATATTCAAGAATTTATGCAAAATGTTCCATGACCATAGCCTCAGGAACCTAGTGCACTTTAACTCGTCGATCGTCCAATATCGTACCATGTGTTTTATCGACGATTTCTGGCGATGGACGACCAACGTTCAGCGTCCTTTGTGATTCTACTACCACAACGAAAATCAGTAAACCACTTGTGAAACGTTTCAATCGATGGTGAAGAGTCCCCATACTATTTACCTAGCGATGCTTCGGTTTGCGTAATGTTTTTTCCACGCAAGAAATAATGTTTGATCAAGATGCGCAATTCACTTTTTTCCATGCTCAGAAAAATTTTCAAAGTTGCTTGCTTTCGATGGGTGTCAAAACTGAACTGAATGGCATATCGGTCTGAAAATTTCAATGCGTTCTAGCTAAAGATGATATATCACAAATATCGCATGAGTTCCGATTGTGGCACCGTCTGTTTTACTTTTCACCTAATAGAGCTATTCCACGATATTCCATTGAATGAACATATTTCATTACAATTCTCTGGCAAATAAAGAAGTGACAAGTGTTTTTCTACATTTGTCCTGTGTGGATCAAATATGTCATTCGAAAGCACTGATAAACATCATTTTTCAAGAGCAAATAAGTGATATATGAAAACAATAATAAGCCTGAATCCAAATTGTTTCGTTATACAAAAACAAGAGTCATTATGTTGTGTTGGTTTGTTGGCGGCTTGCAGTTGATTGAAACTGCTGTAGGGGACAAATGATGGGGGCGCCTGTCTCACAAAGAGCTTCATTAATTATTGGATCTTTCAGAATCGACCTAGGTAAAGACCTGAGCTGTGTGGGAGTTTTCTCTGAGTTAACTCGCTTTTTTCCAATTATTAACTCTAATTAAATCGTTATTTGTGAAACAATTCGAACAAAGCTCTCTTTTCCGATTACTATTCAATCGGAATATCCTGAATCTATGAGGAAAACATATTCTCTCATTACAAACATAACAAGGCAAACATTAGGGATAATTCAGCGACTATATTATGTTACAACATTGGAAAATTGTAATTCATATTTCCTTCACCAGGCAGAGCAAGCTTTTTCTAGCATTAAATTTAAACTTACAAAACAAATGCGTGAGTTTGTCCAAGTTGATAGTATCAATATGTATTAATATAAGAACTGTGAACAACTCTTAAAAAAAACTACCCCTCCTGCCAATACATCTACAATTATTGAATTACGGAGAATATATTCATGAATAGAGAAAATATTACCAATAACCAATTCAACGATTGAGATACAAATGAATGTATGAATACATTCATTTCTTTCTAACTTGTTTGCCAGATGACAATGATAAGCTCTAGTCTGACTCGATCAGTAACATTACAAACTAATAGTTCAAGACAGCTGTTTCCCTCTCCTTATATAGCTCATTAGAAGAGCGAGGAAGTTTGTAACGCTACCGATTAATCATTCTATGGAAGGTTCACCTCACTGAAATATAGTACGTTGAAAAGGGCAAAATATTCAACGCCATCAAATCTATGTATACATGTCTCACTGAAAAGTTAAACAATGTACCACATCGATTTATGGATTTTTATGAACTTTCAAGGTTACGTGGAATGGTAAACTACTTGGTCGGCAGATGGCGACACCAAACCGAACCCATGTAGCAATCGAGATATAAATGAATGCACGAATGTATTCATTTGTTTCTAGTTGGCTTTTACCATATAAAAATGATAATATCTCTCTTGTCTGGATTGATCAATCAGTACATTACAAACTTATAGTTCTAGACAGCTGTTTCACTCTCCGCATAGAGCTCATCAGTAGAACGAGGAAGTGCATAACGTTACTGATCAATCATTCTCAGTGGCGGCTCCTCGAAGGAGGCTAAGGAGGCTCAGCCTCCTCACCAATTTATCTTAATGATCATTCTCCATTGTATTTCCTGTTTCTCTGATAATTCTTTAAATTTTACGATTAATTCCCCGTTCTCAGTAGCTACTTTTAATCTGGCAACAGTGGCCAGAGGCTAGATTCTCTATATATCTCAAACGCTAAATACGTGTGGTCAACACAGTTGCCGTTTTCCAAGCAGTTCAATTGCTAGATAGGGTAAAAGAGCGAATATGGCAACACCCTATGGAGGCTAGCTTCTCGTACGGAATCGTCGGTCCAATGAAATACGATTAGTTGCTACCGCCCTTCCGCTAGAAGAATGCGACACGTGTCGTGTTCCGTTAGTTCTTGTTTTTGTACCGCGAGGCGAAGTAAGGTTATGCAGTTAAGTTATAATTTATCTAATCGGTGAACGTTAAAACGATGAGTGACTTAGTTGCTGGGTTCTGAGAAAATCCATTTAGTGGATTAACATATGATAGAAAAGTGTTTTGTTAAAAATAAACGGCCTTTACCGATTTGATTAGTGGTGACGATGACAGGTATGCTTCAAAATCGAAATACATAATAAATTATATAGCTTGCTATTTACATCTGATACAACTTCATGTTGGGGACACTCGGGTTATGATGATTTGAAAAATTTAGCTCGTGGTATAGATAGACATGAAAAATCGCAGGAACATATTACATCGAGTATTAAGTTTAAATTAACCGGTAAACAGAATATTGTTAAAGGAGGAAAACACATAATTTGGTAGACAAGAAACTACATTATAAACTACTTTTTTTATGAAATTTTAGATACTATCAAAGGTCAAATTGAGATCCGATTTTCCGATTTACATGAATTGAAGTTTTTCGACTTGACGAATAGAAGATTTTTCGAATCTTTTTCAAAAGAGTTTCCCAATACACTTTTAGATAACTTGGTTCTAAAATATAAATTTTTTGATAAAATAGCACTGCACAATGAATTATGGGTTATATACCTACTCGGATAAAGATATTCTAGGCCAGTACGACATTCACGCCAATATGATAAAATATATGATAGACAATGATTTGCGACAAGTTTTACCTCAGTTTCATAAACTACTTTGTTTGACAGTCACCATTCCTGTCACGTAGGCATCGGTGGAGAGATCATTTTCTACTCTCAAACGAATTAAAACTTACATGCGGAATACAATGGGCCAAAATCGTTTATACAATGTTAGTTTGATATCTATTGAAAAAGATTTAGTAAAACACTTAAACAAAATGATACATTTTATGATAATATTATTGATCATTTTTCGCAAACTAAAGAATTCCCTTAATATATGAAAAAAGTTAATAAAAATAATAAAAAAAACAAAATATGAAAAATTAAAAAAAAAAAATTAAAAATATCAAAAATCCAAAGAAAAAAAAAACTAACAAAAAAATTGTTTGCCAAGAGAAACTCTACACCTCCACGTTGGTTCTTGCTTGGCAACAATTAATTTTGTCACTGAAGTAGCTGGTACGGTCGCTGTGCAAAGGTTAAATTTATTGGCTGAATAGAGTATATTTTTACAAGAACGTTTTATGTCCAGCCTCCTCTCTTAAAAAGTTCACGAGCCGCCACTGATCATTCTGTTGGAAGCACACATAACCGATATACAGCGTGGTAAATAGACCAAATTATTCCACGCCATTTATGAGTAAATGTCCAACTGAGAAGTCAAACATTGTATCACATTGACCAATATAAATCTCTTGAACTTTCAAAGTTACGGAGAATGTTAAACTACCTGAGAGCAAGATGGCGTACAGTTTCGTAATGGAACGAAGTGGATGACTCGGTCATCCACTAGTGTAAGCATTCAAGCTTGAGAAAATTATTTATTAATTCCTTTTTGTGGGTCGAGAGTATAGTTTGGATGAAGCATTCAAACTCTCCTTGAAGAACGTCCTCGTATCGTAATGAAATACCAGAAAATGATTCAATTTATAAATGGGTGAATTCTGAAGGAAAAAACATCAGTATTATGGAATACTGCTGAAAGTATACAGATTCGAAATAAAACAAATAACTTCACCTGATATTTGCTACTTTTCCAGTACATTTACACTCATTTTCGAACAATTCAATTCCGCGTTACTATGGAAGAGACACTTTGTACGAATCGGTATTTTATACGCTTGAGATTTTGATGATTACTCGAAGGAGGAATGAGCGTCATTGGTAGATAATGTGGAAGAGCATAAATACAATATAGGAATCGGGCACGACTCTGACGTCATCTCTCTGATCAAAATTGAACTTAGTTTCGGTATGGAGTTCTGCATTATTGTAAGTATAAAAAAGCAAATGATGTGAATACTGATTAAAATGTTGTCGATGGAATGTACCCCTTTATTTACAAAGACTTTCATTACTCAAAATAATTGCATTCTTGAATCCTCCAGTAATTCAATCTTGTGGTAAAAATGACTGATACAATGATAGGTAATTGTGTATCCGTAACATGTTCATATTCTTATTTCTAAACTCCTTCTGTCAGAAATCAATAGTGAACCTAGCCATATGGTTAGCTCAACAATAATGAATTACTTACTACAGCCTAATTACCACGAATAATATTTGCTAATATTGAATTTCTCACATTTGCTGATGCCTGAGTACGAACATAAAACCGCTGAGACTAGCTGAACTCCAGAAAATATGAAGACAGCGTTGTCATCTGTTCGAAATAGCGGATGTATCCGAAAGGCTGCAAGGAAGTTTAACATACCGGAGTTAATCATTCGTAAATGGAAGAAAGGATGTGAGCAAGAGCTTCCTGTTACGGGGCCCTCATATGTGAAATACCCCACTTTCTCCAAAGAACAGGAAGATATGTAAGCCCAACATACTTAAGAATTATGAAGGGACAAGAAACCAACTTCGTAAATTAGCTTATTCATATACAGATGTAAATAATTGTCCGAACACGACTGAGATGGCCGGTAATTGATGCTTTCTTAAAAGGAATAAGCGAATATCCTTAAGAAAATCGGAAGCTTCGAGTCTAAACAGGAAGGCTTATGGAACATATATCTTCAAGTAGTAAGGTTTCCTATGTCGACTAAACTGGCATCACCACGGTGCAAAAGCGTTCCAAACGCCTAAGTCTCAAGGGTGTCAGACAGTTTGGAGTTAGAACAGCAGCCAAGGCCAAATATAGTTGGTTCTCCTTCAATGCTTCATGTACTTGCTAAGTTCCTCTCATGTTATTTCGAGAGCGAGAAGAGAAAAAAATGGCCCGCTAGATTCTCCAGTTCAAAATCTGAATGGGACAACGAAGAGTTGTTTGTGGCTTGAGCTTTTCAAAAAAGCGTCAAACCTTCACGGGCAGAGTTAGTGTTGATAGTGCTAGACAATCATTCTTGCCACATATCCTTAGTAATTTATGGATACAGCAAGCAAAACGATTTTATTTGATTAACCGACCTCCACATACTTCCCAATCTTTGAGCTTAACTTTCTGTAGGCATTTGGAGGTGGCCTTTAATCGTCAATGCTACTATTTCTTGCTATAATAAGAAAACATCACCCCGCTGGAAGAACTTTCCACAAATTTCCAATATAGAAAAAGAACGGTCCCGGACCCAAACTTCAGGTATTCGGCCATATAATGCCGACAAATTTACACTAAATATAATTTTATTCCTTCCACTCATCACCTTATGAGAATGTAGAACCCAAAACTTCTAATATTTCAGAAAATTCAAATAATTAAGAAAGAAAAGTATTAGAGGACAGCGAATGCAAAGAAGAGATTTCTATCAGTGACCTTTGTAACGACGATGAATTGGATGATATGGATCCTACAAGTAGTAACATAGAAGACAATATACATGGATGATTCTTCATAGCATGTACAAATATTTTGAATTGCCTTGAAGGCACTGTTGAAAATTCAGTTGTTGAACTTTGAACAAGGGCATACTTTATCTGCAGATGCATTCGAGTATCAAGCTCACAAAAGTAATATAAGATTTTAATGATTTTATCAAAACGGTGAAAGTTGCAAATTCTTCTAAAGGCGAAATTTATGTAATGGAACTCAATCATTCCCAAATTGAATGATTGTTCCAATAATACGTTTTCTTACTTTTTTCTGGATATGCTCCCCACTTGAATTACCACCCCCTCCGAGATCAGTGCACCCCACAGTTTGTGTATAAATGACATGATAAAAATTCGCAAATTGATGCATTCATCAGACGATCTAAATACATATTATAACGACACAGCATTAAAAGACGGATTTAAAAGTTTCCTATGCGGGTACCTGTAGAGCTCTTGAAAATTAAAATCAATTTTCAACGTTCTACTCGCTAAAACTCAAACAAAACTTTCATATAAATCTGACGAAACACGTAATCAAACTTCCCAATCTTTCAATATTATGGAGTTTAAGTTCAATGAAAGCAGTTTTTTCATTGATTATTAAGTAGGCACTGATACATAAATTTTAATTCTAAGCTCCTACCCTACCTAGCGAGAACAACGTGTTCGAATTCAACGGCTTAAGTTCATTTTATTTCATGATAGCTTGATGAATACAGAGAACAAATTTATAAACTAGAATACAGTCGGAATGATCTTACAATATCATTTAACAATAATTGAGAATAACTTGATCCGTAAAAGATCTATGAAAAGATTACGTTCGGACATATTTAGAACAATGTGACTTCTATTGCATCACCCATAATGTAACCGGTTTCGAGGAGGATAACCATTATTAGTCGAGGCCTGATACAGGAAACTCGAATTAAAATTTGAGTAGACCATATTGAGTGTTGCTTAAACCAAAAGCTCGACGAGACCGATATGTCCTACAATCGACTTAGTTCAGAAATATAACCTCAAAAATAAATTGAGAAGATTTTGATGAAGCCTTTGGTGGTTTTCCAGAAGGATCATATACCTCCAACAATTATTGATGGAAAATTGAAGAATATTGTAAAATTTTCGGACTTTCAACATTGATGGGCTGTGGAGGAGTTTCGATCATTTCCCAGATAATTATTCGGTTTGCCAGATTCTAAACCGGCCATTTTTCCATCACACAACTATATACTCACGGTTTTGTTTTTATTCATCTTTACATATGCATTAGAAAAAGGAGCAATGGAAACTCACGACGGGAATGAGAAATCAACACTATAACCATAATAGTATATTAGGCAATAAGCACAATATGAGTCTCATTTTGAACGAGTGTGAAAGCTCGTAACACTAGACGAGGGCAAGGGCTACTCACGTTTAATATTCAACCGGAATATAATAACGTTGATAGAAATACTGATTATGTCATCAGTATTTCTGTCAATCTTTAGAAAATTCTGGATTTTTTAGATCGATTACAATACTTTCCTCACTGTAATGTATGAAGTATGAGTGAGGGAAGTAAAAGGAGGACTCTAGCCACGCGAACAAGCTATTGCAACATAATCATCATTCCCTAATGATCGTGCGAGAAAAATCTATTCAGTTAACCGAAGTTATTTCTCCCCACCTGTCGGTGAGTAGTTTCTGGTTCCCAAATCATGTGCCCTAAGTAGTCCTATTGAACCCAGAATGACTGAATTTTGCATCCGGTATATCAAGATCTGCGCCGAGTTCTTACAGGCCGGAATGTTCTTTGAGTCCGAACGTAGCTAGGACCGAATTCCGCCCAAAACACCCAATGATCATACCCACTAATACGAGCGTGCGGAGCTTAAACAGGAGATTTTTCAGGATCATTAGCTTCTCTGCCAGAGCAGATGATTCGATGACATACATAGTCTTGGTATGTATATCGAGGAGGACAATGTCAAACATATGGCTTGTATGGACCTGACGGTCGGAAATGGATAATTCCAGTGAGTCCGGCATTTTCCGTTTTCGACAACTTACTTAATCTCTCTTGGCATGTAAGGTAGCACAGGTTCTTGGTACAGCACCCGTGGGGTTACATTATGGCGATTGGTATACACAAAGGCCACTTTTGATGAACATTCCGACAATTCTTGATTTTTGACAAGGCGCAGGAGGAGATACGAACTCCTAAGAACTCTATACGCTATACTCAGAACCACACTTCGATGCAGACTCTCCAGACTAAGGAGTCCGCTACCACCCCAGCGAAGTGAGAGATGAATGCGCTAAATGGGCAACATAGGATGCAAACTGTGGTGGATATCATTTTCCGGGTGTCTTTTTCGAGTCTATGCAGCTCATCGATCGTCCATTTCACCTCTTCAAGAGATTAAAGCAGAACTTGAACGGCAAGTATATTTATTGCAGACGCCTTCTTCTCGCTCGAAAGTTCGAAAGGCTAAATTTGTCGAACAAGATTTCTGTACTTGCCGCGGAGAGCCACTTTTACCTAGGAAGCGTCATAATACTTACCGCAAAGAAAGCTCCGAAACTATAGAGCGGACCGACTTGAAACTCGGCAGATATGTTTCTTATA
Source organism: Endomychus coccineus (assembly GCA_958510875.1). Lineage (NCBI taxonomy): Eukaryota > Metazoa > Arthropoda > Insecta > Coleoptera > Endomychidae > Endomychus > Endomychus coccineus. Next base: position 48,245,071 of record OY294068.1, read on the forward strand.
CGTCCTAGGCACCAGCTAAGAATGAATTTTTCGGAATACATTATCAAACGGCATAGCTACAAATTTAATAACGTACAATTTACATGACAGATAGATCTATAGAATAAAATATTATTATCACACTTCAGTCTATGCTATGATAGGCAACACAAAGCTCATCAGCAAAACATACAATGTTCACATGACAGGTAGCTGGTACATGGACTGTCACATAATGTCCGTGAAAGATCATTCTCTAACATAAGATATCCCGGTCACTTAAAATGAACATTCACGTGACAAAGAATATGATTTTAAGTCTTTTCACGCATTTAGCTGTTTCTACTCAGATATTAAGTTTTGGAACCTGGGGATTGACATCGCGACGACGCTTTCTTTTACCGGTTTTAGCTGTTACTACGGGCGTAGGCTCGAACAACGGCTAGTAATAGTGTAACATCATATTTTGCTCAGGCGAACTGTCAAAATTATTGATGCAATGAACCTTAGTTCCATAATACCTCACAATAACTGAACCAATCTACCTACGATAGCTCATTTCAATGATGTTAGTGTGATGTAATTCATATCTTGAATTGGAATTACGAACAGCTCTGCTCGTTGAATGTATTTGTTTGAAACCACGAGAACACGGTGGTCATGATGGTTTGATGGAATACTATAATTCCATTCTGAAAACTGAAGGTGGATGTCAAAAGAAACACTTGCAAGGGGTTATCGAGCCCCACAACATTACAGTTTCATATTTTCACCATTTAGAACCTGGTTGCAAATTTCCATATTTGGTACGACCGATATTAACGGCGCAGTCTCCTCCACAGTACGAACGCACATATATATGCATATTATGCACACACAGAAATCATCTCAAAAATTTTCAAGGCGGATTTAGAAATCCTCAACACGGATATTCGATGCCGACTACAATCCTTCCCTTGTTTTACGTGATTATAGTGTGGGGAGTAATATTGATGAACGGCATGATATTCGTCACAATTTGATTACGGGAACCGGTCAAAGTATCAGGTAAATTTTAAGAGTGCCTGAAACTCGTCACACAGAGCTTTCCTTAGTGAGAACAGAAAGAATGGGCGGATATTGATGATTACTACTAATTGAATCAAGTAATAGTCAACATTCTTCCCAAAATTTTAAAATGTCGTTCGTGAAAGAAATTATTAGTGAAAATCGATCTTCAACTAATGAAACCGTCTGAAGGTACATCAAAGGCCTAAATGTAAGGTTTATGTGTATACCATTGGGGAATCGGGTAGCATGGTTGTAACAACTTTAAAAAATCAACGTAATCACGAATCTGAAGAAAAAATTACTCGACAAGTTCTTAGTGTTGCCTGCAAAAGGAAAACGGAAGAATAACCTACAGAGAGACCAACTAAAATATTGTATAAAGAATTAACTTCAAATGGTTTTCCCTCATTGACTTGACTTGATTTCCCGGGATTCAGAATGCGTCAAAGAGAATATGTACAATAAACATAGCAAAATATTGCCAACTTTGCCTCGTTCGGCTAACGTTATCATCGTCATCTGCAAAAAAATTCATACAAAACGTCAAGAAAGGAAAATTTTGCTGTGGATAATGATTAACGAAATGGAACTATAGTTTTAAGCTACCTAAAAAATTCAAAATTTTATGTGAGTCGAGTTTTATATTCACATTCCAATACTGCACAACATTTTTCACACAACTATTTACCATACATTGCTTCATAAATGGACACTATATAGCGCTAGCGTCTAGTTTACTGAAAAACGAATCATAAGAAACTTACAGACTCTGGAAAGAATCAAGTTTATTTGTTCTCTCAACAACTTAGTTTTTGTTCCTGAGAAAGTAGTGGTTGATTTTGAAATTGCCATTCATAATGCAATTCGTGAAGTTACAATTATTGGTTGTCACTTCCATATTACACAGTCTTGGTAGCGTGAAATACATAAGCTAGGGTTAGGTGGTCAATATAAAAACAAAATTGTGAAACTGGAGAGTGGCTTCGTTATTGTTTTAGTATGGTATTTCTAAATCCAAATCTGGTAAGTGATTTTTCTATTTTTGAGTTAATTGCGATAAAACCAAGTGAAGATAAGATAACTATTTTTGCTGATTATTTGGTGGTTTATTTTATATCCCACGAAGCCACTTTTCCACACATTTGGGCTGACGCTTCTTCAACTCTAAATAAAACCACGAACGCTTGCAAGTTCTTTCACTTTCATTTGAATAGCTCGTTTTATTATAGTTCACCGAATATTTTTTAATTCATGGATGTTTTGCTAAAAAAAACAAAGATAACTACTCTCTATTTTGTTGAAATTGTCAATGTTTCCTTCCAAGTGTTAAGTACATTATATTTTTGATCATATATGAGACATATTTTTCATTACACTAATTTAATGAACAAATAATGTAAAACCGACCTCATAACTTAATTTGTCAATCATATTAATTTTTTTGTAAACGTAAAAGTATTACTTGGATGCCTATAGTGGCAAAATGGTTGCATCAACAAGATTTTCACTGTATTTTAGAATTTTAAAATCAATAATTATCTTTGACAGAATGCCATGTAACGAATATCGTACACGAATTTTATGTTTACCCGCGTATAGTGACGAATTTCAAATTCCCCCATATTGATATAATTTTTTGTAGACATTTTCAAGCAAGCTCCCAGACCAATAACAGAACTCTCTTGATTTAATTATATTTGGATTGACCTAAAGTCCTTTGTAGGCGGACCAAATTATTCCAAGAAAAAGGTATATAACAAGAGATACTCTTCCGCGTTAACAAATAAAAAATTATGTTATTCGGTTATGAAAGAAAGTGTTATTCAAAATAATTTGAAACGTTATTCTGGCATAAGTTGTTTGTTAGATATACGACCTTGTACATAGCCTGCCAAATTTATGTGTTACCTGACTGATGTGAGACAAAGGTACCCGAGTATATGCCATTGTGTTTGATTACGGGGGGCGCCATTAACGCCATCGATCTCACGTGGCATGACTAATTCTCCACCGGGCTCGTATTAGACACCCGCGCTACAACAGCTGTGCCCCCATTTGTCTACGAAGCGTGCCTCTCATGTGGGAAGCCCCTACACGTAACACAAACTCTAATGCTTTATCTGACGTATCATGTTTCTCTGCAACTCTCTCTCCATGACTCGTAGTCGTCCTTTGACGAGCTTCCCAGCTTTGCGGAGGTATGCAGCCTACCTCTGGATGTTAAGAATAGTTAGAATTGCTATGAATCGGCTCAGTTTAAAGGAAAATATTCTGCAGTCAACGCTACGTTCTTAGTATCATATTTCAATTTCCTTTCCGAGCGTTTCCGCATTGTAACATGGAAACATAACTGATATTATTTTAATGACTTTCCAGTGGAAATATGTACAGAGGTGAGACATTTAACAATGTGAATAGGGGTTTCTGTGATCGGTTGGTTATTGTCTTGCCAACGAAGGAGGTTGTTTTGAGCATCTGGTTTTATTTGGAGCATTATTCTTACTTCCCTCCCTATACGTAGTATACAGTGTGTAAGGTTCGGTGTAGATCTGTTAGGATCTGTATGAACTAATAATCCCAACTAGCTCACTATGATTATTTACTCTCAGGGCTCATAGTGAAACGTGTCCTTAGATTAATGATTGTAGAGATTGCATGAGCGTCATCTGCTTGAGCACAAAAAATAAGATAGAATCCACAACCAAGAATTTCAGGCACTACGAGGTGGTTAAATGTTGGAGTATATTTTAGAGAAATAACGACTAGTTTCAATTTGACAATTTAAGTTTTATTCCTTATCGGAATTTGAATTTAACACAATCTGATAAAAAACAATTCTATCTCAGACGAGCCACCCCGTATATTTCTTATCCCATAGTGAGTACACAAATCTCCCGAAACACGTCGAATGATTTTGTTTAGGGGACATCTTTCGACGTATATTTGAGGCTTGAACGAGCAACCCCCTGATAGGGGACGCTTCAACCCATCAAAATTGGATGGGGGAGAGGGGTTGAGTGATACGTCATTTGAAAGGTCTTGGAAGCTTCTTTACAACGGTGTATGAAAAATGTAAATTTGATGAACCGTTCTCGCCAAAAATTAATTTTGTTGCTCGAATGCGCCACCTTGAATATTTTGGTTATTTGTACAATGTAGAAGCTCATTTTCATCAAACCTTTTTTACAAACTTGAACAATCTTCAAAAAATCACATTCGTAAAAAAATTGAATTGTGTTGTCATGCTTACAATGAAAAAAATTAAATCTGCGTATTGGCGAACTGGTGCGGCGTAGTGAGGAGGAACTCCGTCTTGTCGGAAATGCAATTGTTGTTCCAGTAGTAAAGGATCGTTTTCTAATTGTTCAGTTATTAACGGATCAATCGCATTTTCCAACATTTCAAGATAAATTTCGCCTATTAAATTACCAGGAATAAACAGAGGTCCAATTAGGTGGTCTCCCAAAACGTTTAGCTTTTCCCGATGTTGAGTGTGAGCTTCTCGAAATACATAAGGATTTGTATCGCTCCAAACTCTACAGTTATGCCGGTTAACCTCTCCATTAAGAAAAAAAGTGCATTCGTCAGAAAAGCAAACGTTGTACAAGAAATTTGGGTTATTGTTGATACGCTCGACCATAATTTCGCAAAACTCTTGCCTTCGATCCCAATCATCATCATTTAATTCCTGAATTAATTTAATTTTGTACGGATGGAACTTGTGTTTATGTAAGATTCTGAAAACGTTAGATTGGCTGATACCGGAAGCTGCAGAAAGTTGTCGTACAGATTGCGTGTTTGGCATAAGTTGGACATGTTCCAATACCGCCACAGCTACTCCTTCATCATTACCAATTCCAATGGGTGACCTTTTTTTATCCATTACTGAACCCGTCTCCACAAATTTTGAAATCAATTCCATTACGTACTTATGGGGATGCATAATTTTGATTTTGGTAATAGAGGGTAACTAGCTCAACACGTTCTTGCAATGCACCATATTTTCTGAAATTTTAAACAAATCAGCAAAGTATTAACTCAACAGATTGATTAAAATCATGGAATGATCGAAGAAACGTTAAAACCAGATAAACACCTTCTGAGAACAAAAAATGAAGGCAACATATGGAAATGTTTTGCTGTTTTTTTATTTATTAGTTTGAGAGAATGTATTATTGTATGGAAGTCAATGGAGGACAATTTGAACATTTGATTTAAACACGCAGATTAAACTTTTTTCGTTGTAAGCATGACAACACGATTTAATTTTTTTACGAATGTGATTTTTTGAAGATTATTTAGGTTTGTAAAAAAGGCTTAATAAAAATGAGCTTGTACATTGTACAAATAACCAAAATATTCAAGGTGGCGCATTCGAGCAGCAAAATTAATTTTTGGCGAAAACGGTTCATCAAATTTACGTTTTCCATACACCGCACCGTTGTAAAGAGGCTTTCAAGACCTTTCAAATTACGTATCAGCCAACCCCTCTCCCCTATTAAATTTTGAGGGGTTGAAGCACCCCCTATTAGGGGGTTGCTCGTTCAAGCCTCAAATATACGTCAAAAGATGTCCCCCAAACAAAATCATTCGACGTGTTTCGAGAGATTTTTCCACTCAATATGGGATAAGAAATATACAGGATGGCTCGTCTGAGATGGAACACCCTGTATAAAAATTCTCGAGAAATAGGTCACATTAACACTTTGTTTCAAATTTTCGTCTTCACGTACGTTTCGGTCTCACGACCATTATCAGAAAACTTATTACGTCAAAAAGGGTTTATTAAAACTAATTATAGCATTTAATAAACCCTTTTTGACATTATAAGTCTTCTGATGAGACCGAAACGTACGTAAAGACGAAAATTTAGAACAAAGTGTTAATGTGACCTATTTCCCGAGAATTTTTATATATAATTCATACTGGGTCAAGAATCTTTATTATTTCAATTCCAACTATACTATTCTAACAATGTATTTCCCCAATCGGAACCCCACTTGTTACCTGTTTCTCGTATTGTACCATAAATAGTCCAGATTATTCATATTTTCATACATAACTATCGTTTGAAGATGACACGCCAGTGTCGAACCTATAGTCACGATTTGTTTCTATAATATATGTGATAAAAACACAGTAAAAGTGTTTCATTTTATTATATCAATAATAAATGATGATGATAGGAAACCGTTGGTAGAATAATTAAATGTCAATAAGATTCATAATCGGCCAGTACAAATTAATAAATCGAATTCAATGTTTCAATATAACTTTTGCTTCTAATAGCCTAACATTGATTAATATAATCAATGAGCGTAGTTATTTGAAAATTTGTGTTATTTAATTGATCGATTTTCTTTGGCTTTGTATATATGCGGGAAACTATAAGGAGCAACATTATCACAGGTTCGTTTGTTGAATTTTTCGAAATTTTTGAGAATAGTAGGAGTGTAGGTTATTTGAAGGTTTGTTTTTGTAATTGATCCATTTTCCTCATCCTTGTACACAAGTAAAAAACTCCAAGTGGTAAAGTTATCGCTGGCTAGTTTGTTCTTATTTCTTTTAAGTCAATCTGAGACAGCCGTAGACGGCTTATCGCATTTTGGTGGGGTCGGCAGAAGTACACGTCACCCGATCCCAATAGGCATGCAGTATATATTAAAGTAGTATTCGCGAAATGTATAGTTTTGAGGAAGAACATGAGGAAGACATGAAGAAAATGGCAGCAATAGCGATCTGCTAGCTCTCAAGGTCGAACAAAAAACTTGTTCCTGAAGCAAACTTCACTAGACATGTATCTGGCAAATATCATGTGTTGATTTCTATATTAGAAGAGGAAGAAATAGTTATTTCCTCTCCGGTTTTCATTGATGCGTCCCTATAAAATTTACTTTCATTATATTATATAAGCAGAGGCGCTCCGTTGCAAATTCTGTTAGCTCGCATTCCATTGTCAGTTGTCACTGAACTTTTGATTCATACACAGAAACACACACTTCAGAGCTGTGTATACCTGACGTGACCGTCCATTACCCGATGCTATTCGAAAAAAATCTGCACAGAGTGAATTTGGTGCCGTCACGTGGCGTAGAGCAGAGTGTCGCTGCGCTGCGTCACGTCAGGCAAATGTGCACGTGGGTTAGATTTTTATGGAAAATTCCACATCGGATTACCGTGGGGTGGGGCTGCGTCACGTCGCGTTCAGTTGCGTCAAGTAAGTGTGATCTCCGCAAATGAAGGATATAATAATTTAGATACAACGACACTCTCACTCTATTGATTTTTTGGAATTCCTTTAAGAAATGCTGCATCAACGAAAAAATAGATAGGAATTGTGCGACGTTAAAACATTATTCAAACTACTGCTGACGGTTTTTGTAGTTATAACCTTACAAATAATGATTATTTATGTTACGTTCTCAGCTGCAAATGATGATTGTATCATTTCTGTCCTTCCTTCCTTTTGTTTCCAAAAAATTCATTTTTTCCATTGAAGATCACAATCGAAATGAGGAGCTACTTGTTTCTTCAAATTACTTATGAGTATAAATGAATCTTTACTGTGGTATACAAATAAATAATAAAAGAATTCACACAGTGGATGACACTATAGATAAGAAGAAATCCAGCTTATCCACTAAAGGTACTGTTAAAGTACTGAGAACGTTTCGGCTACTAAGTAGCCATCATCAGAGTAAACTAAATTATGGATCAAAATTAAACTATTGACCATTATTATTATGCAAACAAGGGATTCCTCAGCTGGAGATAAATTGGAATTCAATAAATTGCTTTTTCTTTCATACATTTCCGTCCCTTCCTAATTACCTAGACATTTGCCCGTTTTGTGTTTTGAAAGTGATGAACTTTCTTGAGAAATGATGTGACCTGTATTCAAAACATGCTCTGCTAACGCTGATTTTTCACCATTATTTTTCTTCATCTTGGCAAAATATTCTTTATACAGATTTAAAATGTTCCTTATAGTTTGACCCATACAGCGTTTTGACTCAATCGATTTTGGAAATCCAGGATCTTTCGAAGTCGGATACTTCATCAAAGATGTTGCCTAGACGGTTTTTTACCTTGTTCTTACATCTATGAAATGGTTGTATTACAAATTTGCTATACGTTCCCAATAAATGTTTAGGCTTTGTGTCTAGTTCTGGATGGTATTGGTACCGCCAGATCTATTACGGATCCACGTCATGTTGCAAATGCAACAGTGGTATCCTATTTTAACTTATAAAATTTTATGAATATACCGAGTCTTTCACAATATTTTACTGAATGTTTGTAATATTCCAATGTACATATTGAACTAAATACTGTTGTTCAGTTCATGACTACCCGTATAAAACAAGGTATAAAAGTCAATCTAAGACCGCAGTGTACCATTTGGATAAAATTTCAATGTAACGTAGATCATAATTTAAAGTATAGCATTAGCTTTTCATAAATCCTTTCCACTATATTTTCTGTTCCTACAGTCATTTATATTCGACCTCGTAATGTTTCCTATGAGTTGAACTGTCAGGGTATAGCGGGGAACACACTTACCTGGCGCAGCGCAACGAGACGTGATCCAACGCCTCCCGACGCCTTATAGTCACGCAGAGTAATGATAATAGTTGTATTCGCGAAATGGGTAGTTCTAAGGAAGAATATTGAGGAAGGCATGGGAAAAATGGCAGCAGCATCGATCTGCTAGCTCTCAAGGTCGAACAAAAAAACTTGTTCATGAAGTGAACCTCAATAGACATGTATCTGGCGAATATCATACGTTGATTTCTGTACGGTTTTTGTAGTTATAACTTTACAAATAATGATTATGTATGTCATGTTCTCAGCTTCGAATGATATCTCACAAAGTGAATATTACTTCACAATTTTGTTTTCAAAAAATCGTTTTCTTGAAAATCACAATGAAAATCTGGAACTACCTGTTTTTCCAAATTCGAAGTAAGTAATATGTAAAGGAATCTTTTACATGTTAAAATGTGAATAATTTCACATAACCCTGCCCTTCAGTTCCAGTTTCGTAAAATATCTCTCGAGGAAACTGGATATTGTTCCCTTGTGCTTATATTAAATAATTACATATAGTAACTTTTTTTCTTTGAACATATGGTAAACAAATAAACAATGAAAGAATTCACACTGTGGATGACACTATAAATAAGAAGTAATCACCCTTATTCACTAAAAATACTGAGGGCTTTTCGGCTGGCAAGTAGCCATCATCAGAGTAGACTAAATTATAAATTAGAATTAAAAACTATTTGGGAATAATAATGCAAACAAGGAAAAATTGTTTTTTGTTTATTAAATTTCCATCCCTTCTAAGTTACCTAGATATTTATCAGTACTGTGTTTTGAAAGTGATAAACTTCCTTGAGAAATGGTGTGACCTTTATTCAAAACATGTTCCGGCCAACCCTGATTTTTCTTTACATGGGCAAAATGTTCTTTATACCGAGTTAAAATGTTCCTTCTAGTTTGACCTCCATAGCGTTTTGAACACGACTCAATCGATTTTGTAAATCCCGGATTTGTCGAAGTCGGACACATTATCAAAGGTGTTGCATTAACGTTTTTTTTTACTTTGTTCTTACATCTATGAACTGGTTGTACTGCAAATTTAGACAACAAATTATGGATAATTTGTTTTCTAAATTTGCTATACGTTTCTACTAAACGTTCAGGCCTTGTGTCAAGCACGGATCTACCTCATGTGGCAAATGCAAAAGTGGCATTTTTCACGAATTTCGGGCCCATGCTAGAAAAGTGTAAATTGAAAAGACCCATCTTCCTTCACTTATAAGTTATACTATAATTAGCAAAGATTGTTAATTTCTGCCTTAAATAATAGATTCAAGTTTCAGTAACTAATCTAACACGAAAATTGAGCAGGTTTGTATTCTATACTGGGTTGAACCATATTTTGATTGGTACAAAAGAAACGGACGCCATATGCCAGCATGTGTAGATGTGGATACACTAATAATTCTTTAAATTATTCTCAACAGATATGATATTGAATGACGTCGGAATAGGTTGCATATTGATGCGAATAACTAAAGAAGATGTGAAATTATGATTCGTGTGTTAATCATTTTGAATTATAGAATGAGCGGGAATGATAAACGATACAGAAAGCCGCAACGATTTACACGATCGCGGAAGTTGAGTGAGGAGCACACGCGAGGTGTGTCTCGCGCTATCCTTTGAAGTCTGGTTGAAGTAGTGCACTACATAAATGAAACACATTCGTACATAAAATGAATTGTTTGAATATATTTTCATAATTCAGCATTAAAATAATTTTGTTCGGAATAATGGGATCTCTTTGGTGTATTCATTGTATAATTATACAGGTCTTTATCGTGGAATGAGTAGGTGCACAAGTTAACTTTGTTATTTTTCAAGCTTCTTTCGAATTACTAAAGTTCCACTGTTTCTCTTGACAATCCAAAATACCTGTCACGAGAATAATTGCTGAACAGATCTTGAGATATGTCTGCTTTTCATTTTTCTGATAGTAGGTACTCACATCCTAGTATTTTATTAAAGAGTAATTTTGAGTAGAAACTTAATTCGTCCGTTGAATAAGAAGTTTTCTACTTCTTCCAATTAGTTATCATAATATGATATTCAAAATTAACAACCTTCTTCATATTTCATCTAATAACAGTTTTCGAAACTACAGTGTATTATGGTCCTGTTGAGGGGCGTACCTGAGGGAAGGTTTTGGGGGTTTAAACATCCGAAATATCAGAGATAGGACAGATTTTTTAGTTTTAATAAAAAATAAACTTGTAATAAATTTTCACAAACTTCGTTTCTACTAAACAAAACGTAACGTGTTTTACCACAAGGTGGCTTTATCGAACAATAGTTTTACAAACTATTTTTTATTCCTTAAATATTAAAATTAAGATTAAGAAGGAGATGATGAGTAACGTGACCATTTATTTTTTCACTCAAAACGGGACATTGGTTTATTTAGGTCAATTAACAGGTAGTCAATGAAAAAAAAACACTTTTTTAAATATATTCATTCAGTAAAGTCAGTTAGGTTAAGAGTTACAAGTTAAAAAATATGTATACCAGAAACGTTTACTTATATTTATATTTATCATAGGAACAAATTTGCTTTAATATAGCTGGTGATGATTTTAAGTAAGAATGAAACTCTTGGCATGTTTTTTTAATATTCACCTTAATTATCAACATAACCTTCAGAACTGATATAAATATAAAACTCGATACTGCAGATGGGTTAGAAGGTTTTGCAATAGAATAAAATAGATATGTGACATTATTATCATGATTTATAAAGGGAAGCTTCTATTATAAGCTATAAAAAGTTCACACTGTGGATACGCTATAACACTATAAATAAGGAACAATCAACCTCTATCCTCTGAAAATAATGTCAAGTACTGATCTTCCAGCTACTAAGTAGCTATCCATCCATTCTCAAAAATGGGGAAGCGATTCTGAATAATAATATGTCGATATATTTCAAGACTTAGTTAATTTCTTTTAATGTTAGATTAATATACTGGCCAGTTTACAGTTGGAACTGCTCCAAACCACTTTTTTTAATGAGTTATTGGTTTTCAAGTACCTTTCTATTCGAGTAAATTCAATATGGAACACGTTTCCGAAACTCCCTGGGTTCGGGGCCTATTTTTCCAGTAGGCCCGATAGACCAGTACCTAGGGCCCCTGAGTAAGGGGCCACGCTCGACCCGACTGTGACTGTTTGAGGCAATAGAGAACAGTTTATTTTTTTTATATAACAATGAAAAATCATATTTAAAAGTTATTTGATATAGCTACCATTTACTATTTATTATTATTACGATCCGAAATTCAAATTCAAGGCGATAACTGTTCAATAGACGACATTTCGGCATCACAAAAGGTTCCTTTGATGTTTAGCGCGTCTAAGGGTTGAAAGGTGCCGACAACACCTCAACACGCTCTCCGCTACCGAAACACGTAGCAGTCGCGGCATGATTCCTATTCTACTTTCAATTATTCGGTTAATAGTTCATGCAGTTAATGCTTCGTAGCAAAAGCAAAAGCAAATAATCATTTTACAAATTTACGAAAGTGAATAATAATAATTTGAAAAAATGTTTATCTCTTTCTGTGGGTAAGTAGATGAAATTTTCCTTCAAAAAATATCTTCATAATTCTTTTTCTGATTGAACTTGTATGCTATATTATAGTGAATTTAAGAGATGAATTTTTTTTCATGTTTTTATATCTACAGTCGCAGATAATAAATACCATGTTTCCAAGACAACACTTAAGCGGCAGCGGAAAATGCAAGAACAAAAGTATGAGAGAAAAAGAACGAAAAAACAAAAGGTGTAATGTTGTCTTTTCTTGAGAGAAGTTCTAAATTACATCGTAAAAGATTTACGTGCTGCAAAATACTTTTCTACAATTGGTGACTCGACTTCCGACGTTTCTCATATTGACCAACTCGCTTTAATCGTTAGATATGTTTTACCGAACGGAAAACCAATAGAAAAATGTTCAAAGTTTTGAGGGTATATTTTCTCATACTGCGGAGAATCTGGAAAATGTGATTTTGGATGAATTAAAAAATCTTGACATAAATATTGATTATTGCCGGGGGTAAAGATGACATGATAACGCCTAAAACATGTCTGGAAAATATGATGGCTTACAAACAATAATAATAAGGAAAGCAAGAATAGCACATTTCGTACCATGTTCTAGCGATTCATCAAACTTAATCAGCAACAGTCCTGCGGAAAGTTGTTTGGAAGCATGTACATATTTTGATCATGTCCAACATTTGTACAATTTTTTCTCAGCATCTACGTACAGATGGAGTGTTCTACAAAAATGTTTGGAAAAATATCATACCTTAACCATTGGTTGCTAAGAAAATATGCGATACCAGATGGTTCGCTAGAGCCGACGCAGTTCAATCTCTTGCAATTGGTTTCAATGACATTAACATGGCTTTAAGTCAATTGCACGAGGTTACTAACCAAAAGAATTCGACCAGGAAACTTAATTCATTTGAGTTGGCTATTGTGACTATTATTCGGAACAAATTATCAGAAAGGATCAATGTATCCAGCAAATAGTTGCAAGTAATTGAAAATAACCTCATTATAGCTTGCGAACTTTATAAGAGTTTAATTATTTTCTTTACAAATTTAAGAGAACAACATGGGGAAATTGAAGAAGAGGCAAAAACTCCATCCTGATAACACATTGTATAAAGATGAAACAACCAGAATACGGTGAATAAAAATAAGGTTTGAAGAGAGTTCTTCTGAGGAAATTGGTTTTGTGGGACATAGAAACTTTAAAATAAACATTTTTTTCATGATTTGCGACAAATTCGTCATGGAGTTAAAAACAAGGCAATAATCCTACAATTCTATCAATGATATTTTCAATATATTTCTTGTGGATAATTCGGAAGGGGTTTTCAAAAAAGTCTAAATCTAGCAACATTGTTCAAAATCCTGAAAAATTATTTCAATGGGAATTAACACTGTCTCAACATTTTACAATGTTGAAATATTAGTTCGGATATATTTTTCAATGCCAATAAGTGACGCATAAGGTGAACGATCATTTTCCACTCTGAAAAGGCTAAAATCATATCTTAGAAACTCTTTGAACCAAGATAACTTATCATCCTTGGTCCTCCTTAACGTGGAAAATGAGGTACTAAGAAAGATAGATTTTAATGAAATTATAAACCAATTTTCGGAAATTAAAATGCGCAAAATTTTAATTCAATGCGCTTTAGCCTAGTAGGAATGTTTTTTAGTATTTTGTCATTTGTGTTCTGTATTAGGTTAAGTTAGGCTTTGCCCGGATTGATCTTATTTCTTTAAAAATGCGAGAATATGCATTCTCTCTTCGTTCGTAATGGACAATGCTTAAAATCACGGAAACATTTATTAACGTTTGTATATGCATTCGCAATTAATTAGGATTTCGTGTATCAAACCGGTTTCCGATTCTGCGACGCTCAAGATTTCTGTAACGATATGCGAATTTTAGTGCATTGTGGTTTTTAGGAGTTAGTATAGATGAACATTATCATCGGTATCATTATAACCTCATGTAAATTAATAAAAGTACCGGGTACGGGATTTTGGTGGTAACAAGGTACATAAAGCTATTTTTCTCTGTTTGGAGGAGTATTTTCGAAACAATTTTGATCATTTTATTTAAAAAATTCATCAAAATTGGAATAACTTCGAAAGAAGCGCTACGACATTGAATATCTGTCAAAATAATGTTTGAAAATGGATAGTTCAATTCTAATTTCGTTGTTTTTAATCAAAGAAAAAAAAAGTGTACTAAGAATTCACTAATCTAATGCAAAATTTGAGATTTTTACATCAAAAATGTATTTTGAAAACGTGGAATAGAGAAAAAAAATGGTATAAAAACTCGTTTCATCGGGCATTTCAGCGCACTCATTTTTTGGTTCTTGTAGTCTAATCATCGTCTTCGACAAACATTTCGTTTTCGAGAATGAACCGCTATCAATTCGGATAGATTTAATCGTAGAATAATAACCTGGAGTATAGTCATCGCTCCCTTCATATTTGATTTCAGACTTAACAATAAAATATATCCCGCCGAGCGTGCTTTCCAGTTTCATGGGGTAATTGTAACCCCATGTCAATTTCTGGGGTGTTTCCGTCGTTTAGCGGAATAAATTCTATGTATTTATTTGATTCCCTTGTCTATTTGTTCGAATACACTAGGGAACAAATAATCACATTGAATGACTTTTACTTTGTTTTATAGGGCACGGATGTGTGGGTACATATCTTTACATCACTCTGTAATTTCTAGTTCATATTGCAAGAACGTGAATTTATGCATTGTTATAAATTTATGTTAGCTGCCCTAGAAATTGATTTTATTTCCAAGTGCTTGCTTTTATGATATACATTACGTGTGTAAATTCATGTAGCGCGTAATTCTACAGTAGCGTATACTCAGATTAGAGAAAAATATGTAATGAATCAATGATTTACTTTCAAGGTCCTCTAAATTAACAAATCAAACCAAGAAGGTTCAATATTCCAAAATAGAGGACTCATAATAAATTGATGCATGTAGATTTATGTTGTTTCTAGTAGAAACCATAGTCCAGTCAACCTGGCAAAAATTTGGGTCCAAAAAATTCCAATGGGCTTTTTCAACTTATAAGGGGGTATTTTGGTAGGCTAAACACGATGGTATGGTCCAAATTGAGCTCCCGGATACGGAAAATGCCGCAAATCGCCGATTCATGGCCATTTTTTGGCCATTTTCAGGTTTTTCGAAGATATAACAAAATCTATGCAAAGTTGTGGTGCTTATCAACACTCATCATCTGGTTCGAACTAGATGGAGCTAGAGTTCTCAGAACTCAAAATATGGTCATTTTAATGAGGCGAAAATGACCATTTTTGCGTTTTTCGAAGATAGAGCCGTAATCTGGTTCAAACTAGATGGTGCTAGCGGCCATGAAACTCAAAATATGGCGGTTTTAGGGTCAAAAAAATTATAACTATTTGTCTTTTTTTCACAATAGGACAAAACCTGCGTATTTTTATGCATACAGTCAGAAGAACAAATTTATAGTAGTCAAAAATACCAGTAATCTGGTCCAAACTAGATGGCACTAGTGGTTATGAAACTCAAAATATGGCCGTTTTAGCGTCAAGAAAATAATAACTGTAGATGATATCTAGCTTCTATATCAGTCATTTTTTTCTCATGAAGTCTCGCTTTTAATTCAGAATCAACTATAAATATGTTCGGGGAATATAGTACATTGTCTGTTTCAACGAATTTACAAACTTTTTCCTTTTCTTTTGGGGTTTTTTTGCTTCCGCAGAAATGAAAACTTCTGAAGCATCTTTAGCGCATATTATACAAAGCTTATCAAATTCAAACCTTGACGGTGATCGCTCTAATTGACTTGGTCCTTGTGTCGGTTCGTCATTATCATTAAAACTTGGGTCGTCCTTTAAAATAGAAGAAGAGTCCTTCCCATAGATAATACTCATCGAAATATCTTCAGCGCACAATGACTCATCGATCTAATAAATTGATTAGGTAATTTTAATATTGACACATTAATTATAATAATTATATATACTTACATAAATATATATTATATATACCGTTTCATTGTTTGATTTTTCCATATCAACATATTGGTCCTCTTCTACTGATTCTTCATCTAGTGTCCAGCATAATTCTGAATTTTCAAATATTTCTAGACACCTTTCATGAACAACCTTTGTTCGACCATCCTCAATAAACGCTTGGCTCGTATGAACTTGTAGTTTGCGTTCAATTGATGATGATGTAATAGCCGCTAATTTTTATTCATCGAGGAACACGACCTCACTTGAACTGACTTTCAAACAAAATAGACACTTGTCCATCGTGGACCTGTGAAATGATGGAATGACAAAAAAGAAACGAGGGAAATATCAGAAATTGGGAAATATATTATGATATAATATAATATTACAAACATTTATCATGAAAAAAAACTCGCCTTGGTTTTTATTTTTACTTCCTGATTATTATTAGTGTTTACTTTTCTGAAGAATTGTTCAGATAAAAAATAAGATCAACATTTTTTCTATGATATTTGTAATAAAAACAACTTCTATGAATAATTACTGAAAACATTTTCGTAGGCACTTGTTAAATAAATTTCCGAAAAAATTTTACACATGCACACCTTGTATTTATTTTTTGAAATTATCATTTCTGTCACACTAAAACGGCAATATTTTGAGTTCTATGACCACTAGCGCTATCTAGTTTGAACCAGATTATGGGCAGGTACTATAACTTTGCTATCTCTACCATTTTTATAAAAATGCATAGATTCTATCCTATTGTCGAAAAACCCAAAAAGTTATTATTTGTTTGACGCTAAAACGGCCATATTTTGAGTTTCATGACCGCTAGCGCCATTTAGTTTGGACCAGATTTTTAACTACTATAACTTTGCTCCCCTGACTATTTTTATAAAAATGCATAGATTCGGCCCTATCTTCGAAAAACGCAAAAATGGTCATTTTCGTCACATTAAAATGACCATATTTTGAGTTCTGAGAACGCTAGCGCCATCTATTTTGAACCAGATGATGAGTGTTGATAAGCAATACAGCTTTGCTCTCTTGACTATTTTCTTAAAAATGCATAGATTTTGTTATATCTTCGAAAAACCCGAAAATGGAAAAAAAAATGGCCATAAATCGGCGATTTGCGGCATGTTCCGTATCCGGTAGTTCAATTCGGACCATACTGTCGTGTTCAGCGCACCAAAATACCCCCTATACGTTGAAAAAGTCCATTGGAATTTTTTGGATTCTTATGCTGTAGAAAAAAATTTCCCTGGATGACTGGACTACCAATTGCAATAACCTAGGCAAACTTTGTATTTCATCGATCTTAGCAAGTCATGTGTCATGAAACGAATTAAACAAATTATACATACTTATAGCCAGAGTTTTACGAATTGTTAGGGAGAGCCTTGTAAGTTTGAGCGAGCTAGACACATTGTTTTGCTTAACAAGGTGGACTTGTATAACGCTTCCAATAGTTGGGTCAAATTAGACGAAAAAAGTATAAAAGCTGGGAAAATTTGCTGGCAACTCCGATCGACTCCGCGTTTCTTGCAAAATCGTCCTGAACTAATACGTGCTTTTCCATTTTTCAATTGTTATAGAGGAATATAGAGGAAAATCGCCAATTTTCATGAAAATGGCTAGAAAACTGTACCCGGGGGTTTGCGAGGTGACTGGTAACAATTTTTTTTAGATTGTTGTAAGATTTATATTCGATCTATGAAGTAACACTCAAATTACCGCGCTTCAATTCTGAATATGATGAGACTATAATATATATAGAAATTTAGAAAGGGGTGGGCCAAGAGATTATCTAGTATTAATGAAGTCTGTATGCGTCAAGATAATATGGTGGCGTGACCGTCTATATGACAGCTGTTCAAAAAAAGATGAAGGGGAAATGTGAAAGAAAGGCGCATGGTAATGGAGAAGAGTAAGAAGTGATCACTTTCTACATTGGAATCATATCAAGATCATCTCGGGAGAAGCATACTTCCAAAACCGTTGATTGACCACGTACCTGTTGAATTTCATTGTGTTTATTGTGTAATTGTGTTTATTGTGTAAACGACATTTTTTTAAACTTATTATTTTTTGGAATAATTAATTAATAATTAATTATTCATCCACAAATTAATTTTTTTTTAATCCACTAATTACGAATTATAAGTATTTATATTCTTGTCTATTGTTCCATATCAACACAGACATTTTGGAAAAAATTTGTTTTCTTAATTTTTTTTTCATACATTTCAATTTGCGATTGGACAATATTACGAGTGAGCATTTTCAGCCATTGATGACATGATTTCGGAATTTCAGAAATTTCCTAATTTTTTGGCCATGAATATTGGCCATTTTCCTCTATATTCCTCTATAACAATTGAAAAATGGAACAGCACACATAAGTTTTTTTTCTCGGGGAAGTTGTAAATCCGATCAGGAAAATTTTGCGAAAAAACTGGAGTCGATCGGAGTTGCCCCGCAAATTTTCTCAGCTTTCTTGCTAATATGACTCGAGTACAAGTAATCAGAAGGTTGGACTGTGGTAATGCTCATTGTCCATGTATGATGGATGCACTTCCCTTGTAGAAGGTTAGGCAGAATGAAGTATCCATTTTTGCAATGTTAATTAATTTCGTAATACAGTGTGTTTCGAATTGTATGTACCAAACTTCACAGGGTGGCAGAAGCATTCAAATATGAAAAAAAAAAACATGTAAGATTGAGTCAGGGAACGCTGTGTTTCCGAGATACAGGTTGTCAAAGTTATCGAAAGAATATCTCATATTTTTTATATCACTCAAACCATTGTATCGATTCAAACCAAATTTTGTATGTAAAACCCTCCAATAAGTTGTCATGTTCTGTGAGAATATCGAGTTATAAAAGCAACCAGTGGCGAACTTATGGAGGTTCAGTTTTATTTAATTGAGAAGAGAAAAAGAAAACAGTACGGCTCTGTAAGATTTTGAATTAGACATTCGATGTAAAAAGTGTCTCCTGGTATTTTTCTGTATATGTCAATGTCTGTCCGCAAAATCAGAGTGAATGTCGATGTGTATTTGATTAACACTAGTATATAAGATTGTTCTTTTATCGGGAAAAATACAAGTTGCCCTTGTTTTTTGTTGTTAATTTCCGAAACTTATGTTTTTAACATTGCATATTCTATTTATGCATATCGCATATTTGAACATTATATTTTTGTACTTTTTTGTGCGTACTGCTTGCACATTTTTGAACATTTTAGAATAAATAATCCGGTCTCTTATTATGAATCTATGAGTCACAGCATCATATTCCCTTCTCTTAAACACAACCTGTATGTTAAAACAAATTATTTATTCATCAGATGCAATATTTTCAATATACTCTCGAAGTTTATTCATACTTCCTTTACTATGGAATATATAGATAAGTAATCCGATCTGTTAAGAATCGGAATGGGTCGTTTCTTGGCGCCAAATTGTTGTATCATTTCTACGAAAGGAAATTAAAAATTCAATCATCCCAATCTCATCCTGACAAAACTTCCCCTTGAATACCACATTATAATAGGAATCAGGTATTGGAGAATCATTATTTGGTACTTTGTTCTAATTAAATAAGTACTCAATTATACCAGTTTTAGTGTAGTGAGGGTATAAGGATAAGGTTTTCGTTTTATTATTTCAAGTTTAAAATCATTTCTCGTTACAGATTAGCCTGTCCAATTTTTGTCTATTTCAGTTGTTTTTATTTTCTACAACGTAGTAATTAGAAGAAACGGGGGAAGGTGTATATTGTCAGATAGTGTTTTTTTATGTTTTTCATAAAGCAAGTTCGTGTGAATCAAAAAATATTTTGGATGTTGACCAAACCATTGGAGAACACAACAATGTTGCAAGACCCAGAACTACGTGCTCATCAAGAAGATTATCGAGCATTCTCGCGGGACCTTGACTGCAGATGAGGAGGCTGCAGAAATGAAAACACCAATAAAGAGAATCTATGGAAAAACGACAGAATCCGGGGCTGGAATAATAAAAATCACATAACCCATATCTACTTAAAAATATTCAGCTCTACCAAAAAACTGGTGCGAGGCAATAATGAGTACTATATTGTGAATAATTGCGGAAGTCAACCTTACAGCGGTGTCAGTAAGAAACATAGAATTGTCAAATACATTATGTAGACCATTTGGATAAAATTTCGGAGGAACATAGAGTCTAATATAACGTCTTTCGTTAGCGGTTCGTTAATTATTATAATCAATATGTTTTCTTTTCCTAAATCATTGCCCCTTGACTCGCAGGAGTGCCCGAAAACTATTGGGGTAACAAAAGTAAGGAATCAATAGGAGGCTTGCAAGTAGAGGTCGCTCTGGCCTTGGGTATAGAAATGTAACCTAACTCTATTCAAACGTCAACATTCATTCAGTGATAGTTTGAATTAGATGTGTATATTTGTTTTATTATAATCGGGTCAATTTTCAAATTGAATTCAATTAATACTGTGTTGAATAAAGACATAGATGCCGAGCAACTGTTGTGTGTATAAATGCAATTCTGTGAATAACAAAAACAAGGATTTAAAGTTCCATCAGTTTCCAAGCGATGCAAAATTGAAAAAAAAATGGATCATTGCCATAAAAACCGGCAAGTAGCCCGGAATACATTCAAAAGTATGTTCCAAACACTTTGAAATTAGTGACTACACACTTACAAGCATGGGTAAGTTTTAATTATTCTAATATTAAACATATGTTTGTGGTTCTGTCAAGCATGTTTTGTTTCTGTTACTTTAATAATTAGACTACGTATTTTTTCATTATAATTTAACGTACGTATCATAATGTATTATAATATTGTGAACATAATGTAATTTTGAAAGCAAATAGAATTATCATGATCCTTATTATTTCTCCTTTCCATCTCTACACCTCCCTCAGAAGACCTTCAATAATGCACCTACCTGGAAAGCAACCAATAGAGCAAGGCGCCTATAAAATAGTCAAACAATAAAGGTAGCAAAAATGATAATGCATCAAGTTTGATCGTAGAAGTGGATATTTGTGATTCAACGAATGTGGGTAATTTCTTAGAAGTTCCTACGCAGGAAGACACAGTGAAGGAATCTACTACATATTGCAATACTTCTATCAGCACACAGACGATAATGTCATTACAAAGATCTCAATTAGTTTCCATCAGATTTTTGTCGGATATGCAATTAAAACATTAGTGGTTTTCATCGAAATGAGTTCAACCTCATATGTGATTTCTTCAATATATCAGAAAAACATTATCATCCTGCGCCATGCATGGAGGATCAAATTTTATTAAAACTAATGAAAATTAGGCAAATTTTCTATTATAGAACATTACAAATGTTGTTTGATGTGAGTAACCGTATTGTAACTGATACAATAAAATTCTGGATTAATCATATGTACACTACATTGAAAAAGGTTGACGGTAAGAGATTCGAATTTGAATACGATTGTGTAATGATTGTACCAAAATTCCAATTGAGAAAAGCAAAAATCCCATAATTCAACAGGCAACATATATTCTCAGTATAAAAGTACAAATGCATTCAAAGTTCTTGTAGGCTGTACAGAATATGGTGCAGTTATTTATGTGTCAAATGTCTATGGTGGATGCATTTCAGATAGGAAAATTGTAGAAGAGCGTGGTATTCTGAACTTATTGAAAAAGGATGATTATGTGCTAGCCGATAGAGGTTTTGACATAAGTAACTTACTTGAAGAAATTGTAAGAAATTAAACTAACACTCAAAATTAATGACCTAGAGATAAGCTCAAATATAATAGAATAGAATGTATCTGTGATGGTACATAAAAAAATATTTACAAATAGAACTATACTATCAACAAAAAAAAAATATTTAAGTACATTGATTTAATATAAATTTACTGTCTAGTCTTCAAGTAGGTTGGAGCAAAAACTTGTTTGAAATAAATAATTGCTTTCTCGATCATATGCTTTTGGTAATTATTGTCTTTATTGATATTTTCTAAAAATGTACCACGTTTTGTACATATTATGAAATCACATTCTCTTCAGACTAAAACGACCATACTTCATTTCAAGACACTGAACACATCTTAATTAAAATTGTCAATTATAAAATCTACAATTCGAACACAAACCAAATAAACTTCAAAGTTGCTCACTCTATCAATACAATAGGTAACACAAATGAAATTTGTCTGAATACCCAAAGCCGACTCGTAGCCAACTGACGGTAAAGTATTGTACTAAACTAGTGCAAGCCTCCTATTGACCATAGCTTTTTTCGGATATTTTTTGCTTAGGAAGTTCAATAGCAGACTTAATTACGATGCATTCAAGCGATTAGTCGAATCTTTTCCAATTCGTAGGAAGGAACTCAGAGAACGGACCAATACAACAATATATTCCAGAGGAACAATTTTCAGCTTGAAATGTTAGCCACTTGATATGGAATACAATATATGCTTCTAATCTTTTCTTGCTCGATTTCAATATTATTTCATACGTCATCTAATAAATCAATAATTCCAGTTGATTTCGTTCCGCGTTTATTTAATGAATGAATATGGTCAAAGCTTGGGACAGAGTTGACGCTACCGTCATAGGATTAACACTTTGTCATATCAGTTCTCAGTTGGACATTGCTGACCCAAGTTCGTTATTGGTTTACCGACTTGTCAGACTTATTTCCGAACAAACCGAGATTACTAGAAATGTTCTTTTCATATATTCGTCATCCAACAGGATGTCAATCGTAACATTTCGGAAACGCTATACTAGAATATTATTAAATCCTAAATTCGACGTTAATCGTCGTCGCTATTAATCTTCTCCCTGATAGAATATTATGATCGAAAATGTGGAATAGATAATCTTTTTTTGATTTCTAAAGTCTAGCTCAAGTGGAAATAATTCACTTTTCCTTGAATAGTTTGAGGTATTGTATACTCAACTAACAATTTAATGTTTCATTCTAGTGAAAAGAATGTTTATAACTGTTTTCATAATGTTGATATAGGGCTCATAAGCGCTAAATCGGCACAGTTTTATAAAACAGTTTAGTTCTTAAGTCAATTTTATAAAGGATGTCATAGAATTGTTCAACTTATTCATATTCTTATACATATTGACAATAATTATGACAAGTTTAAAGTATCATTTTCTGTATATCATCTATTATAGCCTCTGTGGATGTATTTACGACACATCTGTAAGTCATTGGGATTCTTGTGCCAATTTGTCATCAGCCGACGAAGTGTTATTGATGGGTTGACATGGCATATTTATATGGGTATTTCTAAGAATGGTTGTGTTGCCTGGGATTTCTGGTCAACACATATGTAGCCAACGATAACAGCTACTACCCTTCTTTACAGACCTTTTTAGTCTTAAACTTGTCTGAAGTAGACGACTTTTAGAAAATAAAACATTCACACAAAGCTCATTCATCGAGCAACATCATTATATTACTAAACATTCAAATCACATTCATTCAACGAGCAACATCATTACATTGCTATAACAATCACATCAACATCACTTCAGCAAGCAACATTAGTACTTGCAATAACATTAACATATCATCAATCTTATAATCAAACGTTAACCTAGAGACTTACAACTTTAGGGAAACTAGCCTTCATAATTAAGGCGACTCAGTTGGTTTAGTGTAGTTTGTACATAACTGTATATAGGTGTGAATAAATAACTTAAAATCATCAAGTGCCATTTGTTCAACCAACTATCATCATTCTGAGTGATACAAGAAGTGTAAACAACAGCAGCATACAGCACATGGTCCTTCGAGCCGGATTACTCAAGAAATCAGCGAATCCTGTCCATCAGTAACCAACCTGGTGCAGCGTAGCATTTTGCGCATTCCTTAAAATTGATGAGTCAATTTTCCTCAATCATATATTCCTTGAATTGTTGATATTGCTTAGTCTGTGTTAATTTGTGTGTATCATAATGGATCAACTCAAAAAATTGATTTTACGCAGAGGTCAAATTAAAGCGCAAGTCACTAGATTTTCTCATTTCGTAGATAATATTGATACAAATACATTGAACGATATTTTAATCACAGATATTCAGAATCGATTAGAACATTTTAAACAACATTTAGATAATTTTGAGGAAGTTCAATCCTCAATTATTGAAGATTTATCAACAGAACAAGTAGTCGATTCAGATGAACGGGAAGTTTTTGAAACATCATATTACAAACTATTATCAGAAGTACAAACGCTATTAAAGTCATATTCAAGCAATATTTCTAATATTTCTAACAGCTCTGAAAAGTTAACCCAAGGTACCTAATATTCAAGATATTAAATTACCAACTATTCAGTAACCCACGTTTGATGGTGCTTATGAACACTGGCTAGAGTCCCGTGATTCGTTCAAAGCATTAATACATGAAAACAAGCCTATATCAGAAATACAAAAATTTTATTATTTGCAGTCTTCTCTCAAGCTTGCAGCTGCTCAGATTATTCAAAATCTTGAAGTATCTGCATTAAACTACAACATTGCTTGGAAGCTACTTCAAGAAAGATACGAAAATAAAAGATTAATTATACACAATCATGTGAAGGCCATTATAATAATGAATCGAATTATCATTTAAGGCGAATATCAGATAACGTGTTCAAACATTTGCGATGATTGAAAAGCTCAGGACAACCCACCGATTCATGGGATACTTTACTTATTCATATAATTGTTAATAAATTTGATAATGTTGCACGCCGTGATTGGGAAGGTTATCATGTTATCAATGTCAAACCGAGCTACCTGACATTCTTAAACAATAAATGCAGACTTTTGGAAACCCTTGAATACAAACAAACGAACCTTAAACCGAAAAAACAACATGTTTATCTAAATCATAATCAAAGATCAAAATCTAATATTGAATTTAAATGTCCCTTATGTAAAGGCACTCATTCGCTGTACCATTGTTCATTATTCATCAAATTGCCAGTTAACTCGCGTATTACCGAGGTTAAAAAATTGAATCTTTGTTTCAATTGTCTCAGAAGCAATCATTCCACTCGAGATTGTAGATCGATATTATGTAGAAAATGTAACAAAAAGCATAATACCATGTTACACTTAGAATTCACTAATAGCAACTCATTTACCCATAAACAAAGGGACTCTGAAAAGTGTGTAACTAGTGGTAGAACACAAGTTAATGAAGAACCGCCATGTGAATCGATCCAAGACATTCAAAACTCCCAATCTCTAGTCTCCAATCACACAAGTCAGAACAGTATAGATATGTCACAAATATTACTGTCTACAGCTTATATTCAAATTCAAGATAAATTTGGCAAATTACATAATTGTCGGGTTTTATTAGATTCAGGATCGCAATCTAATTTTGTTACTGAAGAATTGTGTACAAAGTTAGGTATTGATAAACAAAGGGTAGAAATATCAGTAGTAGGGATTAATCAGTCCCAATCAAATATAAAAAAAGGCACAAGAATCCCACTGACTTACAGATGTGTCGTAAATAGATCCACAGAGGCTATAATAGATAATATACAGAAAATGATACTTTAAATGACTTGTCATAATTATTATCAATATATGTAAAAATATGAATAAGTTTATCTTGAACAAGAATAATTTTATAAATATTTACCGAAATGTAAAAAATATTGTTATATGATACATACAAAATAGTTCTATAGGGAGCTGTTATAAAACTGAAAGTTATGCCCATATACGAAAAAATAACTGTACTGACTTATATGTAAGAAATTAGATATGAATGAATATATGAATATATTCATTTTTCTCATGTTGGCTTTTTCCAGATAACAATCTCTGGACTAGATTGATCAGGGACGCTACAAACTAATAGTTCTGGACAGCTGTTTCACTCTTCTCATATAGCTCGTCAGTAGAAGGAAAAAGTTTGCAACGCTACTGAACGATATCAGTTGAAGGTAGGCATAACCGAGCAACAGCATGGTGAAAATACCAACATGTCTCACGCTATCTATGAATAGAGAAATAAATCAGTCAATGTCGTACATTGATTGATTTTTTAGTGGAACATCTATTACATGGTCTTTTTAACATGTTATTGCTCTACCTGCAACATGAAATATATCGTTCAGTAACTCTATGAGGAGAGCAAAACAGCTGTCTAGAACTATTAGTTTGGGGAGTTATTGATCGATATAGACTAGAGATACCTTATAATTCATATACTTACTTGATTTTAATTCAATCTTAAAATCAATAATACGTTATACCTTAGAGGTTCAATGCGAATGTTTTATAATTTGTTTGACAGATTCCACTGTTTGATAATATATATCCTAGGAAGAACAGCAAATGATCCAAACATTTTATCCAATATTTGTTATCGTTCATTGTGGATGAAAAAGGTGCCATTTTGATTTAGGCTTGAATAAACTAAATATTAAAAGTTTCATTTATTAAATTAGTGAAAATCATACTTTAATAGTTATTTCATTTGAGTATAGAATGAATTTTCATCACGTAATGGCTGCACTCATTGAATATTTGAATTCATGAATGGAATAAGCAACGGCTCTATTAAAAGTAGGTTGAATATTCTGATGAATAATAGCGAAAATCGGAATAAAGTGCATTGATACATAATTAACGATTAACTCATCAAGAGTCAGAAAAGATTCAACAAATTCCGTGAATAAATATTCACTATTCATCTACCCATATTGCATTATTGCTATGATTCGTCATAGTTAATAATAATAATAATAATAATAATAATCTTTATTTCAACATGGTTTTTCTACATTTAAGAAATAAACATGAACAATACAATATTAAAAAACGTCATAATAACTATATGTATATACACTTCAATACATATACAGGGTGTCCCAATATTGCTGGGACACAGAGCTACCACGTATTCTAGAGGTCAAAATAAGTCGATTGAGCCCAATTTACCTGTATACCAAAATGTACCGTTTGTCCGTGAGAAGAGTTCAAAGTTTACTAAAAAAAATACATTTTTGTATGTTGTTCCGAAGTGCTCTATACAAATTTAATGAAATTTGGTAAATGTGTATTCTAGATGATTAGCTCACTTTTAGAAATCAAAAAAACCCAAAGAAAATTGTAGAGGGGTTGGAACCACCCTCACCCCTTGGCATTTTTTCCCCCATTTTTGTAGGGGTGAGAATACGATTTTAAGACTTTTTTATCTGGAAGGCCTACTCATTATCTTCATTTTCTTACTCTTGTAAAAACTCCGTATTTTGCGTAGTTTTCAAGAAAAAAAATGTTTTCGCAAACACTGATAACCGATTTTCGGGTATAGGTTTAATAAAATTATTAGACACAAATTACACAATACATTTACACAAGACAAACAATAATTTTTATAACAAGTGTTCAATGTGACCTCCACCTTCATTAATACAGAGGTCAATTCGACGTAAAAAATTGAAATGCACTCTTCTTAAAACATCGTCATTTTCTCGTAGCGCATTTACAGCATTTTGAATTCTATTCCACAGTTGTTCGATGTTATTTATTTGAACCTCGTACACTTGTCTTTTTAATTCTCCCCAGATGAAGAAGTCACAAGGGTTTAAATCTGGAGACCGCGGAGGCCATTGAATGGGTGCTTCTTGTCCCCTACCTATCCACCTGCCACCAAATTGTTCACCAAGATATTCTCTTACTGCACGTGCAAAATGAGGTGGTGCACCATCATGCATGAAGAACGTATTTCTACGCAAGTTAAGAGGCAAGTCTTCTAATAATTCTGGCAAATTTTGTTGAAGGAAACGGAGGTAACTATCGCCATTCAGACGATCAGGTAATCGTAACGGTCCGACTATAAATTCGCCAATAATTCCGACCCAGACATTAATTTTAAATTCACGTTGATAATGTCTACTTTTAATGGCATGTGGATTTTCATCTGCATAAACATGATCGTTGTGTAGGTTTGTCATACCGCGACGTGTAAAACAAGACTCATCAGTAAACAAGATCTTAGTATGGAATCCGTTGTCGACTACTCTGCGCTCCCGAATAGTTTGTAAAAAACTTAAACGTAATTCGTAGTCAGGTGGCAACAATTCTTGCACTGGCTGGATGTGAAATGGCCGAATTAATTGATCTCTAATGATTCGACTTACAGTGCTTTTTGGAATTCCAGCTTCTCGTTGCAATCTTCTAGTACTGGTATTAGGATTGTTATCAATCATTTGAAGAACAGCTTCTTCCGCAATAGGTGTTCGAGCTTGTCGAGGTCTTCCAGCGTTAACTCTTACTGGGGTCAACCTCCCCGTTTCTCGAAGACGTCTTTCGATTCGGGCAAAAGTTTTATGGTTTGGAATTCTCCGGTTTGGATACCTCTCTTGATACACGCGAACACTTTCGCGGCAGTTACCTTGACAATATCCAAGAACTAATAACATGTCGGTCTGTTCATTAAAAGGAAAATTCATAATTGTGGGATGTCAAAGGAACAGCAACAACAGCAATAACAATTAAACAAAAACAGTGATGACAATAAGAAATAATAAAAAAACAAGCAAAAGAGAACAAATAACTGACACATTTACTGTTAACAATAAACTATGTTTCCTGTCAAAATCATAACATTTGGTTTTGTCTTTGTGTCCGCGGCCAACTAAATTTTGTATTACAATTTTATTAAACCTATACCCGAAAATCGGTTATCAGTGTTTGCGAAAACATTTTTTTTCTTGAAAACTACGCAAAATACGGAGTTTTTACAAGAGTAAGAAAATGAAGATAATGAGTAGGCCTTCCAGATAAAAAAGTCTTAAAACCGTATTCCCACCCCTACAAAAATGGGGGAAAAAATGCCAAGGGGTGAGGGTGGTTCCAACCCCTCTACAATTTTCTTTGGGTTTTTTTGATTACTAAAAGTAAGCTAATCATCTAGAATACACATTTACCAAATTTCATTAAATTTGTATAAAGCACTTCGGAACAACATACAAAAATGTATTTTTTTTAGTAAACTTTGAACTCTTCTCACGGACAAACGGTACATTTTGGTATACAGGTAAATTGGGCTCAATCGACTTATTTTGACCTCTAGAATACGTGGTAGCTCTGTGTCCCAGCAATATTGGGACACCCTGTATATACATATATAAATAAAATAATAAATAATATAGAAACACTATCACCGTAAAACGTTAGCCCTAATACACAGACTTTATTGTTCTAAGAAATCTGCAACTGTATAAGGTTCTGAAGTTATTAGCGATTTAGTAACAGCTGCTTTGAATGTTTTTAATCTCTTTAATATCATTTGGAAGTTTGTTAAAAAGCTTAAGGCTCATGTATTCCATATTTTTTTGATATAATGTTAAATCAACCTCTGGGTAAAGATATAAAATATTACGAGTTTCATATACTTGTTCGTTTTCATACTTTGCCGAATAGTGTTTGTTTCTGAAGTTAAACATGAGACATTCCGAGATATAAAGTGCCGGAACAGTTAAAATATCGAATTTGCGTAAAGAACCTTTACAGGAGTTTCGATGCTTCAGGCCATAAATTATGCGTAGTGCCATTTTTTGTAGAATCAAAATCTGTTTAGATTGAGAGCTGTTGCCCCAGAAAGTAATCCCATAAGTTATTAGAGACTGAAAGATGGCGTAATAGACAACCATTAGAGTTTCCTTGTCCACCGATTTTTTAAAAGTTCTTTATACGTATAGTTTAGATTTAGGTCTATTTGAAAGACATGTTATTTGTTCATACGAATTCAGATTTCTGTCTATAATAAGTCCCAAAAATTTAGTACTATTATCTACGTCAATAATTTGATTATTCAAAGTAAGAGTTTTTGGAATTTCAATATTCGATTTATTAGTTTGAAAAATCACACACTTTGTTTTTGACTTGTTAATTACAAGTTTATTGACTTGACACCAATTTTCAATCTCTGTTAGCACTAGGATCAACTCCTGATTTAAATTCTCAATATTATTACTTTTAATGGCAACATTCTCGTCGTTCGCATAGTTTATCGAGGTATGACCACTTTCCGATATTATTATAGGCAAATCATTGATAAATATTAGAAAGAGAACAGGCCCTAATATAGAGCCCTGTGGCACTCCCATTTCAATATTTTTTTTTACATATTTTGGTTCTGGTCTGAGTTCATTTCTACAACTTGGTTTCTATCTTTCAAGTAGCTGACTATAATTGACAACTGTTTCCCTCGTATACCGTAATATTTCAGTTTTTTGATTAAAATTGGGTGATCTATACAGTCAAAGGCTTCGGATAAGTCTAAGAAAATTCCACAAGGTATCTCTTGATTATTCAAAGCCTTTATTTTATTC
Organism: Endomychus coccineus; assembly: GCA_958510875.1. Classification (NCBI taxonomy): domain Eukaryota; kingdom Metazoa; phylum Arthropoda; class Insecta; order Coleoptera; family Endomychidae; genus Endomychus; species Endomychus coccineus. The sequence goes on from OY294068.1 coordinate 48,275,655, forward strand.
AAAAATGAATTTATGCTACTGACTTATTGGCTTCTTTCCCATTTTTAATTTCCATAACAAATATGTCAGCTATGAATAGTTTTATTCCTAGAGTTATCGCGAATAGTTCGGGTAATGAAGCCGGTCAATGTCTAGAAATTATCAATAACATCTCGTTAATGAGATGAATTTAGAAAAAATTAGGGAAGTGGTTCAATTCGGGGTTCGTGCAGGTTTTAAGAAGTGGGAACATCTGCTTTTTGTCTCATGCCGAGTTATTGGACAAAAACTAGCCAATATCCAAAACCCGTAAGAAATATGTTAAGAAGAAAACATTGCTTTGAATGTTGCTAGAAAATTATACCAATTTATATTGTTGAAAGCTACATTTAAGACCAACCACTTGGCATCAAAATCAGCATTATCAAGAATAGGACTAGAAACCGGAAATAATTTCATTATTTGTCTTTACCGTCAAACCAATGCAAAAAGTGAATTTCTAAAGAGTTGGTGCATTAAGGGGCAAATAACTAGCAAAAAGTTGATCCAAAATATTGGTTCGTTCTGTAGATTCAGCTAAATAGAAAGAAACTCCAGATAACATATGAAAAGAAAACACCCGGGTTGATTTGCACCGCATGCTTTAATCAATACAGTTTCAATTTTTGCCTAAAGCCTTTTAAATGACTGGTCATTACCACTGCCCCGTCATTTGTTTGTACAATTATGGAATTTCCAAATCGTTTTTATCGAAAAATAATAGGAACAGATCTACAGCGGTTCGTCAGGAACTTACGTCAAATCATAAATATTTCCTTTACTCTATCACGGCTAACGCAACTGCTATTTAGACTAATGTCTGTGGTTTCATTAACTTGAAAAAAAGAAAGATTTCTAAATGTCTTCGTGAATTCTGCCATCCATAATAAAACTGATCTAATCAATCAAGTTGTTGTGTATAGTTTTTTATGTGTCATCAAAAAAATTACGTAAATGGATATCGCCTTTACTGATTAGATTACACTGACAAATTCTTGAAAATAATCTGAATTCGAAGAATTATTATCCCCATTGTGTCCCCGGAATGGCAGTATGTGTCTGCACAAACAACTTGAAAATTCAATCGAATCGCAAAAAATTCTCTATTTTCCCGAACTTTATTATTGGTATTTCCAATTTCAATTTGTCGTGCGTAATCGAATCTATTGCTGCGTATATATTATTTTTAGTCACAATTTGGAATGATTTGGTAGTTGTTTTATCTGAAGAAAGACATGAAATTTTCATATCTGAATATCCCGTTTTAAACTATGTTGTTTCACTTCTTTTCGAAAAAAAAACATAAATAACAATAGCTTTTCATATAACAAGTGAGGAATGTGCATAATTGTCTCTCGTGTATATTTTGTTTTGATGCCCAACGTAAAGCGAACTCCTAAGAACTTCACGCCCTATACTCGGTATCACACTTCGGTGCATAGACCTTCTAGACTGAGAAGTCCCTTACTTCCCCGGTGACTTGGGAGATGAATGCGGGAAACAGACTACCTGGGATGTAAACTGTGATGGACATACATCATTATCGGAGTGTCTTTGTCGAGTCTATGCAGCTCAACGATCGTCCATTTCACCACTCCAAAAGAGTAGAGCGACTGGAAAGGCAACATAGCGAAACGCTTGGCTTGTCAATCGGGCTGATCTTTGGCTACCTTTGGTCAACCGGGCGTATATCCGAGACCGAATGCTTCACCGCAGCTTGCTAACATGGCGAAATCAACACCTTGGTCTATCGCCGCTACGTGATGAGTGTGCAGGTTCCTGATGTTAGCTGCAGGGCCTATCGAAAGGCGCCTGGGACGCTTCTCCACCTTCTGTCGGCATGTCAGGCAAAAGCGGCCTCGGCGCACACCCATTGCCATAATACAGTCATATGAGTGCTGTATAACCATATAAGGCACTCGTACGGAATAGACCAAGAGTCGATGCTACCTCACAGGTCAGGAGATATTGAGTCGGTTGTTAAAAACGAAATATGCCAGATCTACGGAAATTACCCGTTGCCGACCGTCAGGTTCATACGAGCAAATAGGCCTGATTTAGTCCTTCATGATAAACAACTCAATACTATGTATGTCATCGAATTCTCCGCTTCGGTAAAGGAGAACAACGTAATGGAAGAGGAGGAGAAATGGACAAAATATGTGTTCGAGCTACGCACGCTATACCCAAGCCACGAGGTCGTATTACTGGTTCTGATTATCGGTGTTTAGGGGAAGAATTCGGTCTTTGCTACGTTCCAACTTAAAGATTATCTCATTCTAGGTTCAATAAGGCTACTTAGGGCATACGATTCGGGAACCGGAAGTCAACTGGAGGGGAGGAGTAGCTCCAGTTCACGGATTAGGTTTCAAGGCTTATAAGCAGAGATGTCGTCATAGCGTGTCAGGTAAAGTTAACTGTACCTCCATTAGCGAGGTAAAATCTATAACAAGTTATTAGGTTTGGATTTTCCTCAAGCCATTTTTCTTAAATCTCGTTCCCTTTCTCGTATCTTTCACCAGATTTAATTGGCAGAAGACTTAGCGATACCCATCTGGCAGATTCTAAAAAGTTTTGAGGAATACTATCTATTAACAATTTATGATTGAATAAGAGAAAATTCGTTGAAATACGTTAATCGCTATGTTGTAAACAACGCCTTGCAACGCCAGACTCTGCTATATAGTAGCTTATTCGAAATGTTCTATTTAAACAGAAAAAAGAATACAAAGATCATTCTTGAAAATGAGCATAAAGGTAGTAGGAAAAGTTGTATACATTACTCCAGAGTGAAGTTGCATTTTTCTCCCTTGTTATTTAAATAACTATTTCCATCAACTTACTTCCCGCGAGCCATAATATATTTTCATACCATGAATTATAGAATGTACGATTTACTTGGCCTATATTTATGAAAGCTTTACTTAAAATCTGGTAGGGACCTTTCTGATTGTTCCATCATACAACTTATTTTCGTAGGAAATATCATTCACTACTTCAATACAATCTTCTACATTACATCTATCTCCACTTTGGCTTATTGACGCCAATTACATTTTTACGCATCGCCTCACTAATTATTCAAGCTTAAGTTTTATGTAACGCTTTCTCAGCACTATAAGAATAAAAATAATTCAAAATAATATTGATATTATCAACCCTCAACATCAAAAACTGGTATAATACCGAATAACCGAACTCGCAGAATTAAGTATGTCCCAATATTTAACTACTTTCAGCAGATTTCATAGCATCTTGCCCCAAATTACAGTTTCATGATGGACAGTTCTTCTAGGCTGACTACCTGTCTTGTTTAGTTTATTGTAATCAAAATACGACGTGAGACATGTTCTGAAAATCGAATTCGTCGGACGGAATATGATTGGTCTGCTGGGTGTAAACCTCACAAGATCATGCGGCATATAGGTGATCTGCCTCACGTGAAATATTGAGATATGAATTTCATGACCTACTAGTTTAGTTAGTTGCGATGCAAATTCTAAGCGTGTGCGGTGTCCTTTGAATATATGATGAATATTCACCTTTGAATGTATTATAATGAGAACATAATATTTACCTCTGAATTTGAAACTTATCATCTCGCAACGCTATGCAATATTTGAAACTTCTGAATATGATAATACTTCAATACTTATTTTTCATAGCCTGGGCTTGATTTATACGGTAAGGCAAGGCCTTCTTTGCTTATTTGGAGATACCGCCACAGGTAATTTCTATTTTCAAGAGCTAGCTATACAGATTCAGAATGATAATGAACTATTCTCAAAATAAGAGACTTATGTTTGATGAACTTACTTTAAAATATGTTGTAAGGAAAGTATTTATTTCCTGACTTTACGTTTATTCTGATTTGATTGTAATTAAAAGTTATGACTTAGATATAGATTATTTCTAATATTAACCAAACCTAGTTGGATGATAAAAGATGAGAATAATAATACATAGTGAAATAATATTTAGCCGAAACGTTGATACGATAACCACCTTGTAAAAATAACAGGACGAGTGAGCGACGCTTTTTTCAGGATGGTCAATGGCATACCTGAAAAGAATTGAAGCTTCTGAGCATACTCATTCTACAGTGACTCGACTCAACTAAAGCTAGAAACAAGTGCAGTGACTTAGTATACATCTTAAAACTTTGAATATTGAGTTGTTGTATTAACGTAAATACTTCAGTAATGCTCAACCATAATCATTAATCCGGTTATTATGAAGAACATTCCGACGAAACACGGATGAGATCACGGTTATTCGTCTGCAGGTTAAAGACGTTTATAAACATATCCTAATGCAATATGGAAGTATTTAACCTGATGAAATGAAATTTCGTATTAGATACACCACTGACGCGAAGGTACTGATTCTTCATTTGATAATCCAAATATTTTGCATAATTCGTGAGATGATCAGTGGCTAACGTCATAATAAAATATACTTAAACACAGAAATATAAACATAAGCAACGAGTGAGGTTGCAAAGTGAGGTAGAGTTGATAAGTTAATTTTTAACGCACGCTCAGCCGTAGACCGGTATTTTTAAGCCGGCTGGACCGCAGCTAGTCTAATTATTTTCTCTCATTTAATTAATTATTAATGTTATGTTGTAAATATGTTGGCTTGTGTGCGGTAGTTTTTCATCAGCGCATTCGAGCACATACGTATGTGTGGGTGACAGTGATGATAGTTAGTTTATTATGTGATATTTTAACAGCTGGTAATAAGCTTCACACATTGACGGTTCTCTTCACTCAACATTAGTCCCTAACTATGGTCTTCTGCGATAAACTGCAGGGTATAGAGAATTATTAATTAACGTAAACACCAATAACTTATTATCTCGCACATAGTGTCAGATAATTCCGTGCAAACGCTTCATCTGAACAAAGCAGTCCATAATGAAGATGAGCTCCAGACTAGCATGCCCAAAAACATGAACATCTATTGAAGAATAAATTGTGAATGAAATGCAGATTTACACTTGAATAACTTATTATTGTTTCGATACACAACATGACGTCCAGTTAGAAAATGAAGAACTCCAATTTGTTCGCACTGCTGAATTAAATCTTCATTACATACTACGTGAATACTTGAAATATTTGTACTTCCGTTATCACTATGTACCACACTTCTAATTCTGAAGTGTCAGCTTTCGCTACGTGTGAATTATATATGAATTGAATATAAAATTGTGGAGAGAAAACAAATGAATTACGATAAATATTAAACTGAGCTTATAATTCATTCTTGGAATGCCACTGTGTGCTGAAACAATTGACAATACATTATTATTCAAGCATAAATTAGTGTTTCATCCACCATTTATTATTCAATACAACATAATTCTCAGGGAAGTTCCTGTATTTTATGAGAATGAAATTCCTTCCTCGTAGGCTATAAACACACATTATACGAGATCAAGGTGAAAAGTCCCTGAAAAATGAAACAAGGAATGATATATTTGGTCAAAACTTATTTTATTTCTCAACATAATCTCCTTCAAGCCCGATATACTCGTCCAACATTTTTTTAATTATTCGATCCCTTCCGAATAATACGATTTTGACAATCCTCCAAAATAGGTGTTTGTTTCAGCGATGACCTCATCTTTGGAGCTGAATCTCTCCGCCGAGTCATTTCTTCGAGTATGCCGGTGATCGTTTTGCTCTTTTCAAGATAAACGATATGAAAGATATCGTGTGCATTCCGAAAAACTGTCGTCATGAGTTTGTTGGCCGATAAACCAACTTTGGCTTTTTTCGGCTTCGATTCACCAGGACAAGTCCACTGTTTCGACTGTTCTTTGATCTTTGATGTGTTGTGATAGATCCATGTTCCATCCACGGTTACGAAACGACGCAAAAGTTCTTCTTATCGCGCTTAAACATCACCAAACACTACTTTGAAGATGTCACACGGTCGCACTTGTTGTCAACAGAAAGCAAATACGGTACTCTACCCGTTCGGTTGAGATGCCCATAGCCTCATCAATCTTGTGCACTTCAACTCGCCGATCATCCAATATCATACCATGGATTTTATCGGCTAATTCTTGCGTTGTAACCTCAATTGGACGACCAGAACGATCGGCATCCTTTGTGAACATACCACCACAACAAAAATCCGCTATCGTTTGGAATCGGCGTCGAATCGATCCAACAGCTCTGCATTATATTCGCCGGAGATCGTTTCACCCTGTTTAAGATAATCGATATGGACAATACCGTGTGCATCCCAAAAACTTTCGCCATGATTTTGTTGGCCGGTAAACAACTTTAACATATTTTGACTTTGATTCACCAGGAGAAGTCCACATTTTCGACTGTTCTTCGGTCTCTGTTGTGTTGTGATCGATCGATGTTTCCTCCACGGCTACGAAAACTCAAATTCGCCGATTGTCCAATATCATACCAGGAATTTTATTGACGATTTATGGCGTGGTAACCTCAATTGAACGACCAGAACGTTCGACGTCCTTTTTGGTCATACTACCTCAACGAAAATCAGTCACTTGTGAATCTTTATCCACGCAAGAAATAATGTTCAATCAAGACGCGAAATTAACTTTTTTCCATGTCTACAGAAATCTCCAATGTTGCTTGCATTCGAAGGGTGTCAATACAGAACTGAATGACATATCACTCCGAAATTTTTAATGCGTTCTAATTAAAGATGGTACATCACAAATGTCACATGGGATTTCCGATTGTGGTGCCATCTGTTTTATTTTTCAGGGACTTTCCACTTTGGCCTCGTAGAATATGTCAATCCCGCTCATTTATAAATTTGAAAGTTGAAAATCGATTGCCCAATTGAGAATTGAATTGTTGCGAAATTCATTTACTTGTAAACTGTAAAACATGCAAGGTTGTTTTTCTCATGATTACATATTTTAAGTTCCCTCACTGTACGTAGTATATAGTGCAAGGGTAAATATTGTTATCGAGCAAAACTATATTTTCGGAGTTTCGCGGATATATCTGTTTTGAGCATTTCAGAATCGATCTAGATAATTTTTGACATGATGTCAGTGTCTGCCTGCGTGTCCGTCTGTTCGTAACCCAATATGGGGATGATTGCGCAGTTTAGGTCGTATGGATGTAAAATTTTGTAGATCGCTTTAAAGTGGTGAAAATTTGTTTTTGGACGCGTTAGCTCCGTTTTGATTGATATTTTTGATATTCATCTTCAGTTTTAGGAATGGAAAGTATTTTATTGAACCATGATGTCAACAGTATTTTCTGTGTATGAATATATATCACACGCATATATTCAACCTGCAGAAGTGTCCGAAATTTTCATTTTAAGATTCAAGTGACGTCATCGAATTAATGTTGTAACTAGTCGAACTGTACTACGTAAGTTGAGTCCTGGGCTTGAATATGATTCTCAGAATATTCTTAGAAATGAGTATTAAGATCAGCACGATTACAATATTTGCATTCTATATCAACAAAGTTAGGTTAGGTTAGGTAAGGTTAAATAAGATAGAAAGTGAGAACAATAAGCAATCATTATTGGTTATTATGAGAGTGATTACAATATTTGCATTATGTTTCAACAAAGTTAGGTTATGTTAGGTTAGGCTAGGTAGGTTCAGGTTAGGTTAGGTTAGGTCAGGTTGAGTCAGTTTAGGTTAGGTCAGGCTACAAACAAAGGAGATACAATAAAGAATCACTATTGGTCATTATGAGAGCGTTGAGATTAACGCTAATACAATATTAGCATTTGATATGCACAATGTTAGGTTAGGTTGGATTATGAACAGAGGGGGTACAATAAACAATCATTAATACATTAATGTGGTTAGCCTAGGCAACAAGTAATTCATGCTAATCATCTGTCCTGAAAACCAGGTATATACCTGGAACTCAGTTTAAGTAGACCTTAAAAATACCGGGCTACTGGATTTACTTCCAGAGAAACGCACATAATAGTTACCGGACTCAATTTACGACGACCCGTCGGTCAAGTATTGTAAGACCTCTGACTTACTGATTCTACATTTTAGATTATTCTTAGCATTTTCATCTTCATGACATACACATTGTTGTCTCTAACAACATTATGATATTCTCATTCTCCACATCAACATTTGATTTAATGGAGCCTATTGTTACTAGTATTAGGGCATCTCCGGTAGATGTATCTTTTCTGAGTCGAATTGGTGTTGAAATACTGGGTTGAATTTGGTAATTAATGATTCAATTGTTGTTTTGTTCAGAAGGCTGGGAGGAAGACGATGAATTTCAGAGCATGTTTGGCAGCTAAAACATGATAATGGAATATACTAAAATACGATAATCCATTTAAAAGACTGAAGATTGATATCGAAAGTACCTCTTGCAAGGTGACTTCTGGGCTCCAAAACAATATAGTTTTGAAATCCGTAAGACTAATATGAGAAATATAATTGGGTCCACAGTGGGTTACTTATGTACATACAGACATCAATCAAAAATAGTCTACATTAGTGATCGCAATAATCGAAATATGAAAATTGATTGAGGCGATTACTGAACTAATTCGAAATATTCGATAGTAGTACTAAAATCAGTAGTAGTTTTCGTTATTTGTCATATGCGACATGCGACACGGACACAACTAGCGGTGTGGATAATGAAATCATGTTCGAGACAAATAGACCTACTGAAATGGAACCATGAAATGTGGAAGTAAATAGAGAAAGAAAAAATTTCAAGAAATAATTGATATTTTATTTCATTGTTTCAATTTGCAAATGTAGCTGTAGAGGAATTGTAGATAATTCATGAACAAAATGTGAACTAATTCAAGTATCCGAAAAATCATCATGTGATAGAAACTATAAATGGCGATTTATATTTCTTGTTCAATATTTTACAATTGTTTGGAACAAAATGCCTATGTTAATACTGCGTGCGAAGTATTCATATAATATTGAGGAATTTTATCGCTTCACACGACACCACATATATGAAAATATCGTATAAAAGATGTGTCTCACAAAAATATTCCAAAACTGTCGCTTTGAAGGACTCCTATATTGGCTGCAACTTGAAGTGGACAATATCTACATATTCACTTCGTCAATTCCCCACCCAAGAGAAATATTTTCAATTCAGGAGTACAATTTAGTATTGCATAAAATATTCGAATCTACTAAAAACGAAATAACCTATCTAATCTATTTCTGGTGTTTAAGTGAGGTAGTGAGTTTGATAATCTCTTGAAAATATTGAACAGACAGTGGTTTGACAGTTCCTCCACGGAAAAAAGGGAATGAGTTCTTCATTAACGTTTGTTATGAACAAAATTATTAAAAAGGTATGTTCCCAGATCAATTCAAATTGCCAAGGCCAATACCAATTTTTCGGGAAACAAATATTAGAAATAGGGAACTATAGACAATTTCAGTATTGTCTAATATAGCTAAGATTTTCGGAAAGATTATAGAAGTTAGATTTGATTTCTAACTTCAAAGGGATGATATTCAATCAATGAAACAGTTTGACTTTAAAAATAACCACAATACGGGAGAAGCCAACAATGAACTGATCTGAAAGTCTACAACGAATGCTCATTCCTTCGCTATCTTCCACAGATACCTTATTCATTAGTGATTATTCAAGGGAATTATTTCAAATGAGTCACCCGGTATGTTATAACATAGTATTCAAGTTGACTTGATTATTGACGCTCTCTGTATCTGTGATTTTTTGATCTCAAGATGATATCAAACATCAAAACACTCCAACGCTGATTTTGTTATTCACTCATGAAAAAGATGGTATTTTGTACTACTTTCCATGATATCAATCTTTTTAATTAGCGAATTTCCTATTCAAAAAACTGCTATTTTGCTCGGTAAGCAAACAGAATAGGTACTTGGATAGAAGTATTCCAATCTCGCTTCGCTATAACCATTATTGTTATTATTGTTCGGCTCTTCCTTGGCTCATTCCTTGTTAGTATTTCTAGCAATGAGAACTATTCCAAACTTCCCAATGAAATAAATAATGTATTATTTCGTATTAACAAACTTGGAGTAAATTAATCTATTTTCGCTGAACCACTAAGAAATATCCACCAAGTTTGTAAAGAGAATATTAGTGCAATTATTATTTAAATTACGTACTAAGTGCTCTTAATTACAAGATCACAGCTGCTTAAGTAGATATAATGGTAGAGTATAAGGTTACTAAATTTTCCAGGTCAACAGATGCTTGAACTATTAAACTTATACTTAATTAAAATACCTTTATAATTAGTTTTATCAAGTGTTTTTAGGACCATCCAATGGAATAGCGACATGCTTTTATTGCAGTTCGTTGTTTACGTTGGTATGTTATTATCAAGCAAATATTTATAGGGATTATTACACCCGGATTCCCCCTAATTACTCCGAATATTCGAATCGACTTGCAAGTCTTGAACCAGGAACCATTTATTATGTTACAGAAAGGAAAACGTTGATAGGTATTCCTTCGCGAATGGCATTATGTATAAGCTCATCCACATTGAGTACTGCAAAAAAGAGTTGAACCATATGTACACTGTTAATGACAATGACAATATTACAATATTATACAATAAAAACAATAGTTATGGAATACGACGTGACATTTGATGAGTAATAGGTTCCTTTTCTATCAGCCAGGATCTCCATTCACCCCATATCATATTGCATAAAATTCTCCCTTGTTCAAATGTATCTCCATATTGTAGTAATTGGCAGACTCCTATAGTACAGAAAACAATTGGTAGAAGCTTTGCTATGTGATACATACAGTAACCTTCATAGCATAGTGTTGTCAAATCATCATCCTTACTAATATTTGACTTCCAGGATCTCACTACACACATACTTGCTCCAAAGATTCTGCATTTCACTTTTTTCAAGTGTATTTCACTTATTTCTAGCAGACAACCCAGAACCCTCCTGGATAAATTCAGGAACGGGGCGTTTTGGAAAACAGGCTCATTGACAATGGACGGTGCAGCCTCAAAAACAATTTGTAAATTTACAAGCACAGCTAAAAGGGATGTATCATCCTGGATTGAAAGTGAAATATTCGAGTACTGGCAAACTCAAAATCGCTTATAGACCCTTCGAGAGAATATTAAATATTTGAGGGGAGGAGGCTTAGCCCCCTGATACACTTAGGCCACTTAGTTGGGCCCATTATGCGCCCCGCAGTCAGAAGCCTATTCTATTCTAGCAGGTTTGTGGCCCGCCAGAAACCCAGAATATTGCCATTGCTGATTCTCCGAAGTGTCGGTGCTTGAGGGATGCTAATGCTGGACATTCCAACAGGATGTGAAGGGCAGTTTCTTCCGCCTCTCTGTTTCTACATATTGGGTCATACGACAGTGTCCGGTTAGGATTCCGGTCATCTCTCTGATGCCCTTTCTGTTCAGAGAAAGAAGTTTCTTTGAGAGCCTAGGCACAGGCTCTTTGATGAAGAGCTTGGCCTGCCTCATGCCTGGTGATTCTTGCCACTGTTTAGACCACTCTCCGTTCAATTGATCCACAAGGGCGAGATGCCCCAAGCAGTTTGATAAAGCGATCATTGTATCCGGCCCGTTAGGGGCGCTAGACGACCCTCGCCTGGGCCTGGCCAGAGAGTCGGCCATTTCGTTTCCAACAATTTCGCTGTGTCCATGGCTCAGATGAAATGAACTCCCAGGCCGACCGGCACAAGTCAGTATTGCGTAGACCTCCGCCTGAAAAACCGTGCAGTAAGCGCCTAGAGTCACTCAGATAGTGATCATTGGCCTCTTTGTCTAACCATTCTATATACAAAACTGCTGTTTAAATCACCATCTACGAAGGCTTGGCTAACTGGAAGGAACACCGACTATGTCGCGAGAATGATGAAATAGTGGAACATGTTCTGGGTAAATTGTCAGCTGGGGAAAGAATCAGATCTGAGATATTCGGTAAGACAAATCTCCTACCAGAATATCAGAAAATTATAGGCCTTATAAGGAGACTAATCCTACTATATAGGTGGAATATGATTAGAAGTGGGCCACAATAGTCCACAAGGAAGCGGTAGAGAATTTATGTCCCGCACACTAAAGAAACTTAAAGCTGACCATACTCTATACTGCTGGCCAAATCCATCCGACTCACCAGTGTCATCGATCCGGTCCGCGACAGCTAATGGCTTACCGTTGTTATTGTTGTTGTGATAAGTTGGATGAAAAGACACAGAATGATAGTAACTATGTTTTATTCACTTGCTAGGTAACGCTTGTTAACAAGTATAATAAGCAGAAAATTTCACTTTAGCATAATAACTAACAAATAATTGAAATGAATCCCACTAACATTATAAATATTATGACATATGAACATATGAAACATATAAACATTATACCATATAGAATACTAATGAGATGTATGTAATTGTGATTTTCCACTGACAATAGTTGGTAGTGGACTTAGTTAACTTGTATCAATTACTGAAATAGATTTAAGATGATCATCGTTTAACTTAGATCTGTAAACATTCTTTGGGTACTTCATTTTGGAGAATGTTTTCTCGAACAAGTAAGTAGTACCAAAAAATAAAACAGCTCACGAGCAAATTTTTGCAAAGTATCAAATTGTACCAGTGGAAGACTCCCAATAAAGATGAGTTCAGAAATAGTATCAAAGTTTGTGAATACGATCAGGATTTGGCTCCTAGGCCAGCTTTGAATTCGCTATTAATAACATAAGTCGAAAATGTTGCATCGCCACACGTCACCAGCCACCGCAGAGGTCCCTCGAAGGATTATAATTCCTCTATTTATTTTGATACGTGGTATCCTGTGAGAGCTAATATGGTGGATTATGAACACCCTTGAAGGTAAACCCCTTCTTCGACGTGATGAAGTTATACTCTAAAAGGGTCTGTATCAGAAAAGTGTCCCACAGGTGAAGGTACTCCGTTCAAGGAGTTTTGTCGTGGATGACCTACTAGTAAGGTTGAACCGTGCTGGTATTAAGGCTAGCGTTAGGTTATGCTGATGAACGACATACTATTCAGAGGAGCTCACGAGGGTACCTTCCCAGAGCTTGTTCAACAAGTATTAATAATTACAGTAGTATGGTATAGAGAGAATAAATCTTCATTCAGCCGGAGAAACTATCATTATCATCTTCTCGAGAAGGTACAAAATTGGGCCTTTCGAGACGGTGAAATATCTGGAAGTAATGCTGTACAAGAAACTACTCTGGCAAAAGCAACTAGTGACTAGGTGCCAAAAAGCTATGATAATCTACTCAGCTATTATTTTCACAAGAATCGGTCATGCAGTCCTCGTATGGTAGAAAAGAACCGGACTAGTTACAGCCCAGAAACTTCTGGACAGAATAGAGGGACTTCTCCTCAGAGGCATTAGATTCAAGCACCGACTCCAGCCTTGAGAGCCTTGCTGGTGGTGCCACCCTTATCAATGACGATGAGGGATCTCGCAATGGCGGTCTACAGGCCTAGCTGAAATGGCTCCCTGAAGATATGGAGTGCAGATCAAGCCCGTCTATCCAGGTGGCAGCCTGAAAGGCTACGACTAGTACCGCAGGACAGAATAAAAGCCCTGTGGTTCGCGGAATAGCATTTCGGGTCGTCTTCCCGTCGAGGAAGGAATGGGAAAAAGTCCGCACGCCAAAGCACGGCACAGTTAGGTATACGGATGGATCCAGAGCAAACACAATAGTCGGAGCAGATTTCTGCAGTCCGAGATATATTGATGATAGAATGGGGAATTTCAACACAGTCCTCCAAGCCGAGACGTTCGTCATCTGCAGATGTGCGGAGAAGCTATTCGGCTATGGTGTGATAGTGCGCCGATCGTATGTTCTATCAATCTGAACTCACTCCAGATTTAACTGTTCCGGACAAGTGAATAGGTTTGGAAGCTGAACCACATACTTATAACAGTCGACAGTGTATTATTTCAGGAACCGTTAATACCTCATCGTGGTATATGAATTCAGAATTGTTTGTTGGAACCTGCTCGAGTATAAAAGAACTTAGATGATCCGTGTACCCTTAAGGTTCTTTTCAAGCTGCCACCAATAGGTGTATAGATCAGCCCAGCTAGAGACTGTTTCTGACTATGATACCTTGATCCATTCCCAGGGATCGCCTCGAATTTTGTGCAATCATATCTTTATATCTATTCGACCGTAAATTCTGAAGGTCGTATTCGCTGATAGGTGTTTAGGAATTACCAGTTAAACTCGGTAATCTAATTAAATGGTAAATATATATTGGATGAAAGTTAACAAAATTTAGAACATCATAACACAGCAAACAAATATGAAATCACTGCAAAATCTAGAAATGGGAATGATATGAACTAATCTAATCCAGGTTCACCCCAAGTGGGAACCTAGGAGACCGTCATCAATGTCGCCAGTTCTACCCTTTTCGCCAGCGAACGAGTTCCTGCTCAGGTTCTCTTAAGAGAGTTGGAATCATTGAAAGCTAATCAGCACCAACGGAATAGTGATCGATTTCGGACTCGATCACGCCGATGATTGATAGATGACATTTAGAATTATAAAAGAAGGATTCCTCTCTTTCTGGTAACCTGGGATAAACCTAACGAACGGATACTCTATCCTATCCCCTAAGTGATCTCCGATAAGCGGAATAACAATAGATCACTACTTAGCCTGAATGGCTGGAAAAAACATATATATTGACAAAATAAACATTGGCGTGCGGAGCGTGATCTGAATGAAGGTTAAATAACCACATTGTATCATATTGCCGATTCAGAGGTTGAAGTCAATATAACAATTGTTCCTTGGCACAATTCCTACTCCAATACCTTGCAGAAATGGAACACAGAAAATTCACGCACTCGAGTTCTTCGTCGGATTAAATTATGGATGTTATGGAATTATCAAAAAATGATTCTAAGGGAACACTTTCCACGAAGCTGCAGCCTTAGGAATGAATAACCTTTGTGGCACAAATCCTACGGTCAATTTTGCTACAGAACTGAGTACTAACTATGAGCCAATGTGATGCTCCAAACTACCCCTACGCAAGCTACCTACTGCTCCGGGTTTCTTTCTTTTATAATACTACAAACGTAGGTTGAATTTGAAAGATCTCTTTGTTGACTCACATGAACAAAAATTGATGAATCTATTTAATCTCTATACATTTCTTGAATTTAATTTATTACAATCTTGACAAACAGGATATTGATTGATTTTGAAAAGTATGATCTTGTAACACAAATTAATCTGCATTAAGGTTCTACATGACTTGACTGAAAAATTACGTTATTACTTTATATATATTATCTCAACAACAATAGGAAGAAATTAAGAATATTTTAATTATTCTGAGTGTGGAATCTAACTGAAATATATGACTTGAATTAATGAAACAAAGGAGCATCCCTGTGAACATAAAGCTGGCTGGACTTACCGAACGAGTAGATGGTGGAGAACTCTCCTTTTTTCTCAAAATAATTAGTTTTTATGAAACCCTTGAAGTGGGGGCCACCCCACGCGCAAAGCTTAGAAAATATGTTTAATTCATAATACCGGGGGCAAAACCACACCCATACGTTATGAAAAATGACCTATAGCAATCTGACTGGGTGACTGACAGCTCTTTTCAACTCCACGTGGATTCATCCTGAATCGAGGAAAAGTACCATTGGCCTAGTGCGGTGCTTACGTTTGCAAAGCATGATTCTTCGCTGGCCTAGGACTCGGTGTCCCGGAAAGAGGGTTCGGATCACAAATGTCGCTAGACATATCGTATGTTCTATCAAGATATAAGGATTTACAAGACTTTCCTTTCGGATTAAATTGAATCATTCAAAGGCCCCAAAAGTAATAATCCGTTGGATTTTTACAATGATGAGATAAATAAAACCATCTGGATCTGTTCGGACAGTCAAGCGGCATAACGTACTGAAAAGACCAACAGTGTCCTCAAAGCTAGTCAGGGATACCAAGGAGATCCTTAATGGGCAAGCCAGCGGAAACAGGTTCAATTCGACTTGGATACCGGGTCACGCAGGTTGGAAAGGGAATGAGAGCGCGGACAAACTGACCAGAGTGGGACCAGTTTGGATGGTCCTCAAGACGCCTTGCAGGCAGTGGCGGCTCCTCGAAGGAGGCTAAGGAGGCTCAGCCTCCTCACCAATTTATCTTATTGATCATTCTTCATTTTATTTCCTGTTTCTCTAATGATTTCTCAAATTTTAGAATCAATTCACCGTTCTCAGTAGTTATTTTTAATCTGGCAACAATAGCCTCAGGCTAGACTCTGTATATATCTCAAACCCTAAGCTGTTAATTCGTGTTGCTCAACACAGTTGCCGTTTTTCAGACCAGTACTATTGCTAAATACCGTAAAACATAGCTGAAATGGCAAAACTCTCAGTAGGCTAGCCTGTCGCCCGTCTTTGAGTTCAGTACGGTCGGTGTGGTACGGAATACGACATATGCGTGTTGTGTCGGTGTTTGCTTTGTTTTATGACTTTATCATCTCAAGATTTGGCTTTTAGAGGGCATGATGAAATTGAAACTTCAGTTAATAAAGGTAATTTTAGAGAATTGGTAGATTTGTTCTGTAAATTCGATAGCAAATGTCGCGATTTTATGAGTAACGCGTCAGTACTTGCAGACACCTCAAAAACAATACAAAACGAAAATCTTGGTTCAATAAATTATGTCTTCTGAAATCATCTAGAGGATGAATTATTGGACGTCCCTTTTTTTCGTGGCAGGTTGACTAAACAACAGATCAACGATTTGACTTTGCGAATAAATTAATTGCTCAGACTTACGACGGCGAATCTGTAATGGCGGGAGATTTAAACGGTCTTCAAACAAAAAAAAAACAGTTTCGCCTCAGTCTATTTTCACCCATTGTTACGCTCACAACATGAATTTGGCTTTAAGTAATGCATGTAGTTCCATTAAAGAAGTTGGAATTTTTTTTTGCAACTTAACTTTTCAAATTTTCTTAGCAAATCCACCAAACGAACTGAAGTTTTAAATAACATAGTAGGAAACAGAATTCCCTGTAATGCTCCAACTCGATGGAATTTTATTTACATCACGTGCAGTGTTTACCATCCATAAAAATAAAGACAAATTAATTGAAACATTTGATTTTATATTAAACAGTGATGACCTCTCAACATATCAGGTTCCATTAAATACTGCTGTTGGTTTTGAATCTTATTTAGAAAATGTTGAATTTTTGTTCTTTCTTGATACTTTGAAATTAATATTTGAACAAACTGATCTTATTTTTCAAATTTTACAACATAAATTCACTGATATAATTTATTCAAGAGATCGTTTAGAACATCTGATAGATGAAAATTTTTAATGAAATTTTAGATACTATTAGAGGTCAAATTGAGATTCGATTTTTCGATTTACATGAATTGAAGTTCGTCGAATCTTTTTCAAAAGAGTTTCCCAATACACTTTTAGATAACTTAGTTCTAAAATATAAATTTTTTGATAAAATAGCACTGCACAATGAATTATGCGTTGTATACTCGAATAAAGATATTTTAGGCCAGTACGACAGTCACGCCGATATGATAAAATATATGATAGACAATGATTTGCAACAAGTTTTACCTCAGTGTTATAAACTACTTTGTTTGACAGTCACCATTCCTGTCACGTCGGCATCGGTGGGAAGATCATTTTCTACTCTCAAACGAATTAAAACTTACATCCGAAATACAATGGGCCGAAATTGTTTAAGCAATGTTAGTTTAATATCTATTGAAAAAGATTTAGTAAAACACTCAAAACAAAATGATACATTTTATGAAAATATTATTGATCATTTTTCGCAAACTTAAGACCGTAGAATTCCGTTAATATATGAAAAGAATGAATAAAATTGATAAAAAAAACAAAATAAGAAAAATTCTAAAAAAAAGAAAAAATATAAAAAATCCAAAAAAAAATGAACAAAAAAAGTTTTCGCCAAGAGAAACTCCATACCTCCACGTTGGTTCTTGCTGCGCAACAATTAATTTTGTCACTGAAGTAGCTGGTACGGTCGTTGCGCAAAGGTTAAATTAATTGACTGAATAGAGTATATTTTTACAAAAACGTTTTCTGTCCAGCCTCCTCTCTTAAAAAGTTCACGAGCCGCCACTGCTTGCAGGTACAACGAGGGTATACAGATCTTGCGGAACCATCTGAGAGATCAACATGCCTCCCATGGAGAAGCATTGACGGCTGCCAAACTGCCAAACGCTGCTTGGAAATGAGGTAGCTTTACCTGGCTAGGCCCGCTAGGATCATTTCGGTCGATGCCATAAAAAATCTAAGTGTAAAACAGATCTTAGGATCCTGTCGAGCAGCGAGGTATACGAATAAAACCCTGAAAAACGTAGCAGGGGATAGTGTACAAGGGTCTTTGGTTAAGTGCCGTGAACTTTATATTAAGCCGGCTACCATCTCAACTAAC
Source organism: Endomychus coccineus (assembly GCA_958510875.1). Taxonomy (NCBI): domain Eukaryota; kingdom Metazoa; phylum Arthropoda; class Insecta; order Coleoptera; family Endomychidae; genus Endomychus; species Endomychus coccineus. Next base: position 48,294,152 of record OY294068.1, read on the forward strand.
ACCAATACATTTTGATTATAATGGATATAGTTTGTTAAGTGATATGTTGAGAATATATGTGAATATTTCAAGTTTATATCAGCTACTGGTATCTACGTAGTTGTAATAATTAGGTGAAGTATTCATATTAGAGATTCAGTATAAATATCGATCACTTCACTCCTAATTTTCTCCATGTCACACAAGTAGCTAATACGCGATCTTTCAATCTTGATTAAAACTCTAATTTAGCTGTCTTCACTACGGGGGAATTTCCGGGAATATCCTTTTATTTTAATCAGGATTTAGAGTGTCACGGCATGCGGTCTGACATTAATATTCCTTATAACACATAGCAGTAATATAACATCTTTGAACAATAACATTAATACAAACAACAAATACATTCAGGGCTAGAAATGTGAATCATTTGAGTGAGGCGTACATATAGAAGTTTGTTTAGCAGACAAGTCAACGTGTTGGATAACGAATAGATCGCATTTCAAATTACTACGCGTTGCGAACTGAGACAGAGATACACAATGTGCAGATGAAAATTAGTGATAAATTCACATCAAGCTGGCGTCAAAATGACAGATGCCCTGAGGGGTGATTTCATAGTTAACATGAAACAAGCAAATTTCCACTGCGACAGCAATTCCACGCATAAAAACAACGGAAGGGTTTTGATGCTTTCTGTTTACCTGAACCCGGAAAATGCTTTTATGCTAGGCAAGACGATTCTACGTGTGATGCTTACAGAATAATGATATTTGTATCGTGATCTCACAGTATCAAAACAAATTCATCAATAAAAATAACTACAAAATACATATGACATATTAACTGAGCTGATATAAATAATTATATATAAAATTCTCGGGAAATAGGTCACAATAACACTTTGTTTTAAATATTCGTCTTTACGTATGTTTCGGTCTCACGACCATCATCAGAAGACTCACTATGTCCAAAAAGGGGGTTTATTAACTAATTATAGCACAAGCGTCCAAATCGCACAATTTAACTTCAATCAAAAGAGCCCACGCCGTCGAAACGAACAGAACTACGAATAATCGAAATTGTATCGTCAGAATTGAAGTATAAAAAATGTTTTTGTAGTAAGAATCCGCTATTCAGTAATATTATTAAAATATATGAGTGCATATTGATTGGTATTCTCACAACAAATGAGAAGAACGAAGTTATTTGTCAAGTATCTACTTTCGAAACCAGATGTGTAGGATTTATGACTAGGTACTTAAGAAAGGTTTCAGACCTGTACTGGGAAATTACTATTACGAATTCTTCCTAAAAACATTTTCAACACTTATAAAGACGTATGTAAGAATTTGCAAGAGATTATTTAATCAAATTAGTATAAATATGACTTAGATTTTGTGTGTCTACCCTACGATTTACAGATTTGGGTTCCCGTTTTATGTGAATCATCTCCAGGATAGATCTTTGATAATAATTGGTTTCCTTAGTTAAGATATTAACATTTTTGTAATCAAATTGATGGTTATAATCAAAGCAATGCTTAGCAAGGGCGGTGGAATTTTCTAAGGTAATACAGACAATTTTATAACTCTACCTTACATTCCGGAGACCTCAGAGAAAATCAAAAAATGTTTGAAAAAGTATGATATAAATGTTGCGCATAAACCTACTAACTGTGTTGGGAAATATTTCTCAAATCTAAAACCTTTAATACCCAAAGATAAACAAACCCACATAGTGTATAAATTGAATTGTTTAGATTGTGATGGAACCTATACTGGAATCTCTAAACAATATTTACAAAAAAGAATGTACGGTCATAAATATAGCACAAGGAATAACAACTTAGAAAGCATTGCTTTGATTATAACCATCAATTTGATTACAAAAATGTTAATATCTTAACTAGGGAAACCAATTATTATAAAAGATCTATCCTGGAGATGATTCACATAAAACGGGACCCCAAATCTGTAAATCATAGGGTAGACACACAAAATCTAAGTCATATTTATACTAATTTGATTAAATAATCTGTTGCAAATTCTTACATACGTCTTTATAAGTGTTGAAAATGTTTTTAGGAAGAATTCGTAATGGTAATTTCCCAGTACAGGTCTGAAACCTTTCTTAAGTACCTAGTCATAAATCCTACACATCTGGTTTCGAAAGTAGATACTTGACAAATAACTTCGTTCTTCTCATTTGTTGTGAGAATACCAATCAATATGCACTCATATATTTTAATAATATTACTGAATAGCGGATTCTTACTACAAAAAAAATTTTTATACTTTAATTCTGACGATACAATTTCGATTATTCGTAGTTCTGTTCGTTTCGACGGCGTAGGCTCTTTTGATTGAAGTTAAATTGTGCGATTTGGACGCTTGTGCTATAATTAGTTAATTAACCCCCTTTTTGGACATAGTGAGTCTTCTGATGATGGTCGTGAGACCGAAACGTACGTAAAGACGAATATTTAAAACAAAGTGTTATTGTGACCTATTTCCCGAGAATTTTATATATAATTCATACAGGGTCAAGAATCTTATTGATATAAATAATGAAATTGAAGATATGGTTATGAGTTGTAAGGTTTCTGTTTTTGATCCGGGTCTTAGATATCCAATAAAAGCTATGTTATAATAATGATAGTTATATGATAATATTAACAATACTTCTATTAGTTCACAATTACCTAAGGCATAAAACATGTGAAAAGAAGAAGAATATGCGTATATATCGTAATAAACGATTAAAATTATATCAAATAATTCTCAGATTGATTTAGTTTACTAAAAATTTGTCTGGAAGGATACTCGTGCGCCGTAAAATATCCTTCAAATATGCCTTGGTCACCAGTAACAAACATGATGTACTAATATATACAAACATGACAAGATTAGTATTTTTTTGTGCAATGAAATGAGATTTGCAGCTCTCCCTATTTCCCAAGCTCAAGATACCACTCATACATCTTCTTAGTAGGATGAATATTCTAGATGTATCTGACGTTTTACCCCAGAAGATAACACCATAGCAAATTATTGATTCTACATAGGAATGGTAATACATTAAAGCCAAGCGTCTACATTTTGTCCATACTTTGACTACACGAGAGGGAAACTTATGATGTTCGGAGAACTTCATTTGGGCCATCGGTGAAATGCTGTGAGAGGAGATAGGCATTCGAATTTGTCTTGAAGGTTCGGAAGTTATAGGCGTGAGGAGAGACCTCACTAGGCGAAAAGTTCAACAAATTTTTCCTTCGATAGAACAAAGTCTGGTAGGAAGAAGTTGGGCAGGTCTCAAGCTTGACAATGAAGGGGTGACTAGCTCAAGCTCATCTAGTTCGCCTATTTGGCATCTTTCGTGTTGGAATAACAGACGAGATTTCTGATGAACACTGACAATGGAAATATCTATGGAAAAGAGGAAATTTACGATGTTCTAGAGAGGTCAATGAAGTCGTAAGTGTGACATCAGGAATCAGACGAAAGCTCTCTCCTGGATATAATCTTAGAGGTTCAGCGTATGTTTGGGAGCCCAACTCCAAACATGTGAACATTACTTCAAGACATGTCGAATCTACGCTTTGTAGATTATGAGGACCTACTATGATGTAACGTAGGTTTTCGTGAAGCGGTTTTCGCAATGAACCTCATGATCATCCGATGAGAAGGTGCTGTTGGTGGTGACCCCAAGCATGGATATGGAAGACTTCATTGGACTAGTTGTGCCTAACATCATCATATTAGGGATATCGTTTTCAGATCTTTATCAATTGCGTCAACCTGTCTCTGCTCACTCCTCTGGCCTGATTGGATGGTATAGGGGCTCTAGATGAGAAGGCACTATGGATTATTCGATCATCTGCAAAGTTGTGGACAGCACAGGTGGTCCCTTCCAACAGATCGGTGATATGGATCAAGAAAGTTGGTGACAAGACAGATCTCTTTGGAATATCGGCGTTAATAGCCATTGTTTCCGAAGATACTCAGTCAATCACCACATGGAGTGATCCGAGATAAACTTCGACAGAGTGACAAAGTTGAAGGAGCAAACCATATGACCGAAGTTTCCCAAGAAGGCTTCGGTGCCAGACTCGGTCAAAAGCTTCGGAGATCCAATGAAACAGCTAGAAATTCCTCATATTTTTCAATAGATTCCTGCTATGTATGTGTTACGTAGGCAAGCAGGTCTCCTGTTGATCTCTGCTGACGAAAGCCATATTACCGGTCATTCACGATTTTGGAGCTGTAGGTATTGGATGAGCTCGATTTTGTTTGCGTTTTCCATCACATTAGTGATCACATTGCAATGATGCAATGATACGTTACATTTTGTTTATCTAGATACATCTATTGATTTCTTATTTCTTGTAGATATTTAACCGGAATATAAATAGTGTTGAAGTGTATGAAATTATTTTGCTTGAATCAGATTCAATAGTGGTTGAAGTTTTTCTCCATCACTTCATTCTCTTTTTAGCTAACTGCTAATTAGTGAAAGAATAAATACAAAAATTACTGTGGATTTGTGACATTCGTGTATTGATGGTAACAATATCAGGATTTGAGACAAAGTTCCATTTTTGGTAATGGGAGAATGATGTAAGGTAGGATGAAATCTGATAGATCCAATTCGAACAGGGGGTTCAGGTAATGGAGGCATACCTATAATAGCATCTTTCGAATGAGGGTAGTATCTGTTTGAATTGTGTTTGCTCTACAATTTCCTGCGGTTGGATAAACCACACTGGCGCTGCTGTGCTTTCATGTAATTCTAGTGCACTTAGCCGCTGCAATAATTGGTTCTTATTATTAGTGCATGTTTATTATGATCAACTGAATCTGTCAAGTGAACGATGGTCTTATGCATGAATAGTTATTGAATGTTTATTTTTATTATGATAAGCGTGAGACTGAGGTATCCAAACACGGAACAATTTTAGTTACTTTTGGTGGGAAAACGTGAATTTGATAATGTTTACATGCTGCATGGTTTCACTTGAAATATGAGGGAGCACCAGATATATATTAAGATAGCTTGAGGTCCTTTCAAATCGAACGTCTTTTAAATTCAGATTCTTGGATTGTTTTCGCTAGTGGTAATTTCTGTATATATCCAAGCACATATTATCAATCCTAGTAATTGTAAAGTGACTGCCCCATTTCTAATTTACTGGAGATGAAAAACATAGTTTTTGATATACGTATTGTCACGTTTTTGTTTTTCACCAGCTTCGATTATTACGATCTATATTTTTCTTCATTATTGTAAATCACATTTATTCCTATTATAACTTTACTCTAGCATGTAAAGTCCTCGATCTGAATTATCAAGTAATGTCTTCTGATTCACATTAAATGGAAAATCGATTGAACTGATTTCAAAACTATTTATTAATATGTTTTCTCACTTAGTCGATTTATTACCAAATTCACTGTACTTAATTTTAATGGGTTCATTCACTATCAACAATTTAAACCAAAATAATATCCAAATTATTTATTATTATGTTATTACTCCACTGGTTATTTCTTCTTATAAATATTATTAAGTTTTAATTTAACCAATGCTGTTTCTCTCAATTCATACTTAACTCATCTCTAACAAGGATACTCAAGGATCATGCCTCTCGCCCCCAAACCAAATTTCGTTCAAAACCTTCCAGCTCTACTAAAAAATTGCCACTTGGCAGTATTGTTACCACTCATATAGTTAGTATTTTAGGGCATAATAATTTCATATTATATATTATTTCTATTCCGAAGTGTCAAACTCAGTAGCGTGGCTGGAGCTTTGTGTCATTAAGCAAACTCCTTCATGAACATCCTAGGTACAGTATGGGTCTCCGTAAAAAAGTTTGGTTTTGGCAGAAAAAATTTGCGTGAACATAATGTAATTAATTTCATTTTTATCTTAAAGTCATAAAAAATTAATGATAATATCATTCTCAATCCAATTCACAATTTTTGGGACTAGCTGGACTAGATTTCCATAGAAGATTGTTAAAATAATATGTGTGTTAACCTTAAACATGTCTTCTATTAATATATATGCATTCAATAATTCAGTTGATACCAGTAGACCTAATTTTGTACCATGCACAATCAGGAATGAAGGAGGTGATAAGTTGGGATTACTGGAGAATTGAGATATATATTCTTAGAAATGAAGAAAACTTTGAAAATAAACAAATAGAATAAGAGTATGAAAAAACGAATCTTAGTTTAGACTTTGGTTGGCCCCGCGAGAGTATGGACCCTTAGTCCCTGTATAACTAGACCTTATGGTAGCTATGCGCATATCGTGGTATGTGTGGACAAAATTCCCAATGAATCGATACAGTTGAATCGATTCTAATAGCAATGTGACAGTTTGATTCGATTGATTTATCGTTCCCTTTTTATCGATGCATTGAATTCAACTCGATTAATCAAGAACGATTAAAAAAAAACCACATATCATTATTAGACAACACGCAATTGACTCCGATAGTATTGTGTCACAACTCCACCTTTCACTGTCGTAGATACAAATTAGTCTTTATTTGTATTTACATAAGAATCATAATATAATGTAAAATATGGGTATATTCATATCTACCTAACTCTGAGTAGATATTTATATAATTTATAAATAAAACTTTGATCACTGTATTCTTGGAGCTAGTTGAATTGCTCTTATTTTGACATAAAGATGACCACGGTTTACTTTATAGTTTGAATATAATTTTAATTTTCCGAAAAAAAATTAAGCAAAGCGATAGGTTCCCCGATTTCTAAGTACACCTTCTTCTCATTGGAAGTTCATAAATATTTATTATGAGAAAGAAATTGAATAAAAAATTAAAGATTCAGCCTATTCTTACACTCATTTTCCAGTGCGATGGAGAGCCAATATTAGAACTTTCGTATGTATTGAAATTCTTATGACATTGAGTGTTGGGGGTATGACGATATAACTAACGTAGTCCATTTATTGAAAACATCAAATATGAAAAAAATAAAAGCCAATCTCTATCTAATGAACAGAGGAACAGAAGTTCAGATTATAATTATATACCTATATTAAAAATTATGAAGTCTTATTATTTATCGATTTCAAGTGGTAGAAAATTATAATATCGCTTAGCAGGGGTCGGCATCACTATCGTTATCGAGGTAAATAATCGAAACAATTGAATCTATTCACCAAATAATCTAGACAATTTGAATCGATTAATTTTTTCCGATACATCAACACCTTTGAATCGATTCAGCGTTGAACTGATTTAAAATCGCCCATGCCTGTCATGGGGACCATATTAACTGAGTAAATCATCAACTACACATATTTAAGTCTCTTATATGATGTTCTGGCTTTATGGAGATAATTTAGAGGAAGTAAAGTTCATGACACAATCATAATTTGTTTGAGAATGAAATATTATCATGAGAATGATACACCTTTATCAACTTATAACTAAGAAATAAAATAATAAAATAGGTTTCCTAGAGTAAATGAATAAATCTCTGCATTTATCTCCGTTATGAAGAAAATTGATGGAGGGACTCTTATTGAAGACAAACAGATATTCTTCATGGCCTCACAGTGGGGATCTTCGATCCGTATTTGTATTATTGTCATCACGTTTAATATACATCAAAGAGTTCAAAGAGTTATTTAGAACTCTTTGATATACATACGCCGTTATAATCCCAATAGTATACATGACCGCGACGTACTAATAGATCCGGTGGCACACATCAGCAAATCGATACACAGTACCTGCAGCGTCTGTTTTAATGAGGAGATTCACCAGGACCTCCAGATCCCTTGTGGGGGCGATCCTTATAACCCCGTTATCTTCACGCAGGCATCCGCTGAGTCTTCAGGTCAGATGGGACAAACCCGTTTCTGTCGCTGGCCACCACACTAAGACTGCGTAAGTTTAAGGCTGTATAGATGCAGTATGGAGTCCGCGGATGTAGACCAAACGTGCTTGCCAAGGCTCTGCTGCATTCTCAAAAGGATGCGACGGAATTTCTTTCGACTTTCCAAGTCTATGCCCAGTTCAATTAAGTGTAGAGGATAACTTCTAGGCACTACATTGAGCTTTTGAGATAAAAGGCCTTCCCTAAAAAAACTATGTCGGGTAGACTATTTTTTTATTTTTTCGGGAGAAGAATCATTCCGGTCTATGAAATCTGAGTCCTTTGGCCTGACACTAGCGAGCCACGATGGCAAGCACAGTGTTTTGCAAGTCGTACAAGGTAGACGCGTATCTGCAGAGAGCTACAGCTGCCAATGCTTGTACATGAAACCCAGTCTCGTTCTAACCATCTGTATACTGTCAGGTACCAGGAAAGCGGTGATAGTACCCTCAGCTGATAACACCCTCGGGGGACGTGTGTATGTGTTTCGTATCCGCCGAACCAACGTGTGGTCAATTCCGTGCAGCTCTGCATCAAGGCACATCGAATCGAAGGAAGTATTGTCGAACGCCCCATCGATGAATACGCCTGAAGCGCATTGCCTGAGGTATAGAGCCCCTTCGAACTGAGTGATGAGATGAGGAAGGTCCATTTCAGTTAATTTGCCTTTTTGGTAGGCAAACTGTAAACCGTGGAACGTGAAAAACCGTTTATGTGCCGTTCTCAATATATTGAAGTCTTACAAATACGTCACCCTGTACACTGATATTTATTTTTGTCAAATTACTCATATGATAATGATACGATTCATTCTACTTCTACTAAACATATAACTTCATGAAAAGTTTTGTTCGTACAAGAGAGTGAACCTGGTTTTATTATGAATGGGGTCATGGCATCTACGAAACACTAAACTTACATTTACAACCTATTTATTTCAATTATTATCTCTATTTAAGAATAAATTATGTTAACCGTCAAATGTGGTAGAAGCACTGTGCTTTATCGACCCATAAAATTGGAGGGTCCAAAAATATTACGCCCAAACGGAAATAGCACATTTGTCACAAAGGACGGGGGTGTTGCTTTGAATCATATAATTTTCCCTAAAGCACATAACGTAATAGCTTTATTTACGAATTATGACTACTTAGGGTTTGTATGTATAGTCGTATTTAGGAGCGTTACCACGAGAATTTATTTTAAACATTACCCTCAGCGAGCTGCAACGCATTTGTAAACAAAACTAACGATACCCAGTGAACATTATTTTGTTGACTTTCTTATAATTCTCCATTTATTACTACAGTCGGCTTATATTCACAAGTAATTCAAATGGAATATTAAGCAAGAGAAGATTTCGAGTTGGAAATAAAGATTGCGGCAGACTTGCTTACAGGATATTACTTTGTGTACAACATTGCGAGTCTCAGACAAATATTAGATTAAATGAATGAATCTTTTAGACTTGAATCTACTCACGAGATTTTAATTTCTATTCCATTTGTGTTCAAACAATGAACTGAATCCTTTGAAAAATGACAGAAAATATATCGTACTTTTCCTCTGGAATTTATATTTTCTTAATATTAATATTATAATGTTTAATTGTCACAATCAATTTTTTTGTAGATCTGTACTACCAGGTTTCGAGGTCAATTATTACACTTCATCCTCAGATATATATAAAGAATAAATTCAATACATAAATTTATTTATACATCATGTGGCTTCATTTTCAGATAAATCAATTTCAGTTAAAACTCAGGATGCAACAACTGTTGAACATGAATTATATAACACTATTGATAAGAAATAATCACCCTTATCCACTAAACATACTAATAAAGTACTTTATATAAAATTCTCGAGAAATAGGTTACATTAACACTCTGTTTTAAGATTTTCGTCTTTACGTACGTTTCGGTCTCACGACCATCATCAGAAGACTTATTATGTCTAAAACTTGATTACCTAAAATTAATTGTATTACACAAAGCGTCCAAATTGCACCAATTTCAATTAAAATGTCAACGTCGCCGAAACGAACAGAAACACGATTAAACGAAATTGTAAACCTCGATTCTATAGTAAAACTATCGAAAATCCACTGGTAAGAAGATTTCTTAATAAAAGCGTACTCATGTCAACATAGTAAGTGATCGACTAGAGACCAGACAAATAAAATTTAATTTTTAAGTATACAACTTTCGAACCAGATGTTAGATTTACGAGCTAATAGACAATGTTTTGTCGTGACAGGAATTATACTTGACATTCTACCTAAATATATACTATTACATTATACGAGGCATGTAGGAATTTGCGAGAGATATTATTTGATTAAATTTGTATAGATATGACTTAGATTTTGCGTGTCTGTCCTATGATTTACAGAATTGGAGTCACGTTTTATGTGAATCATCTCCAAAATAGATCTTATCTTTTATAATAATTGGTTTCCTCAGTTAGAATATTAACGTTATTGTAATCGAACTGATGGTTATAATCAAAGCAGTGTTCAGCAAGGGCGGTGGAATTTTCTAAGTTTTTGTTTTTTTGCTATACCTATGGCCGTACATTCTTTTTTGTAAATATTGTTTCGAGATTCCAGTATAAGTTCCATCACAATCTAAACAATTTAATTTGTATACTGTGTGGGTTTGTTTATCTTTAGGTATTAAAGGCTTTAGATTTGAGGAATATTTTCCAACACAGTTAGTAGGTTTATGCGCGACATTTATATCGTATTTTCTTAAACATTTCTCAATTTTCTCTGAGGTCTCCGGAATGTATGGTAAGGTTATATAATTGTCTGTGTTATCTTTTATGTTATTTTTATATAAAGAACCATTATAGATTCTGTTTATTCTCTCTTTAATGATCGGATTGACAAAGTTTTGGGTAGCCATTTATTTCCAGTGTATTGCGAACAATTTTTAAATTCTTCGGACGGTCCTCTGCGTGGGACAATTTTACCGCGCGGTCTGTAAGGCTGTTTATGACACTTTTCTTATAACAAAATGGTGCAACGGAATTGAAGTGAAGATAACGTTGAGATCAAACTTCTTTATAGGTATAGCACAAGAAACATAAACTTTGAAAATTCCATCGCCCTTGCTAAACACTGCTTTGATTATAACCATCAGTTCGATTACAATAATGTTGATATTCTAACTAAGGAAACCAATTATTATAAAAGATCTATTTTGGAGATGATACACATAGAACGTGACTCCAGTTCTGTAAATCATAGGACAGACACGCAAAATCTAAGTCATATCTATACAAATTCAGTCAAATAATATCTCTTGCAAATTCCTACATGCCTCGTATAATGTAATAATATATATTTGGGTAGAATGTCAAGTATACCTCCTGTCACGACAAAGCCTTTCCTATTAGCTCGTAATTCTAACATCTGGTTCGAAAGTTGTATACTTAAAAATTAAATTTTATTTGTCTGGTCTCTAGTCGATCACTTACTGTGTTGACATGAGTATGCTTTTATTAAGAAATCTTCTTTCCAGTGGATTTTTGATAATTTTACTATAGCATCGAGGTTTACAATTTCGTTCAATCGTGTTTCTGTTCGTTTCGGCGACGTGGGCATTTTAATTGAAATTGGTGCGATTTGGACGCTTTGTGTAATACAATTAGTTTTAAGTAATCAAGTTTTAGACATAACAAGTCTTCTGATGATGGTCGTGAGACCGAAACATACGTAAAGACGAAAATTTTAAAACAGAGTGTTATTGTGACCTATTTCTCGAGAATTCTTATATAAATTCATACTGGGTCAAGAATCTTTATTACTAATAAATTACTGGAGACCTTTCGGCTACCAACTTGCCATCATTAAATTATAAATCAAAATGTGCTTGTTTAAATACTATTTGGGGATAATAATGCGTGATTATAAAACCTTCTCGTTTCGGGCGTACCCCCTGGATGCAATAAAATGTATTTGCAATACCTTCTCGTTTCGTGTTATACTGAACGTCGGAAACCTGATAATTATGCAGGGACTTACCTTCCTACCTCCAATACTTTATACTTTTAGCTAATTTAGAATACCTCCTTTCATCTTAGAGATATCGTAGTCTATCATAGGATCGATTGGATTATGGAGAAATGACAACTGATAATCTTATATGCAGTAGATATTTCTTATTTCTTAAAATTTACATTTAGGATACAAATTAACATGTCATAATAATAGTATTTACTGGTATTTACTCACAAAATCGTTTAGTAGAAAGGGCAAGAATTACAAAAATAATAGACTTATAGATATCAACATTAATGTTAATAGTAGATACCTAATTCAAGAAAAATAATACATATTATGCTTCTATCTAATTCAAATTCTAGTTTCTAGTTTCGCCCTTTACTTTGTACAAAATCGTCAACACCCTGATTTATACGACAATCTAAGTCACTGTACTTTTTTGCACGCTTTGGAGTGTTCATATTCAGGTCAGTTTGTTTTACAATAATATCGTAGTACCGTATTCCATCATTAAGTATTTTAAGCAGTTCATACATATTTGGATGCGCTTCTCAAACAAGATTGTTAAGTCGATGATGCCATCCTTCTACCGAAATTGTTGTGCAGCGTCGCTCCTTGTAGCACACCCATATGAATTCATCATTCTCAAGCGATTGCTCCACAAAATAGTCCAGTTCAAAGTCAAAGTCAAAGTCTTTTATACGTGGCTCTTTTTCTGTCCGGTAAAAGCGCATAGATGGCTGCAACAATCCTTGCGCTGAAATTAGGGTATTGTATAAAATTGGTCGAACAGGGAACAACAGCCTTTAAATGTCCCATGCATACAAAATTCTGAGCCTTGGGACAGAAGTGTCCTATCACTGCAAAAAAACAATATCCGACCTTCCTGGTAGTCGTTTATTAGCAGAAGGTGTTGCATTGTCTCCGGGATGACGATTTCTTGCCGTTTCTTTGGTAAAGATTTAACTCCCAAAGCCTTTTGCCTGCCTCTGTGGAATCTATCTTTGACGCACGAAATGAGAGGAATAAACTCGATAACTCGCCCAAAACGAGAGGGTTACAGGTAAATTAATTTTTTTTTGTCTGCTTATTCTCACAGTACTTCCTCATGATCTCTTCGAGAAAATAATTTTATTTTTCAAATACGCCTTTCGGATTTTAGATACGCACATCAACTTCAAATACACATCAGAATTTTTATTTCAGTTAAACTAATTATGCAGGCATCACACTTTGCGTTAGTCCTATATGATTTTCAGTATTTGACATTCTTACGACTATCTATTCAAAAGTATCATTCAAGATGAATACTAATAAGAATTCATTGGTATCACATAACATACTTTAGGAATTGAAATATAATTTTGATTCTCACGATATTCATTGCGAAATTGTTCATTGAAGCGTGCCGCGTAGTCACTTCCATCCAGAAATTAGTGGTGGTACGAAACGACTATTTCATTCGGATTAGATTTTTATATAACACATGCTTCCGACATGAAAGTATCGAATTCTTCGATGAATCTTTTATAGTTTACTATGGAACAAACACGATGAATGTGAAAAATTTAATAAGAAAATAGTTAGGTTGGCGACCACAAATTACAAGTAACCGCCAATTTAAAGTTAGCTGACGTTGTGGTATGATGTATCGAATGTTCTGATCTGCAGAGGGCTCTGTATTATTTCCAATCAATATTTGAAATCAACCATGAACTGCTAATAATAAAAGGAAATAAATAATTGTTTTGTTAGTTATGAGACGTATTTTGTTCTGTTCTCATATCAGAAAATAGCACATTCAAAAGATAGTAAGTAGTATGAAAATCCGTATTTTGTGTTCAAACTGAATAAGTATTGAACACACACATTCGTGTTGAACAGTATCAGTCATTCCTCCTGTCAACAACTGATCACATGACTTCCCTCACTCCTCAATATAACTTAAATTGTATTTGGCTACACACTTTCAATTACCCAACCAATTTTATAATGTACTCAAAGAAGTTAATTTTTCGTTAAGCGTTCTTAACCTATACATGAAAAAAATCGATAGTAGAAGCAGTTACTTTGAGGCAATTTATCATTATGATTAAATGAAGGAATAATTACTCTGTTTTCATACAACTTTTAATACAAACATGGAAACGTTACTATAGTTCCAACACCAACTGCCATTATCAAACAATATTATGAAGTGAACAATAAACAGTTCAAGTATAAATAGGAACTGAAGTACAATAGAGTTTATTATATTACAATTACGAGTAAGGGAACATCGGAAATTCCGAAGCAGGTAGATCCCCGGAAACAGAGGGAATTGTGCATTAGGATAATTATCATTCAAAATTCTAAGAATAATAAGAGTGCTTTGAAAGACAAAGGAAAAGATCACTTTGGTACAGGTCTAACTAATAAAGTTTATTTTATAGGCATTTTTGATACATTTAAGGATCTCTATTAATTTCAATGTATTTAATTTGAGATCTTTAGTTTGATTATGTAAAATGCTTAGACTACCTAAATTGGGAAGAGTATGAGAAATGGTTCGAAAAGGTTGAGTCTCTTTTGCTGAGTCTGAATGAACGAAAATATTCTCGACATATGAGTTTGAAATTACGTAAACCTCTATCTATATAAAATTTATCACAGTGTGGGTGAATTCGCTCATAAACTCCAGGTTTACTATATTTTTTGGTTTTGCCTTTAACATTAAATATAAGATGACAGAGTCTATTTTGTGGCTTGAAACTGATTTTAAAATTATGGCGTGATATAATGTTAGCAATATGTTCGTTTACGGATCCAAAATACGTCAGGGAAATGAATTTTGTTGATACATCTGTGTGTTTTATATACCGGTGAATATTGTAATAAGCTAGTTGCTGTTGTTTGCCGTTAATTGATTTTGTTATTTGATCTACCGAAAAACAATTATTGATAGCTATTCGTTTTATTGTGTCCAATTCAATAGTGAGGTGTTATTTTGACGATGGTATTGAAAATGCTCTATTGCATCATTGATTATATGCTGCTAATTTATGGTTAAGACTAAACGGGCAAGACCTGAATTCTATACATAAATTTTATTATTAAACTGACAATAGCTTTGACTTAAGCATAGGTCAAACGTCTATTTTGAATCAAAAGGCTAATATGTGATCTTTCTAAAATGATCTTCAAAAGATACTTACATCCCGTAGCTGGAATATTTAAAAACATGTTGGAAACATCAAAAGAGACTAGAAATTCATAAGTTGGTACGATTCGTCCTATGCAATGCACATACCCCTTTCCCTGTCTCACAACACAAGTTCTTCTTATGTTAATACGATGCGCCTGGCTCTCATATTCTCATATTATGGAAAATTAACTTTCAGCTTCAAGTCAATATCGTGAATCCATGTTGTGATGTTAAAGTAAGCATCATTATTTAAAGAAACAAACACTCAAAAACATGATTATCAAAATTTTCAAGGCAATCTATGATTTTCAAATCTACTTTCGATATTCTCATTACCACTACTTTAGTAGGATGAATATAATTTCTTAACAAATGTTCAAGTAGAAGTGGGAACATTATCTTTCATCTTAATCATCTTTGATCATATGGACGCGTATTTTATTTTCTGTTGCATACTTACCTATTTATGATATTGATATGTGTAGTTTTGTGCTTGAAAACTACAGTTTATAACGACAACTCTGTAAAGTGTTACCAACTGTAAAAAATAAATATACCTGGTTTTGCGAAGATAGAACTGAACTTACCAAGGAAAATTGTTGAAGTGGAGTGGTTGTGAAAATAACCAAGTATGACGTCATGTCATTGATTCTATGAATAAAGTATAGTAGGGCTTATACTGCATAGTAAACTACAAACACATTTCATGTTAGAAGTCAATAGACAAAGTCTGGATTCACCAGGTTGAACTGAGACAACACGTCATTTGGTCTCAGACAACTGTTTCGCTCTTCTCATGATCTCGTCAGTGAGACGAGGCAGACGTGAAGTCACTGATCAACCATCTACGGCAGTGACATAACCAGCACATATGAAAGTAACCTAGATGTTCCGACACCATCTGCCGGAAAGCGGATGACCCACTGAGAATGCAATTCCCAATCCTACGCATTGTGATAACTTAGCTCTCGCGAATTCAAGAAATTGCTAACGCTGTTCGATCGAGGTTTTAGAAAATTAATTTTAGTGAACTGTCGTCTTTAATGCTAAATGACTTGAAATTTTTTGTGAGATGGGATCTATAGAAAAATACACTTTCATGAATAATAGTAATAGTAGTGAATGTTACTTTGAAAAAAGTGTTACTGAAGGTATCTTATTATAGAAAACATCTATTTGATACTTTTTTTCAGGTAAAATTATGATTTGCAAGTATTTTATGGAATATTGAAAATTTAAAATTACCTTAGCTATTTTTTGAAGAGTATATCATTTAATAGTTAACTTACCCTTTTGTCAGAAATATGGCAAACATAATTTATAATAATTCAGTTCGAAATTGTCACCAATCCAGTTTTTTGAAAGAGTCAATTTTAACTTTGCAGATTTTGGAAGTTATCGACAACACAACCACTGCTGGTCAAAAGGTAACTAGATTGAAAATTGAGGTTCAGTTCAAAATAAGCGATACACCGTAAAATGAGACATTAGTAAATTATCAATATCATTTACTTTATTATACTGAGAATTCCAATAATTGTGGAGATGTCCCATAACAAAGTTATTCTATCCCAACAGAATCATAAAATCCGGAACTTCATTGTCTGTAACAACAAAATATCAAAGATTTCTATAAACAAACAGCAAATAGACTGTCCCCTTTCCTGGGCAATATTTTCCTGGAGCAATCTTGAAATCTCCTTGAAACCAAAGTCAAATCAGTTTCCAAAAGTTTGGCACAGATATGTCGATGATATTTTCGCAATTGTTACTATATATATCGATGTACAGGTTCGGCAAGCTTAGATGTTTGTATAGGGTAACTCGGTTTATAAGGTACAGAAAAATGGAAGTCACATCCTCGATCTCTTTTTTTTTTAGACAAATTCACTGGCGGGAATAAAAATTTCTTATCGTCTTTTGTTTTCGAGTTATAAACAGAAGTTCCAGTTTTCTACTTTTAGACACAAGTGAATATCGTGGTTGTTTGTAAAGTTAGGAGAAAACAACTTTTAGAGACTTTCTTTTCTGTAAAATTCAGTGGCATCGAGAAAGTTTGAAAGACAGGTGCAATTTTGAGCTAAAGATGTATTAGGTCAAGGGGCAATCATAGGCTATGGTTAAGTTGAAATAGATTTTTGTTCTCTTTCTAGCTATGTATCATATGTCGGATCAATTTTGATGTGTAAATATTTAATAGTGAAAACCATATTTCACTATTTTACATTTTGCATTTTTTATATTTATACCAAGATGGCGCGTGACATTATTCATCCATTTTTCAATAAATTGCATATTAATTTTGTTTCCGTCATAATAAAAATCAACACAGTTAATGATGAAACTGACGATGCCTTACGAAAATTACGGGAAATATGATGTTTATCCAAAGTAATAACACATGTGTTATTGCATCTGAAATATATCCTTTAGTTTCAAGTCGTCAGATTGAAAGTGAACCTGGAATCACATGATGTCAAGGGTATTTTGAAGACGTACAATAAGGAAATAACATCACATGCAATCAAATGATTTCCAAATAGTGTGATAGAATTAGCTTTTTGGAGTTTTTATTCTGAGTTCGGAGAAAAAATTGCTTTAAGTAGATAATTATGATACAAATTGAAGAAACTAACATCGAACCGTTTTGATTGTAGCAAATGGTCCAAAAAAAATGGTAGACAGGTTGTAGCTTTTGTGCCCACCAAGTACCACACAAAATTTCAGCATGATCGAATGTACACTTTTTGTAAACCGCAGCTTAATGCAAAAAAAAAGCATTTTTGTAAATTGGCCCTAAAAAAGTTGTGGTACCATAACGCGCTATTTTTTTCACGGGATCATCTTCTTCAATAGTTAATGAATAAATTACCAAATTTCCAACCTCTCATCTTTCGTAAAAGTTGCTAAAACATTTTAATGGTATTTCGTGCGCTTGGCTGAGCGGCGCGCGTGAAGGTAGAGCCGCAGCGCTAGGCTCGTAAAAAACAACAATATCTAGGGAAACCTTACTCGAAAATCGATGTAGTTTTTTTTAATCCGTACTACCATTCAATAATATTAAGATTGCGCATATTTTCAAACTTCTAGTAATGTCGGAAGTACCCTAAAAATACATTGCGCTATTCGATCTATTCATTATTACTATTTATATATATGAAGTCTCTTGTCCCACAGAATAACTACTAATAAAAGCGACACTTGTCGTGCCACGCTGGTTTAATTCTCTAATCAGGGTGAAACTATTTTATGATGTAAACTCAAAACAACCTGCAGGAGGTAGGTACCACAACCATTCCTGACAATATATAAGGAATACTATTGTATAACCTTATCTCTGAAGAATTCTTATTTGTAGCACAAGAATGATGTATAAGTAATGAAACTATTTTTGGACACATTTTGTGACATGTACCAAAAGACTGAATAAAACATAAACAAACTTCTAAATTTATGAACAAGAAACAAGATGCATTAGGTTACAAGTTCTTATAAGCAGTACACATGACCGATATTGTTTTTTTTTTGCTTTCCTATTCATGCTGATTTCGAGCTTTACTCTGTTGCGTATGATAGAACTGTCATCTTCCAAATCCAACTCTTTACGATCACAAACAAACGATATTTAAAGATAGTCCAAGAACCAATGTATGGATCAAAATAGGTATGTCTGACGTATAGCACAAGTCATTGAGAGTATTTGAGAAGAAGTTTGTTCTTGATTATGCCGAGTGTTGCCATCGACATATACATATGGACTGCGCGTGGCAATGATGAGCGCGGCTAGTGCAGGCGTGAGAGAGGGAAAATGAAAAGGCCGGCTCGGGACGTAAACATACTAGCTACAGTACGCAGCGGCCAATAGAAACGCGATAGAGCCGGCCTCTTCGTTTTCCCTCTTTCTCGCCTGAACTAGCCGCGCTTATCATTGCCACGCGCAGTTCATATGTATATGTCGATGAGCGTTGCAGATATATCGTCATTTGCATAAGTATAAAAATTGAATGGTGTTGTAACTTTCTGGCTTGATGAAATTATGATCTGGCATCAAAAAATTTATAATGTATTATGGAAAATACATGAGTAAAGAGTGCCTCAGAAAGGTAGCGTAGGTTAGTTTTATGTTATTGCCAAAAAATTGAAAAAATTCTTAAATATTTTGCTGATATACTGAAAACTGAACTGGGCTACTTTTCTGGAGTTTGTGTTTTACAATTTGGGATGCATAAACTAACAAACTTCATTATCTTGAAGTGACTACCATACACCGCACTTTCCACTTTGTACTTTCCATAAATAAAACATGCTTGTAAGAATATTTCTAGCGTATGAACACTCTTATACATTTTATGATGCAGAACATAATTTCATAACGCTAAAAGGTTACCACACCATTCAATTTTTACTGATGCAAATGACTATGAAGAAATCTGGAGAACGCCCGGTCGAACAAGAAAATATTTTTTTTTAAATACTCGTCACACAGCTCTATACGCCAGATAATTAGCAAATGTCGATCTTGATTCATACCTGACTCTTGGACTAGTATGGTTGTAATAACATCCTCGCATTGTTTTGGGTAGGTACCATGACTGGAAATGCGCACTCAAAGTATCTAAAATATAATGCTCTCTCATGTTTTTATTTGAAGTATTAGTGACCAGAATACCGAATTCTCATAGTTCACGATTATTGAATTCAATCTAAGAATTCTACTCTTAGATCTATCGCGCCATAATATTTCTTACATCAGTTTTTGCCGGTTGTATTTTGTATTATTATCCTTCTACCAGTACACAATGCCAGCATTATTTGTGAATATTTTGAACCGAACTACCGAAAAATCACCGTGTCCATATTCACGTAACATATTATGTCAAACTTTGTGAATAAATATTATTTAGATTTGTCCATAGTTAAACAAGGGTTTTCATCAAGTTAGTCGAAACCATCAAAGACATGATTTATATAATTTGAATATGGTAATAGATACTAACATAATATTACTGCGAACATATACAAACAAAACAGTTTGCTTACATCATCATATTATTTGGATCTCTAGGAATATATTAGGATGAATATCGACAATCTTCAGGTGAAATTCTTCTTTCTCGCGTAACGAAAAGGTAAAAAGGTGGAAATTTGTTCATTAATTAGTT
Organism: Endomychus coccineus; assembly: GCA_958510875.1. Lineage (NCBI taxonomy): Eukaryota > Metazoa > Arthropoda > Insecta > Coleoptera > Endomychidae > Endomychus > Endomychus coccineus. The sequence continues at coordinate 48,314,417 of OY294068.1, forward strand.
ATTAACATTCAACCAAAAATTCAATGCACTGTGCATTTGTGAATATTGGATGAATCTCTTGAAAATGATATCGTAGGAGTTACGAAACCGATGGTGGAATGAAAATAAGAAATTGCGGTTGAAAGCAAAAATAAGGAATGTACTGATTCTCCTTAAATTAGTATCCAAGGCTCTTACAAGTTATTCAACTACTTTTTCATTGAATTTGCAAGAAAATATGAGGAAAATCAGAATTTTTCAACAGTCATTTTGCATAAAATTTTTCCGACTCCGGTTTCACAATCAGCGACATCGATAACCCTCTACTAATTTCAAGTAGGTCGGTAAATATTAAGAAATTACTTATTTTTGCTTTTAACTGCCATTTCCAGAGTGTCATGTTGATTTTTCAATAGTTCCCCGTTGGATTCAAGATCAACCTTCTAAAATGAATACTAAGAGCCTTTTGTAATTCAAAGTTCTCATATCCGCACATGGGTATGTCTTATATGGCCCTTGTTTATTAGACTATTCTATTTCATGACGTACAGAAAAAGTCCAGGAGGACTTACATTCATCCAAGACATACGTTAATATGATGCAATATCATACTAATAGAAGAGACTAACTCTGGTTATGTATGTTCAATAGGCAGGTATTTGAGATTTAGGAGTTCACTATCCCCACCATCTCGTAGTACAACCATGTATCGGTCAATTCGCTCAATACATGTTTTTCCAAATATAATCAGAGCGAGAAGTTCTTCAAGCTAACCGTTCGCTGTTTATGTTCTATGTTTTTTTGGTCATGATGATTATATATTTTTTCAGTGTTTATCGAAAAATAACTGAATTTTTTGTTCAAATTTTGCTCTTGGGTATTTTTACAGTTATTGATAGAAAGTATGCAAACAAATATCCAATATCTGTTGCTATTCTCTCTTTTGTTGTTTGTGTACCTTTTATAATATAGCTTCATTAATACTTATTTTATTATTTTCTTGATTATTAATTTTTATTGCCTTTGTGGGTACTATCATACATTTACATAAAAATTGAACAACGTTATAATTATGACGCTTCCCAAGTAAAGGTGGCTCTCCTTCGACTGAGAGCAAGGCGGCTGCAACAAATATGCTTGCTGTTCCAGTCCTGCCGGTCGATAAACTCCATGGTCTCGAGGAAGACACCTTAAAAAAGATGCATATCCATCACAGTTCGCATCCTAGGTCATCCGTTTCCCGCATCCATCTCTCACATCACCGAGGAGGTAGGGGAGAAGGGGACTCCTCAGTCTGGTTGGTCTGCATTGAAATGTAGTTCTGAGTATAACCTGTAAAGTTCTTTGGAGTTCGGACTCCGTCCTGTGCCTTGTCAAAAGTCACGAATCGGCCGTAGTGGGAGAATTTATCGTGAAGGTAGTACAAAAAGATGAGGAAAAACTAGGTCTCGAATTTCTCATCAGTAGAGAAGGCCAACTGAAAAGCGAACTGGAATTTCAACCTTCTCGCCTGAAAGACCAGATGAATGCCGCGGTGCAAAATCTTATGCTCAGACAGCATGTTAACAAGCCAATACGAGGTGTTTTCTACAGAAACAACTGAACGCTTGTGTTGTCAACAAGGCTGACTTTCTGAGGTCAACTGGGTCTACATTGAAGTCCGAGAGATATACCGCAGCTTGCCAAGATGGCGTAATCAACACTTTGGTCTATCGCCGCAACGTGCAGATTCCTGATGTCAGCTACAGGCCCGGTCGAAAGGCATCTTAGACACTTAGCCACCTACTGTCAGCATGTCCGGCGAAGCGGCGCTGTATTCCCACCTAAGGCAGTCGTATGAAATAGCCCAAGAGTCGGTTCTACCTCACATGCCAGGGATATCGAGTCCGTTGTCGGAAACGAAAAATGCAAAATCTACTGGAAAAATCCAATTTCGACCACCAGGCCCCTACATGCAAAACGCGTCACGTTGTGCTCCTCGATAAACAAACAAAGACTATATGTATGCCATTAAATTCCCTGCTTCAGCAGAGGAGAACATAGTCTTGAAAGGAGAGGAGAATGAACAATCTATCAAGATCTCCTGTTGGAGCTCGACACGCTAAACCCAGGCCACGAAGTCATATTAGTAGTTCTGATCATCGGTGTTGTGGGCGGAATTCGGTCTTCGCTGCGTTCGAACTTGAAGATCATTCCGGCCTGTAAGAACTTGGAGCACATATTGATACACTGGATGCAGAAGGCAGTCACTCTGGGTTGAATGAGATTACTTTGGACACTCGATTTGGAAACCTCAAGCTATTTACCCACCGGCGGGTGGAGGAATAGCTTCGGTTAACTGATTCGGTAGTGGTTTTCTTTTGCTGAGTTATCTAAAGTAAGTTGTGAATTTTCTTAGGCTCTCAGCAATTCAAAGGAAGTATCTTAATGAAACAGACTTCTTATTTGACGCGTTTCGGCTTTCGTCTTCTTCAGAAATTTATTTTTCGTTTGCATTTGGAATGCAAATCAACAAAGTGTGTTGATTTTACGGGAGCACACATTCATCTTGGCTTTGAAATTCAGTCTGAATGATGAATGTGTGCTTACGTAAAATCAACACACTTTGTGTTGAATTACAGATCAAATGTAAATGAAAAATAAATGTCCAAAGAAGGCGAAAGCCGAAACGCCACAAAGTAGTGATTCAGATCATTGCCACTAGAAAAAAGTGAACCATTAAAGGCAAGTTCTTACTTTTCTGAATCTCCTCAGTATCCAATCCACCAGCAAAGAACTTTAGATGTTGTTGAATGTTTTAATAGTTCAGTCATAACTAAGCGATCAGAATATCAACTTCATTATTCTAGTATGCCCCTCCAGTATATTTTGAGTAATTTTGTACATTCGATGTCCCTGAATTCAAGTTATAATATGAATTTACTGTGTCAACTCTTGCGGTAATTCCACTGAGATTCTATAAAGCAAACGCAAACAATATTTAGATAACTACTATTTTGCATAACGATTTGAATAGTTGAACATATTCCTTTCCACTAAATCAAATAATTATGCTGGTAATGGCGCATCTTCAGTTACGTAACAGAGTGAGTGCTTCATCATACATGCTGATACAGATGTCAGTTTTTGTTTACATACAATTGCCAGCAATAACACTTCAATATTATGTTCAGGTTGGTCCAGGTTTTCACGAGCTTTACAGCAGCAAGGGCATTCTTTGCCCCGGTGTCGTAGGGTGTGATATGGAGGGGCGCTTATATTTCGCGCGCACGTTTTCAACAATTTGAATTGCCGTGGAGCTCAGTAACACGCGAGACTTCCTCGGCGATTCTTGCAGCCGCATTTTAAATCGTGTTATTGTTTTTCGGACCCGCCCACCTCGATCGCAAGGATTCCTATGACCGAGTGGAAATTGGAATTTATTACGGCTGTCATAAGCTGTGTGGAAGAAACTTTATCGAGAAAAAATATCCAATTGGATTGTTCCGAATAAATGTATAAATATTGGGCACGATACCAGTAATTCCTGGATTAAACATATAATTGAGCGCCAAAAAAGTAAAATCTGTAGAATAAATCTGTGCATATAATATATGAAATATTTCTATCTCTGACTTTGAATTTATATCTTAGGAGAAAAGAGTTCCTCCGCTCAAAGTTCGTATATTAATTGCGGGAAACATCAACCAAAGATTGGTGAATTCTCTGTTGAGTGGTCACATTGTACAGTTCGGGCTAAGACAGCTCTAGTGACAGCATTAATCAAAGTGGTGTTTGTTGTTTTGTGTGTTTTGTAGTGAAATAAATTTTCTAAGGCATCTCGATGGCTTACGTCCTTTTCAAGTTCTTTTTATTGCTTCCTTGGATGCTTTCCGGAGCTGCAGCACAAGGTAAGTGTTTTGCGTTTGACACTTCTAACCAAAAGGGTCTCTTCAGCTCCAAGCTTCTGCCAACTATTCCAATTAAGTTGAGAATTTTTGGGCAACAGGCTCTATAAGACGTCACTTACCGTAACATAATCCTGAACGTCAGTTCGAAACATCTTGAGAAACTTCAACATCTTGGACTTTGGTAGATGAGAGCAATTACGAACAAAGTGTTGACAAATTAAACTATGGCAATCGATTATTCTCATATTTCTGACAGTTGCTAAAAGTTTGGAACAGTCAGATTCGAAAAAATTATTGCTAAACTATATTTGATAAATTCAATGAGATATTCTCAATCATTTACTATTATTCGATTTTCAAATGGAAATAAAACCCTTCAGGAGATTATCTCTACCCAAGTCTTAATTTTGCAACTTCTTCTGGTTGATGAAACGAACATTCGTTAAATCATCTGGTTCGTTCATGTATCGCATACTTCGTTGAACCTATTCCATTTATCTATTCGAAATTTGCACTATGCAATATGACATGACTATAGATGATGTCCTAATCTCTAGTCTAGTCAAAATTAATACATTTTTGGTGATGAATCTTGATATCATTTCAATGAAATAAAGAATGCCATGATTCTTCTTCAAAATTCAAATTATGAATAAGATATGAGCTTCTAGAAAAGTTGATATCTTGACTATCCAAATATATTATATTTTATAAATGAAAGATCTATCCAAAATTTCATCCACTACATGATTCTGTATAGCTCTCGATTGATCTTTAGGAAAAAAATGCGTCAGTACAAGACTAATGGCGGTAAGAGTGAATCCTTTTTGTTATTACGGACACCAACAATAGTTGAATGTATTAGAAAAAAACATGGATAAATGGAAAACAAAAAATAAATTTCGTTACTTGTTAAAGTTTATTTTGTCTCACTTTAATTTATTTATTTCTTATTCCCTTCGGTTAGAATTGTTCTGACCCATATACGTTTTGTTCCCTTAATGATTGTTGTAGAATTCACAAGAAGTTTCAATTTTATCGCTGTTAAATTGTAATCTTGAATGATTTTTTATTGTAATCTTGAATGATATTCACAAACTGTTATGATGTTAACAAAATCGTTGAAAAAAAATATATTTATTCAAAATAGAAAAAAATGTGGCAGGTACATACTTACATTTTTTTTTTGCACAAACAGGTCTTAATTGTTGATAATGATTCTTGACGCAGATATGAATTATATATAAATTCTCGGAAAATGGGTTTCACTAACAGAAATGCTTATTATTTCCGTCTTTACGTACGTTTCGGTCCCATCACCATCACTAGAGGACGTATCAATGTCTAAAACTAGATTTCATAAGACTAATTGTATCAGTACAAAGCGTTTTTATCGCACCAACTTCAATTGAAAATGCCCATGTCGCCGAAACGAACAGAAATACGAGTAATCGAAATTGTAACACATTAATGTTTTAAGTATATGATTATGTATTAAGAATTCACTGCTTAGTAATTTTCTTTTGAAATACGAAGTCATTTCAAACAATGTTTGAATACGACTAAAATCAAAAAAATACAACGCTCAAGTATCCAATTTCGAACCAGATGTTAATAAGGATGTATGAGGTAATAGAATGAGGTTATGAGACCTTATTAGAAATATTGCTATTTGAGCATTCCACGTTAAATATACTTTTAACATTATAAAGACGCATGTATGAATTTGCAAGGGTTTTAATTGATTAAATTAGTATAAATCTGACTTAATGATTGAAAGTCTGCTCTATGAATGACAGACTTGGAGTCACGTTTTATGAGAATCATATCCAGAATAGATCTTTCATAATGATTGGTTTCCTTAGTTAAAATATTAACATTTTTGTAATCAAATTGATGGTTATAATCAAAACAATGTTTAGCAAGGGAGGTGGAATTTTTGAAGTTTTTGTTTGTAGTACTATACTTATGGCCGTAAATCCTCTTTTACAAATATTGTTTAGATATTCCTGTATAAGTCCTATTGCAATCTAAACAATTAAATTTGTATACTGTGTGGGTTTGTTTAGCTTCAGGTATTAAAGGTTGTAGATGTGAAAAATATTTACCAGCACAGATAGTTAGTTTATGCGCAACATTTATATTATACTTTTTTAAACATTTCTTGGTTCTCTCTGATGTATCCGGAATGTATGGTAATGTTATGAATATGACGTTCCATTACAGATTTTGTTTATTCTTTCTTTATTGATGGGGATGAAAAGGATGAATGGGTAACCATTATTTTCCAGTTTATCACGAACAATTTTTAAATTTTTGGGACATTCCTCTGTGTGGGACAAGGCTATTTATAACACTTTATTTATAATTGTTGGTGCAACTGAAATAAAGTGTAGATATCGTTGAGACCAAATTTCTTTGGCAAACCACGAAGTTTTTATTTCTCATTCAGATGCCTAACGTTCATATCTAGGAAATTCATGTTTTCTTCTCTTCTATTATTATAAAAGATCTATTCTGGCGATGATTCACATAAAACCAATTTAAGCGATTAGAATCATTGCAAATTTCTACATGCGTCCGTATAATGTTAAAAATATATTTCAGGTAGAATGCTTAAATAGCAATATTTATAATAACGTCTGACATCTTTTTCTTTAACCTAATGAATCTGGTTCGAAATTGAATACTTGAACGTTATATTTTTTGGTTTCAGTCGTAATAAAACATTGCTTGAACATACTTCAAATTTTATAAGAAAATTGTTAAGTAGTATATTCTCGATACATATTCATATACTTGAAACATCAATGTTTTACAATTTCGGTTACTCGTTTTTCAGTTCGTTTCGTTAACATGGGTATTTTTAATTGAAATTGGTGCGATAAGGATGCTTTGGGCTGATACAATTAATTTCAAGAAATCCCGCTTCAGACATTGATACGTGTTCTGATGATGGTCGTGAGACCGAAACGTACGTAAAGACGAAAATAATACGCATATGTGTTAGTGTGACCTATTTCTCGAGAACTTATATATTCAAGTCGAATCCAAATTCAATAGTACCTACCAAAAAATGGCTCATGCATTTCGGTTAATTCATCTATAATAAATCTAATGAAATAACTTTGTTTTACCATTGTTACCATGTAACTATAACTTTTTGGAACCAACGTTGACTTATGCATTCAAACAGTCATGCTAACAAAATAATTCATTACCCGATGATAACGTATTTTAGTGAAATTCACTAACGGTTATTTTATTTAAGTTTATGATTTATTTTCATCAGGTTATGATTGAATCAATTCATTTTTAGAGTCTCCAAATATTGTGTTAGACCCGTGTGTCAATCTTATTACAAGGTAATAATAACCTCCGTTATAAGTTATATTACGAACAAAACAGAATATCTTGTTCTTTAGAATTACGGAATGTATGAGGAAAATAAATTTAGTTGAGATTGTTGGATCTACTTATTCTTTAAAGATCAATTCAAAAAGATAGCCAGTATAAAGAGAATCGGAAAGTAACTTACTTCAATCATTACAGCATGGTTTCAGATTCGTGTTGAACTTGTAGGGTTGAAGCTTTTAAATTAGATTACCCAGTGCACTTTAATTCTATGACTCGGATGTGTGTAGTGAAATCTCACTCGTTCCCTAGAACGAGTAAGACCTATCTTAATGTTTTAATGTCTCATCCCAAAGTTATACTCGTAAGCGAGTAATCCAGTTATAACGCGTATTTAGCACGTCGTGCAGTTTTTATCAAAGCAGGTTACATTCGATACATATAAAATTGTTAATTGGGTTAGAAATAGAAGCTCGCATTCAAGCACAGTTTAGATATTGTTCCGCTTATTCAATTCACGTTTTTTCAATAACACATATTCATCTACGTCTAAATATTATTATTATTTTCACTAATCTAGTTTCTTGTGAACTTATACTTCTATCACATATTGTTGAACGAGTGTAGTTTTATCGATCACCATTTAATTCGAGTTTAGGCCAAATAAGCTGATATTTATACTCAAAAAGTTATCAATATAACAGCATCCAATTGCTGGCAAAAGATTTTCTAAGAATTGTAAAGAACTAACCAAAAATTTACTGTAAATTATTTCATGCATGTTCATATATTTAGTCTCAAGTAGTGAAAACAAATAAATTGCAAAATGCATAATTATATAACCTTTATAAAAAAATTATAGCGATCACCAAGAACTCACTGAAGTTACGTCATACGCATCTATGTTCTCCACAACTATAATGGGAAAAAGAAACAAAATTTTCATTCAAAATTACAAATACCTATTACTCAGAAGACAGTGTCGTACATAGGAATTTATGTCCCTTGAGACCATGTATTGAAATGTAAAGACCACTGTATGATGGGGACTTGTCTTGATTCATTTGGGACTCCTTTTTTTTTGTTCTGCCTGATAGAACTACTTTTGGCTTCAAGCGGTGAACTGCATTGAGCGAATTAATAACCTCATTACATGTTTAGATATACAATTTTTGTAAAGCTAGAGATATGTACATCTTCCGTGAGTTCAACCTATTGTCCGGGGCAGTACAATTGCCATTTGTTGGATTTAAATTGTGTTAGCATTGAATTCGGTCCAACAGTGTGCAAAGTCTCAGATATCTTTTGCATCACCAGTAAGCACTTTGCAATAATCAGAGGTATCCTCAATGTGCATCAAGTATATTTCTCTAGATAATTTGGACCAACTCCATTATCTGCCGAGTTACTTGAGTGAAGAGCACTGATGAGGCCAATAGAACTAGCTCAGCAGCTACTATTAATTTGTTTATTATATATTTTTTGATAACAAATCGATTTATGTGGAGCTGATCTTTTGATTTGAAATGAATTTTCATCATCCTTTGAAGATTGTGGAATAAGAAGATTTACATATCGTGCTGCTTATTTCGTTGAAGTTGTATTTGATGATAAAGCTTACATATTTGAAACCTATTTGTGCCCATTGCTTGATGATTTCTCGAAGATGATCTTTTCCTTTCTCTCTCATTGAAGGGATCCTGGGGATTGTTTATACTGGTGTTTACGAATTGTAATTGTAATTGTGAATTTCCAAGTATGAAACGTTGTAAAATAAATCTGATATTTGCATGAAGTTGACTAAATAAAATGGTTTTAATCTACAATAACTATTACAAATGTCTACCACCAACTAGGATATTTTTATCCAATTTTTTCTTCATTGACTGCCGTACTCTTTCGAAATCTCGAAATCGTGAATTATTAAATTGCACCCATCAACTATTTGATTTCTCAAATCTTCCACATTTTCCACTGGTGTAGTGCGAACTAATGACATCAGATGGTGGTGTACAGAATAATCCAGGGAGTTGAAGTCCGGGGATCGAGCAGGACATGTGTGAAGTCCACCCCGATCAATCCAGCTATCTCCATATGTTGTCGTAAGAACTCCCGAGTAGTCACACTGAAATACGATGGTACATTATCCTGCATAAGCCACATTTCAATTTTCGCTCCAGCAACTCGGGTATAGACTATTTCAAAAAGTTCAGCTGTAATTCGCCGATGAGTCTTCCTGGTAGAAATGCAGGTTCAATTAGCGAGTCACCCACAATTCCGACGTTTGGTTCAACGAAAAGTGATGATGAAGAGGATCTTCATCTACCTCATGTGAATTTCCTTTGGCCAATGAATGGTTACTTTCTCAGTTTACTGCTTGAGATTTACCTCGAGATTTACTTGGTGAAAGAAAATGGGATAGCAATGGTTTCCTTCGCACACATTCAACTCAACTCATCCTTTGGACCTTGTAATATCAATTCACCGAAAACAAATTTTGATTGCCAATGACTGCAGCATATCAAGAGACCAGAAAAATTGAAAAGCGTGTGGCGGTTGGGAAATAAAAAAAACTCTTCTCAAAATGATGCACAAACCGAGACACAACCCGAGCCTCAAAGAAATGATTACACGTTTCAAAAATATTGATGATATTATTATTAATAGCGTTACTCATAAGAAACGAAATATGGAATGATCGATCTCAAATTGGAAGCGTGGTTTGAAAAATTATTATCAACAGGAATCATTTGTTTCATTAGCATCCACACCTATGAAAGAGGTTCTTGTAGAGAAAAAAAAAGCAAACCACTCACATAAGAAAGGATTATGCTGAGAAACCACTAGAAAATACGATAAAAATAGAAACACCTCCTAAAAAGAAACAAAAAGATGGTAAGCATAAATCTATCATTACACGATTGATTGAAAGACTCTTCCAATTAAGTTTATCATCCATAAGCCCTGATATACGTTGTAGATTTGAATCATCAATGATGAGTATCTGATCATGTACAATATTTTATAATTCACTATAATCGCGCCGGCACATCGGGAGTCGACGGAAGCTGTTAAACTAGTGGGGATGCAGCCCACTTTGTCCATCTAGTGAGAAGCTTGTTTTAATCTTCATTCCATATTTGTCAAGAATACAAGAGATAGACCAAACTCTTATTAGGTACATGGAAGCAAGCCAAAACTAAAGATGTACTTAAAATCACGTCGAAAACGACCTAGTATAATTGAAGTGAATTAAGTCAGGCATTTATTAATTACTGAAAATGATCTATCCGGTTTGACATTCAAAACGAAGTAGGGTATTTTTCATTGTAGTACTTGTATTGTAAGAAGTTGGAGTATGTAAATATGAAACCCCTGTAATTACAATTAGTGTTGAACGGAAATGAGACAGACGAGGTCCGAGAGAAAACCACGTACCTGTCAGAATCTAGCGAAATGTTCTAATGGAATTTTAATTTGGCGACGTTGTCACAAAAGCACGCTCAGTGTACATGAACAAGTGAATAAAACGTGAATTGATGGAAGGTGTGCCCTCGTCCATGTTTAAATAACATCAATTTGTAATGTTCACGTCCATGAACTCCCGAAATCCATGAACAAATCTATTACTGTTGAGACTTTAAACTATATAAACTACTTGATGGATGAAGCTGTTATTTCATTATAGTTTATTAACATAATGAGAATAATTGCATCGTCGCCAACGCATAGGTTGATAATGACGCGATGAAGATCGAGAGTGCAGTCACAATTGTTATTATTATTCCAGTAAAATGTTAGTAAAGACGAAGGAAATTCCTCACTCTTATTATATTAGGTTCGCTATTATGTATGGAACGGTCAAATAAGTCGAGGACGCTTTGGAATTATTGATGAAATGTTTTACACAACTATTAGGAACATTGACAGATCTTGGGTTTTGTATTTTTATATTTTTCTCTTGTCGCTAACTAGATTCCTCCAAATGCCGTTGGCAAGAGCATTTTCTTCAATTTGAACGTTGTAAATAGGTTTTATTTTCTACACTAGAGTGAAAGAAATGTGTGAGAAATGTTTCAGTCTCTTTTGAATGAGTACACTTTTTATTTCTTAGGTTATGGAACTACGTGTGATGAATGAAACTCAAATGATTTCAGTTGATTAAAAATAATTTCTAAATTTCAAATTATTTTCAATTTTCTTACGAAATCAAGATATCTTGATATTGATGATAATTGAAATACTAAACAATAATTGTTGGATACGGCGATAGAAAATGCACTTATGCTGAAGTTTGTCGGGTATTAAATGAAGTTCCTCCAAATAAAAACAATTCCAAAAACTTGGAAAAGATGCAATAAAAATCGTCCAAAATTAGGGAGATAAACAACAAATACAGATGACGGAAATTTGTTGAATGTTTTAATCGATCTAGTATGGTGAGGTCTCCGTGAAAGAATCAGCTTTGAAAATGTGTAGATGCTCATTTCCAAAAATAGTAGAACCAGATTGTTATCTTCATAAAATACGATTACTGTAAGAATCAGGTGATGATTTTGATGGAACAATTGAATTTTACGAAGTTATGCTGAAAAAATGTAAATACCAATTCCAATTTTGTTTCAAGTATTATTTTCACGGATGTAGCAACAGTTTGTTCAAATAGCCATGTTGACAGGGTTACATGTTGTAAAGCTGATATACATCCGCTCTGGCTGGAGCAGGTTCATACACAGAATCCTGAAAAATTTGAATGTTCGGATGGTGTTTACTGGAAACAGTATTGGAGGATATTTTTTCATAGATGGTAACTTGACAGTTAATGGGTATTGAGAGGTTATGAAAGAAGACATCATCTATCAACTCAAGCGTCTCTTTCCGAATTTGCTAAATCAAAACCAGGAAATATGGTCCCAGCAAGATGGTGCGCCAGCACCTAGACCAGCATACTGTGAACATTTTCTTAACAATAATTACCCCTCCTGATCAGTCGTACATTCGACGTTACCATTACTGCCGGGAAGATGATGATGAACATTTTGCAAACCTTAGATGAATACGTTCTTATCTTAAAAACGTTCGTTCAAAATTTGTAATTTCGATAATGTAACAATCCCAATTTGTATTTTTATTCTTCATCTTACTGGTATTGGACATTCTTCTCACTTTTCACCGATTTTGATACCGTTAAGTCAGTGATAAATTTTTATTGAAACCTTACCCTAGAAGACACTGAAAAATGTGCCAGCCCTTCACTTAGAAATATACCAATAATTCATGATTCATGCTTGTCGCCTCGGGCGTTCTTGGATATACATTTTGCTGCCCCACACATAGTAAAAACCCGACTCACTTTCCTTCATGGTTCCATCAAATGGGCTATTAATTCTCAAGTTTTCTGAGATTTGGGAAAAATATTGATCAGGATTTACTTATGTCTAATGTTTCTGGACGCAACTGGAATCTTCATACCACGATTAACTATATGATATAATGCATTTTGCAATGCTTCCTTCGACCGTTTGGCTTCAAATGCAGTTTAACATGGCTATATACCATCCCAAATGAATATAACAGTTCCATATATAAAAATTCTCGGGAAATAGGTCACATTAACACTTACTTAGGAAAACTTAGGGAATTCCACCGCCCTTGCTAAGCACTGCTTTGATTATAACCATCAATTTGATTACAAAAATGTTAATATTTTAACTAAGGAAACCAATTATTATGAAAGATCTATCCTGGAGATGATTCACATAAAACGTGACTCCCAATCTGTAAATCATAGGAATGATATTCAGGGATTAAGTCAGATTTATACTAACTTGATTAATTAAAACTCTCGCAAATTCCTACATGTGTCTTCATAACGTTAAAAGTATATTTTAAGAAGAATGCTTGAAGTAATATTCCAATACAGGTCTGAAACCTTTTTCAAGTACCTCATAAATCTTACATCTGGTTAGTTAGTAGATACCAACTAATAACTCCGAACTTCAGTTGTTATGAGACTATAGCAACATGCACTTGTATATTATGAGAATATTAATGAACAGTGGATTCTTGTTACAACAAATTTTATACTTTAATATTGACGATACAATTTTTATTATCCGTGGTTCTGTTCGTTTAGACGGCGTGGGCTTTTTGATTGAAAATTGTGCGATATGGACACTTGTGCTATAGTTAGTTTTAATAAACCCTTTTTGACATAATAAGTCTTCTGATGATGGTCGTGAGATCGAAACGTACGTAAAGACGAAAATTTAAAACAGAGTGTTAATGTGACCTATTTCCCGAGAGTTTTTATATATAATTCATACTGGGTCAAGAATCTTTATTACGACAGTTCCTAAACAATCTGAAACATATGTGTTGGGATGACACCATGATCCTGCTATTGGGCAATCAAATTCCACGTTTTTGCCTCCATGGCAACCCCTTACAAATTAAAACCAAATGATGTCAGATAAGGATTTTTTTCTAGTATTGTTACTGTAGGAAAGCTGAATAGACATACAAATTCTCCCACCTCCCTGGATAATGGGTTGACGGATATTACATTACAAAGAAAATATTCATGAACGTGGAAAATTTAACAAATATTCATCTATCACTGTTGCCTTCAAATAGCAAATAAAGGTGACCCGAGGGGTCGCCACTGTGATTTGACGAGATCCAGTGAGATCAAAGTTTCGAAAACACCTTTGACATCATTTTATGAGATCTGAGTTTCACTTGAAGAATATTTTTGTTATGTTTCTCTATTCATTTTAATTCAATATTCCTCTAGGTATTAGACTGGGAGGTGACCATTCAAGACTTATTCAGTTTCTTAGTTAGGACATATTAGTAGAATCCGAATGAAATGGAAAAAATACAGAAGCATGTTCTTGGAAGCTTCTGTTTTTTTCGTGATATAATTTATTGTGATTGAAATAAGCTCTGTTAAAGCATTTGAGGTTGAAGAACTTTAATGTAATAAATGGAATGGAAGTAGATATGACCTGGGATGTTATTTGTATAACCGATCTATATTACGTATTGAGCGAGTTTTATAAACAGCACTAGTTAGCATGAATGTATTTGTTAACGCTTTTAGATGGAAATAATGTGATAAAGTGTGTAAGTACATCGTCCTAAGCGTGACTGGAATTGAATTCGGAAAGAACATAACGATAAATGCAGTTGATTGGAAATTGACAAGTTGATAATAGAGAAACGTTGAAATTATTTTGTATGAAGGTGGATGTCCCGGCGTTATGAAAAATTAGAACCGTATCGCTCTGACACACAGATTATCACAGATTATTGTGAAATCGATATTGGAAGTTGGGAAGGATTTAGGAATCAAATCAAATCCAATTTTAAAATAAACTGTAACCTACGAAACCACTAAAGTTAACCAATCTTCATTAACTAGTCTTCATAATTATTTTATTTCTTAATTTATTCTTTGTTCCATGTGAATATTTCATTTTACACCCATCGACTCAACAAATAAATTAATCTCAAAATTTTATCACAAATTATTATTCAAATAAATATCTTAATATTGTTTTTTCTTACATAATTAAACCAAAACAAATTTCAATTAATTTCATAATGATTTTTAATTCATTCCGGAAGTTTAACCCTTTACTGTTTGATGGGAAATTTTATTCATCTTATAAAATAAACACTAGTACTTATTTCAATTGCACATTAATTTGCAACTACCGTTACTCGAGTTTCGACGCTTCACGCCATCTTCATAAGGTATTTTTAATTGTATCCTATCACCTGAAGATGGCGTACAACGCCTAAACTCGAATATCGAAAGTTACAAATCGGAATGATATTAACATAGTAGTGTTTAATTTCACAATATCGATTAATTGTTTTCACTCATATTTTCACATTGGAATCATGTTTAGTTTTAATTCCAGAAATTTCAGTTTTCAATCGCGATATTTAACAACCAATATAAAATGACATCATTAAGTAGTATAACAAGTCACAAAGGTTGTAGCGTAAACATCTAGGTATACTAGGTATTGGTGTATCATCTTACTTGGGATCGTGATGTCTTCAATAATTGCTAGCTGTGGATTAATTAATTGATTGCCTTTCAAATGTGTCTCCCATACAATTATTGTACTTAACTATTATTCATGCTGACAATTGCTGATAATCTCAATACAATATAATCAATTCATAAATTAAAAGAAACTATACTATACTATATATAGGATGTTTATAAAGTATTTGTACAAACTTTGGAGGGTGAATCTTCAACCAGTTTTGAGTAAAAAAGGTCATATGAACATGGGTTCGCAACGACTTGGTTCTTGAGATCCCAAAAAATTTTTTTTATCTCATTTGTTGATTATATTTTCGTTCGATAACATGGTAATTAGACGAAATTCGGCATACTGGGAGTATTAATCATGAGAAACTCAAATATTCAATTGGTTTTTGTTTAATGTCAGAGGGCGCCACACACAGTGATGTACATTGGTTGAAATAACCATAACTTTTCTGTGTCATACTGTTTGTAATTTTTGACTGAACAGACTTATTCTACATTCAATTTTACATACAAAAGGTACTCAGTATTTGTCGCTGAAAGCAGCCGTTTTGAAAAAAATCACTTTGAACCTGCGTTGAAATTTTGTAGGTCGAATTTTGAAAAATATGTGATAAAATTTGTCTTTTCTTGATTGCATTGTGATGTGACTGACTCAGATCATTTGAAAGTAATCCAAAAGATTCATATCAGGTGATCTGGGAGCCCAGGCCTACGGTCCCGCTCTTCTGATCCAACTGTTAGGGTAATTCTCATCCACAAATCGGCACGCATTCAAACTAAAGTGCAGTCCAAAATGAACAGGATCTAAGAAATAGAAAATTTGAATCGTATGCCATCATTAATCAGACATGTTAAGGCAAATTGATGCATGCATTGCAGTAGGCGGCGGTCATTTTCAGCAATTATTATAAATAATATCAACTTATTTGTAAAAGTAGTTTAGTCTTAGTCTTGTAAATGATCCTAGTTACTCACATCACAATACCATCAATGAAAGACTCATTATATCATTTATTTTTCAGAATGCAACTTACAAAATTCCAACGCAGGCTTAACTTTATACCCGTTATTTTCAAAAACGGCTGCTTTCAGCGACAAATACTAGGAGTACTTTTTGTATGTAAAATTAGATGTAGAATAAGTCTGTTTAGTCGAAAATTACATATAGTTCGACACAAAGAGGTTATGATTATTTTAATCCAGGTACAACACTGTAAGTGGAGCCTTCTAAAATTTAACAAAAAACCAAGTAAATAATTGAGTTTCCCATCATTAATACTTCCAGTATTTCGAATTTTGTCAATTTGTGATGTTATTGAACAAAAATATAATCAAAAAATCTGGTAACATTTTTTTTTGGACGCCCTGTATCTCAAGAACCAAGTCGTTGCGGACCTATGTTCATGTGAACTTTTTATCCTAAAATTAGTCCAGGATTCACACTTCAAAGTTTGTACACCTACTTTATGAACATCCTGTATATCAAACTGAAGATATGAGTGTTAACAAAATACGAAGGTATCAAATAAAAAGGGATTCATACCAAACTGAAACTTTGAAACTCAGGAAGTTGTGATAATGTTCGAATTCCTTCGATACATCTCAATAATCTTATGTCGAATGTTTTGAATTATCTCCTAAGGTTCACAATACAATAGGACCTGAAAAATCTTGTCTTCCGGATGGATTCCGCGTCACAATAGCTCGACTTGATGTCGACGTTTCGCCAACCATTACAGGTGGCATTTTCAGGGCAGGCTTTAGGCTTGAACTGAAACTGGTTCTACTGGTTTCTGTAGCCGTATTTATTGTGGGAGAAATCCTTCACGCTACATAGTTCACTGCCTTTATTCCGGTGGTTAACTTCGTTCCGGCACCTGACCCTGTCGTTGTGCGATCATGTGCGAAGTGGAATTTTCGAGGATGGGTTTCCAAATGTTGGGAAGGTAAAATCCTGAGTCACGGTTCAGATTATTCGGATGCTTTAGGATTTCTATAGCTTCAAGGATTTTTCGCTGATAGAAGTTTGAGGCTCGGACTTGGATTTTAGTACCTTCAAAAAGGAGTTGATGATTTGTGTTAAACTTGTGTTCCGCAAGTGCAGATCTACTGGTGTCACAAAGCCTTATACAGCGCTCATGTTCTTCCACACGAGTAACTACTGTACGACCTGTTTCACCAATGTAGACTTTACCGCAAGAACAAGGAATGCTATAAACACCTTCTAAGTGGAGAGGAGGAAGGGGATCTTTGATAGGTTTGTAAAACTGAGATAATTTTGGAAGTGTGAAAAAACGGGTAGAAATATTATGTTTCTTGAGGATTTTGGAAATTCGATTTGTTATATTTTGAACATATGGAAGATAGGCCGTGGATAAAGCAGGTGCGAGGGTTTCTGGATCAGGTCGATTTGAAATTTTAGGTGAAGTGTATTTCTTTATGGCTTTTTGAATGTTGTAATGGGAGAAATTGTTTGATAATAAGGCAGATGATAGATGTTTTAATTCAGATTTCAAGGATTGAGGCTGAGATAGGTTGACAGCTCTGTGGACCATGGAGTTTATGACAGATTGCTTTTGGGCAGGGTGGTGGTGGGAAAGACCATTGAGGTATCTATCGGTATGGGTGGGTTTCCGATACACAGAATTTCCTAAAGTACCGTCAGTCTGTCGACTAACCAACCACTACATTGGTGAAACAGGTCGTACAGTAGCTACTCGTGTGAAAGAACATGAGCGCTGTACAAGGCTTCGTGACACCATTAGATCTGCACTTGCGGAACTCAAGTTTAACACAAATTATCAAATCCTTTTTGAAGATACTAAAATCCTAGTCCGAGCCCCAAACTTCTATCAGCGAAAAATCCTTGAAGCTATAGAAATCCTAAAACATCCGAATAATCTGAACCGTGACTCAGGGTAATACCTTCCCAACATTTGGAAACCCATCCTCGAAAATTCCACTTCGCACATGATCGCACAACGGCAGGGTCAGGTGCCGGAATGAAGTTAACCACCGGAATAAAGGCAGTGAACTATGTAGCGTGAAGGATTTTTCCTACAATAAATACGGCTACAGAAACCAGTAGAACTAGTTTTAGTACAAGCCTCAAGCCTGCCCTGAAGATGCCACCTGTAATGGTTGGCGAAACGTCGGCATCAAGTCTACTATCCAAGACAATGGGACCTGGATTATCCTTCACTCTATAACCGTCACGTTCCATTAACCGCCAGGCTAGTGTACAGGAACTGTTTACCAGCATATGCCCACTGTACCCCCTTCCCTTCAGTCTTCCGACTCATGCAGTTTTGTTATGTACTTCTAAGAACAGCATACTCGCGAGTGCTAAAATCCCATTATTAGTCGAGTCAAAGTGTGAAAAAATAGGGGTCATTACTAAAATTTTATAGACAAATGCAATATTCTTTTTCCATCTTATTCAGGATGGCATACACATCGCTTGTCAGGAAAAAAAGGGTTCGTAATTATTACTATTAATAAACAATGAAAAACAGTTTTTAATAAACAAATGGAATGTATGTCATAACAAATGGAATATATCGGGCTCTTTTAATTCGAAGTTTCTGAAATTTGGTTTCAGGGGTATACTTCATAAAAATTGTCTAAAATTTTTCGAAAAACAAAATAATTAAAGATTGTTGTGTACATATGGCAAATTTTCATTTTCCGGAGTTTTCCAGAAAACTGTATTTGATTTTGATTTCACAATCATAAAAAAATATTCTGCGACCACAAAAACCAAAATAATGCAATTTTCCATCAATTTTTCAGAATGTTCCTTCTTTTAGTGATATTTGTATCGAGAACCATCACGGTAACATATTGTTTCGATAACATTGACTAAAATTTTTCAAAAAACCAAACAATTGAAGGAAAACCATCGTCGGTTTTGATTTTATGTTCATAAAATAATATTCAGTGACCTCGAAAACATATTGAGGACCGAGATAAGAATATGAAAGGAACAAGACGAAATTTTCCACCAATTTTCCACAATTTTCCTTCTTTTAGTCAGATTCTTATCGAGATAAATATATCTCGATAAGAATCTGACTAAAAGAAGGAAAATTGTGGAAAATTGGTGGAAAATTTCGTCTTGTTTCTTTCATATTCTTATCTCGGTCCTCATCCAACGTGTCGAATTATATGTTTTCGAGCATCTTATTATTTCAACACCATTTGAGTGCGAGAGAAAAATTAGTTTGCTGCTAACATTTTGTATAGTTTTCCGAATTTTTCATTTTTCGACTCCGAATTCGGCCTCAGCGGACCGAAAAATACCTGGTACCAAATTTCAGAAACTTTGGATAAAAAAATTACTTACTAATGATGTGTACATCTTGAATACGATGCAAAAAGGCTTAGATATTTTTCACACTCTTGACTGGACTATAGATTAACCGCGTCTGATCGCTTATGAGTCTTTTAATCGACATCCTACAGTAATCAACTAGAATCTTTGGATTATTCACAAGAAATTATGTCAAATTAGGCAAATATCCTTGAAACTTACCCGTGAGGGAAATGCTATATTATTAAATTATGTATAACCAGGCAGTTTCACTGAACCTCGTATTGTAGACGTGTTCACAGCAATATTTTGTATGATTTATCAACACATAATATGCAAAAGGAAACGTGGGAGTCTCTTAACATTTTATATCTCCAAATTTCATTCAATAAATCAAACATAACAATGTTTTTAGAAAAACGTGTTATCGTAAATCTGTTACAAAACTGATCTCATAATATGTATATATGTATGTTTGGGCGTGTCAGGAATTGTATCTTATAAAAAGGTCATTAAAACCAATAATGTTGATCAATGTGGACTGGTCCATAATTGTGGAACGTACCGACAAGGTATTAAATATAAATTAGGTTATTCTCGAACGGGATCTAGGTTTAATATAAAGAAGTAGCTATAGGTAGAGAACAAGATTTTAATCTTTGAGCTTCTGTTCAGAAAGCCATATGATTTACTAAAGCCCGAAGAAACTCTTTAGATCCTACTCCTTTGAAAAATATCCAACCTCATACATCATTAACGACAAGCCCGATAAAGACGACTAGAGACGGGAAGGAAGTCTGCGAGATGCCGTATATTTTACAAACAGAACCACCAAATATTTTGCAAATAAAATACAGATCCTTATGTTACAAACAGCGATATACAATTTACGATCATGTTGCAGCATCTGAAGCTCTAAACCATGATTGTTTTATATCTGTATAAAATTTTATCGTTCCTACCTCAACGACGTCTCAACTGTTTTAAATTATCACAGTCTCTGACAAAAATTACGACAATGTTTTATCGTTTTAATTAGATATGATACCCAAGCTTCACCCCTCACATTCTATTCTGTGGAGAGACGATGCTATTAATGTCATTTAATGCCATATAACAGCACAATTAATGATGTAAGCGAATATAACGATCCTGCGTTCTATTTAATTCCAGTCGTTCTTAATACTCGTCGTTATCTTTTTATTCTTTAAACTTTTATGCTTGCTACTTCATTGTATATTTCAATGAAACGCTTAGTTTGATTTTCTGAAAACAATACAATTCGAATGGCCTAATGTTCAACTTTCTATCATAGAAGATGATGAAAGAGGAACGTTTTGCTCACATATTTGTTTGATATCTTCGACATTTGGTCAGTATGTAATCTAGAATTTAATATTCGATATTTTGATATGTGAGATTTTAGTAAACTGATTTATATTTTGAAGCATAAGTAACATGTCATTAAATATTCATATATAATAAATACCACAAGAGCTTCAAAATTATCGGGTATTTCCAGATAGGTTCGTTGCAAACAAATGAAGGAGTCAAGTTTTTCAGGTTACAAAATCACGAGCGCAAAGCGCGAGTGATTTTTCCTGAAAAACTTGACGACTTTATTTGTTTGCAGGGAACCTTGAGGGAAATGCCAGATAATTTTGAAGCTCGTGTGGTATTCGGAGGATTATTTTTCCGTCCCAAATGAACATTTCCTTAGACTTTTTTATCGATGGTGGACAGAATTCAACCTGTCAGTTTGAAGTTTTATATATAGCAACTACCAGAGAGAAAATTCAAAAAATATTCATATATAATACCACAAGAGCTTCAAAATTATCGGGTATTTCCAGATAGGTTCGTTGCAAACAAATGAAGGAGTCAAGTTTTTCAGGTTAAAAAATCACGAGCGCAAAGCGCGAGTGATTTTTCCTGAAAAACTTGACGACTTTATTTGTTTGCAGGGAACCTTGAGGGAAATGCCAGATAATTTTGAAGCTCGTGTGGTATTCGGAGGATTATTTTTCCGTCCCAAATGAACATTTCCTTTGACTTTTTTATCGATGGTGGACAGAATTCAACCTGTCAGTTTGAAGTTTTATATATAGCAACTACCAGAGAAAATATTCAAAAAATATTCAGTATAATTCCATGTAGGTTGTACCACGTGACGTCGAATGGTGCAATTCTATTGGTCGATATTTGGGTCGGAAAAATAATCAGTATAATTCCATGTAGGTTGTACCACGTGACGTCGAATGGTGCAATTCTATTGGTCGATATTTGGGTCGGAAAAATAATCGTATGTATTTGTAAACCTGAAATATAGTCTTATCATCCACAGTTCCTAACTTAGTGTAGATGAAGAGATGTCAAATGGAGTCATGTATTTATATATCAGTCGAAAATATAAAGCTGAAAAGGTCGAATAAAAGAGCGGCATAACCGATTCTGATTCTTTTTTCCAATCGGTTCTAGAAGTCATTTAAAAAAAATGTTATCTGTTCATTTTCTATTTACCTACATGCATTTTAGCATTTCTTATACATCTTCTTGAATGCACTTTTTGTGACCGGTTCGATAATCCACTGTTAATTTGTGTGGTCGAGGACCTAGTCTAGTAAATCTGCTTATTGAGTATCTTGTTTAATTAAACTTCTCGTCTTTGAATATATTCAATACTTTATTTACAATATTCATAGATTATGTACAAGTTGCCAAGTTACTCGTTACGAGGCTGTTTCGATACTGAGCTTTTTGAATAAGAATAAACATAAAATATTGAATGGGGTTGAGAAACTATAGCTAATTTTAACAATACAGAAAATGGTGTTGCAAATCTGAAAGGATCGACACAAACAAGGTTGCCTTCCTAGAAACAGATTAATACATATTTTATGATATGTAAGTGTGATCGCCCTGAGATGCAAAAAAACCACCGTTGGGACAAGCAAAATGTCTAAACAGCACGTTCAGGAGTTAACATTCTATGTGAGAAAGAGTGATCAAATAAAGTAGTAATAGGTCAGAATTTTCGACTCGAGGGGTTTCTGGGGTCGCTGATCACGATTCTGAAGATCGGATTGGAGCAACGACGCACATGGGAACCAGGGCATCCTGGTAATCACGTCGCCACCAGGAAATTCGCGAGAAAAACTTCTGCAATGGAGTGAAACTTTTTAGGGAAGTTCTCTCGAGGTTGCTAGACATCTCCACGACCCTCAATAGTCACCTGGTGGTCAGGATAACCTCATTACCTAGGTCATCTCCTGGAACTGTTTTGCAATATTCTAAGAAACGGAACTAAAATCGTCTCTTGCGAGGTTTTTGGGGTCAATGAAGACTATTACGGTTCCAGATTCAAACTACGACGCACCTGGGGCCCAGAGCATCCTGGTACCAACGTCGTCTCCAGGTAATTCGTAAAATTATCGTTTGGAATGGGATGAAACTTGTGAGAGAGGTTCTTTTTAGTTTAGTGCTTCTGACTATGAACCTCAATAGTCACCTGGTGGTCAGGATACCCTGATGACCTAGGTCGTCTCCAGGGATTGTTTTTTAATATACTCTGAAATGCAACAAAATTCGTCTCTCAGGGTTTATTCGGAGCAATGATCACGATTCTGGAGTCGAATCAATAATAATAATAATGATAATAATAGTAATAATAATAATAAAAACTACTTGATTTTTACTTGTGTAATATTTCTAATGAATAATTCAAATAACTGAAGTTCGAGTTTTACGATATCGTTTTTGTATTTTTTCTTGTAAACTTATCTGTTGCAGATAGATTCTTGAAAACACGAGCTTTATTATCAAAATTTTCAACATGCTTGTCATTAAAATCAAAAATATTTCCCTATTATTCTTTTCGCACTTAAAAAACTCAATCGAATATTATTACAATGCAAACGTATTTTTTGAATTCTTTGTTGCCGGCATCACATATCTGCTTATGAGATGCATCGTCGATTGATTACGACTCAGAATCGTGATCAGCTCCCCAAAAAAAACCCTGATGGACGAATTTGGTTGAATTTCTCATAAATGCGTATGAAAAAACAATCCTTGGAGACGACCTAGGTCATCAGGGTATCCTGATCACCAGATGACTATTGAGGGTCATGGTCACAACCGGCAACCATAAAAGAACCTCCTCCACAAATTTCCTTCCATTCCAAAAGATGATTTCACGAATTCCCTGGAGACGACGTTAGTATCAGAATGCCCTGAACCCCAGATACGTCGTAGTTTGGATCGTGATCATCGACCCCAAAAACCTCCGAGAGACGATTTTGGTTGCGTTTCTGAACATATTAAAAAACAGTTCTTGGAGATGACCTAGGTAATTAGGGTATCCTGACTAGCAACAGGTGACTATTTAAATTAATTGGTCATGACCGGCAACCTCAAGAGAACCTCCTCAATAAGGTTCAATCTATTGCAGAAGGTTCTTCAAGAATTTCATGGAGACGACGTGGGTACCAGGATGCCCAGGCTTCCTTGTGCGTCGTTGCTCCAATCCGACTCCAGAATCGTGATCAGCGACCTTGAAAATCCCCTTGAAAAAACTTCTGGCATATTTTGGCTATATTCAGCCACTTTTTTCAAATTCAATTTTAGCTCCTAAAAGTGTAACATTTTATTTATGACTTCTAGAATCGATTGAACAAAAAGCGCCAAGATCGATTCAACCGCCTTTTTTCGACTGTATTTTTTCAACTATATCAACGAAGCACTTAGCAATTTAATTTGAGGGGTTGCAGGGTTGATGGCTTCAGTTAATGATAATCACTATTATATTATTAAAATTTAAATTATTACATCGAAAGGAAGCAGATGGTTATGTATTGCAGATATTAAATATTAATTTTAGACAGTTAACTTTTATGATAATGATTTTAGCTAATATCGCTAACCTAGCTATGGCATGTCTACAAGAATCTGTGATAAATGAACTACATTTTCAACCAATTCATTTTTTCCAAACGATATGTAGATAATTTATCCCAAAGAAAAAATTCAGTATGTAATAAATAAATTCAACTATTTACACTGTAAACTTCAATTTACCTATGAAATAGAAATAGACAAAATATAAATTTTCTAGATATAAACACTAGACATGATTCAGAAGGAAAAATAAAAACATCGTGGCTTACAAAAGGAATCAGGTCTCGATTTCTTCACTATAATTCAGTTGAAACAACAAGTTTCGAAAATAGTGTTATAAACAGCCTAATAGATCGTGCTGTGAAATTATCAAACCCAGAAAACAGTCCCTAAGATTGGAAAAAGTTCGTAATACACTGGAAACAAATGGCTATCCAAAAAAAATTGATTCACGATACTCGTTCTAAAATTTTTTGATTATTCTTGTTACTGTTGATCCTCATTGTATCCAATGTAATGAGAATAGACCCAACCATTACCATTGCATACGTAACATCGACATTTGGATTCTGTAAAACCTCGTGTGAAAGTATGATAATTGCATTGTCAAATTCAGTAAGCGTACAAATGACAAATTCACTTTTCTTCAAAGCAGCGAGGAAGTAGGAACCCTTTGCAAATACAATTCTGCAAGTATTTTGGGACATTTTTTCCAGCCCAATACGAGAAGAAGGTGAAAATTTCCTGAAAAATCAAACAGATGACGCCACAATTGACAATCTCATGGGACATTTCTAATGTACCATCTTTAACTAGAACGCACTAACATTTTCTGACTGATATGTCATTCAGTTCTGTTTTGACATTCATCGAAAGCAAACCACGTTGAAACTTTTCGTAAGCAAGGAACAAAGTTGATTTCGCGTCTTGATTAAACATTATTTCTTTCGTGAAAAACACATTACGCAAACCAAAGCATCGCTTACTGAACATTACAGAGACTCTTCACCATCGATTGAAACGATTTACAAGTGGCTTACTGATTTTCGTTGTGGTAGTATGTCCACAAGGGACACCGAAAATTAAGTCGTCCAATTGAGGTTACAACGCCAAAAATCGTCGATAAAATCCATGGTATGATATTGGACGATCGGTGAGTTGGAGAAGACGAAATTGCTGAGGCTATGAGCATCTCAACCGAACCGATTCGAAACATTTTGCATAAATTTTCGAATATGAGAAAGTTATCTGTCAGATGGTGCCGCATTAGCTTTCTGTTGACAACAAGCGCGACCGTGTGACAAATTCGAAGGAGTGTGACGATATTCAAGCTAGATAAGAAAGAGTTTTTAGCCATTTCTCACCCGTGGACGAAACACGGATCCACCACTACACATCAGAGACCAAAGAACAGAAACAGAAAGACTTGCGAATCTAAGCCGAAAAAGACCAAAGTGGGTTTATGGGTCAACAAAGTCATGGTGACAGTTTTTTGGGATGCACACGGTATCGTCCATGTCGATTAGCTTGAAAGAAGAAAACGTTTACCAGCGTATATTATGCAGAACTGTTGGATCGATTCGACGCAGATTTGAAGCAAAAGCGGCTGCATACGGCAAAGGAAAAAGTGCTCTCCTACCTGCTCTCAGGCCCGTAGTCGCAATGGCAAAATGCATGAATTGCGCTACGATTTGGTTCGTCATCCACCATATTCTTCAAATTTGCCCCCACCCCCTGCGATTTTCATTCATTTCCAAACTTGAACAAATGGCTCGGCGTAGAAATATTTGGCTCCAAGGATGAGATCATCGCAGAAACAAACGCCTATTTTGGAGGATTGTCGAAATCGTATTATTTAGAAGGGAACGAAAAATTAGAAAAACGTTGGACGAATTGTATCAGGCTACGAGGAGATTATGTTGAGCAATAAAGTTTTGACTTAATAATAAATCATTTCTTGTTTCATTTTCGAGGAACTTTTCACCTTGCCCTAGTACAAATGTATAGCAAGAGTTCAACGAATACATCTAGACTGTCATAGTGGTCAACGAATCTGCAACTGGCACAAATGTACTAAACGATGTTTTGATGTCTCGGGATCATAAATGCTAATAGTAGGTACCTTCCAGAAGTTCTACTGCAGATACGTTATAAAATATGTTGCCAGTTCTTCTATAATAATTGTCAGCGTGTTTTTCATCAAGTTAACCGACATTGCTCTCGAAACTGCAAGACAGTTTCTCAGAACTGTTCGTTGTATCTTCTGTATGATTGCGAACTTAATTTGTTTTATTCATTGATTGACGCGACTGCTGAACGTTGGAACGCTTCCATAAAAAGTTTGTCATTTCATCCAAACCATGAATACCGTTAAAATGGTTGCATTACATAGAACTTGTCTCCGAAATGAACTAAATTCCAATAAATTTTTGAAATATTTTCCCTTTATTCTCGGACGATTTTATTTCAACCCATGATTAACGATGAGAAATATTCAGTGCGAAAATGAAGAAAAATTCATGTCTCACTTTGAAAGCTTCCCTTCGAACTTGATCAAACTAATTTTCACCCGCGTTCATTGTGAGATATAAATAACCGTCATAAACTCTCCTCTTAATTATTCGCTTCTGTATTTAGTTCATCTGATACTCTTTTTACACCATTTCTTTTCAGTAACGGATCTTACTGTGAAATTCTAATTGCTCTTGAAAAACGAGTGTGCTGACGCTCGATAATCGCTTTTTATTCGTTTTCGTTCAGTTCAATGGAAATATCTAAGTATACATTTTTTCACCTTACTTAGGGTATTTCAGTATCGATCTTGACGACCTGGAGAAGTGATAAACTGTCGAATCGATTTCTCCTTGATCAAATATTTAATTTCGATAATCAATGATATAGCCACGAGCTCGGAGCTAGCTCGTTTGCAGGAAAATACTCAATCATTACTCCTGAAATACACTACAATAATGATTGTCGATGGCTCACTCAATTTTCTAATTTCTGTTCATCACTGTTGAAATTTCTCGAACATCATCTCTATAGTTCCTAAGGAGTGTGCAATATTCCTCTCATTCTCCACTTATACATTGCTTATTCCTATCATCTATTCCCTGTCGAAAGAAGTGTGAAAATATGACTGCGATTTCCGAACTAGTATTGCCAATTATTTAGAAATTGAAGAAGACATACAACAATGAATTGAATTTGCTAAGAGGTGATATTCATATCTATATTGATAATGTATACATTATATATTATGTATCTTCATTAATATAATATATTATATATTACATATATTATTATATAATATATATATTACATACTACATATTATATATTATAATTATATTATATATTATATATTATATATTATATGTTATACATTACATATTATATTTCATATATTATATATTATATATCGTGTATCATGTTATATATGATATATTATGTATCATATATTTTATATTCATGCCACGTTTTTTGGTAGAGCTGAATATTTTCAAGTCAATATTAGTTTAGGGGTGAAAGGCATGGCGTATCCCTGAGCATTCTTGTTTGAGATAAGTTAAAAGTGATTCGAAAGAAACAGCATTGGTAAAACCAACTTAATAGAATTTATTAGAACGAATTAATAAATAAAATAAAAGAGTAGGTCAAATTTGA
Source organism: Endomychus coccineus (assembly GCA_958510875.1). NCBI lineage: Eukaryota > Metazoa > Arthropoda > Insecta > Coleoptera > Endomychidae > Endomychus > Endomychus coccineus. Next base: position 48,342,587 of record OY294068.1, read on the forward strand.
TTATACATAAATCGATTAATAAAAGACAATAATAAGTGATTTCAAAATCAGTTCAGTTAATTGTAAAACATGATGAATTGATGATGAATAGTTTTGAAATCAGTTCAATTAATTCATTAATTCTCTAGTATACAGTACTTACATTATTAAGATCGAGGCGTACGCACGTAAAAAGAAAGTTCGAATTCTACTTTTCCTCTATCGGCGACTCATATAAACTTTATTGATGAAATGCAGCAATTCATGATTTGCACGGTAAAGAACTTGTCCGACAGAATAATGAACCCTAATGCTAACATCACAAGTTTACTTATTATTTGTAATATAAAAGTATCTGAGAAAGAAATTAACTCCGACTGACTAGAAAAGGTTTGAAATAGATTTTGTGATCAGATAATACTTTGAAATAAAATATCCGACAGGAAAAGAGATGATTCACAATATAGAAGAAAAATATAGATTGGTAATAATTGAATTTGGTGAAAACGGAAGAGTGACAATATATTATATGTTATATAAAATAAATGATTAATTTTTTGTGACTACTTGACCCATATCATAATTCTAATCATCAATTTGATAATTAGCTATTCATACTCTTTAAGACTTCAACATTTTCTCATAATACACAAGTACACACTACCGATCCAAAGATTTATGCTATTCTTATTGGATTTTAATACACTAGTATTCTGTAGACCCGCTTAGTTATTCGTAGTTATTCAATATTTTCTGAATTATACGGAAGAACTAATTTTCACTCGCATTCATTGTGAGATATGAATAACTGTCAAAAACTCTGCTCTTCATATTATTCGCTCCTGTATTTAGTTCATCTGATACTGCTTTCACGCGATT